>JAJTWR010000032.1:220000-740000 GCA_021613335.1 Whitmania pigra | reverse complement strand
TCGAGATACCAAAAGAGTTTTCCAACACAGAACTTGTTTGTATTGATCTCTCAGCAAACCATTCCACCTACAGACTCATAGTTTATTATCGTCCGGGAGGATTTGATTTAGAGGCTATGGATTATGCCAGTGAAAGTATCAAATGCTTATACCACCTCTGCTCAACTAAGCACACTATCTGTCTACTTGGCGATTTCAATCTCCCAGCCTTCGATTGGACCCACCACACAGCACCCAACAACAGCATCTACAGACTTTTTTTTGAATTCTTCAACAACTGTGGCCTCCATCAATTTGTAACATCTTCCACACGACATGACAACATCCTGGATCTTGTCTTTTCAAATGACTCTCAGTTTATATCAAACATTGAGGTGCAATGCCCCATCTCAACCAGTGACCACAATGTCATTGTTCTCAGACCTAACACTCTCAACTTACCCAAACACCGACAATCATTACCATCATTTTATAACTTTAAGAAAGGAAACTACGCTATGATTAATGAATACCTCTCGTATATCGATTGGGGTGCAATCTTTCAGTTCTGTCCCGACGTGAACTGCTGTTGGAAGGAATTCAAGCAGCAAATTGACCTGGCTATCCACCTGTTTATACCAAAATTCTCACTTCTCGACAAAAAATGCAAAAACAGATACCCTCACTTCATCAACAAACTGCTTAAGGAAAAATCCAAACTTTGGAGAACTTGGAGAAAAGACAACAGCAATGTCAACAAAAATATTTATTCCACGTTTGCTAAAAGTTGTGCTACAACAATAAAGACTTACCACCAATCTCAGGAACTTCAACTACTCAACAGCAAGAATATTGGCCAACTCTACAAGTACGCTAACAAAAAAATGCACATGAGGTCTGGAATTTCAGAGATTGCTCTCTCTGATGGCACCCTGACACGAGAACCGGCGGTGATCGCCAACGCCTTCAACAACTACTTCTCATCAGTCTTCACCATTGACGACGGGAAAAAACCTGGAACTTCCTTGAAAACTGCTACTGTAATGCCGGACATTCAGTTCACACCATATATAGTCTACTCGACGCTTCTTGGTCTCAAATCATCGTTGTCAGCCGGGCCGGATGGTATTCCAAACATATTTTTGAAAAAATGTGCATCTGCACTAGCTGTTCCACTATCCCACCTTTTCGACGCATCCTACAAAGATCATAAATTGCCCCAGGACTGGAAAGTCGCCCTGGTAACACCCATCCACAAGAAAGGTCCCACCACTTCTCCTGAAAACTACAGACCAATATCTATTATATCAACATGTTGCAGAGCTATGGAAAGAATCATCAACAAATCCCTAATGCAATACCTTTTGAACCATAAGCTTATCGACTGTAGCCAACATGGCTTTATTCCGGCTCGTTCAACCACCACAAATATCCTCGAATGCACTCAAAGATGGACAGACGCCATACAAGACAAGCAAAATTTAGACATCATTTACTTGGACTTCCGTAAGGCCTTTGACTCTGTCTCTCACACAAAACTAATGCTCAAAATATGCACATATGGTGTAAGTGACAATATGAAAGGATGGCTTGAGGATTTTCTATACTTGAGGTCACAGAAAGTGAGCATCAATGGATGTATCTCAGAAGAGGTTGCTGTCACTAGCGGAGTTCCTCAGGGGAGTGTTCTCGGGCCAACCTTATTTTTGCTATATATAAACGACCTACCCGAAATATTCAAAAGCTCCGACACCATTTGTAAGCTCTTTGCTGACGATGTAAAACTTTACAACACTTCTTCTCTCCAGTTGCAACGATCTCTTGACAAAATAGTAGAATGGAGTGAGAAATGGCAATTACAGCTTGCTCCCGACAAATGTCAGACACTCTCGCTGATTGGTTACAACAAAAATTTCAACCCATGTGAATTTTGGATCAATAACCACAGACTGTCGAGAGTTGGCACGATCCGAGATCTGGGAGTGCTTATTGATTCCTCCCTCAAATTCATCCATCACATCGACAACATCACCAGGAAAGCAGCCATAATATCCAAATTGATTCTTGCATCTTTTTCCTCTAGAGACCCAGATATCCTTAAAAAAGCATTTTGTACTTACGTTAGACCAGTATTGGAATACAGCTCTCCCGTTTGGAATCCTCATAAAAAACTACTCATTGACAGAATAGAGAAAATTCAAAAAAGATACACAAAGGCCATTCCCACACTTGCCCAGTATCCATATCTACAAAGACTAAAGACACTTAAACTACCAACATTGGAAAAGCGTCGACTACTGGCCGATCTCACTCTCTGTTACAAGCTACAAAATGGCTTTATCCACAGCAACATTTCCACTACTCTTATTAAATCAACTTACACTAGGACCAGAGGCCATAACCACAAACTCAGGACAAGAAAATCCCGATGTGAAATATCCAAACACTTTTTCTCTAACCGCATTGTCCGATCCTGGAACTCCCTGCCAGCTCATATCGTCAATTCCTCAACAACAAACCGATTTAATTCTGAAATCTGTAAACTAAATCTTAATCCCTACCTCAGATTCCAAGAACTTTGAAAATTTATTACCTCCTATTAAACTTTTTCTCCTCGCTTTCGATTTCTCAGACTAGATCTGCCCGAGCGATGACGAACTTAGTTTTCGCGTTTAAGTTTATTTTTCGATCGTGTTAGAGGCTTCGGCCCTTCGTTCGTGTCTTTAAATAAAAAAAAAAAAAATAAACAATACTTGAAATCTCCACAAATATCCTCACTTTATAATAGAATGTCGCACAAACTGAAAGCACTAAAAATCATTAGCAGTCATTTTGAAGTTTGTGCATATTATAAAAATAATTTAAAAAATTATTATTAATTATTTATGAAAATTATCAAATTTGAAATGAAATAAATTTAATAAATTTATTTTATTATTTTGAATTGTAATTTATGATTAATTCGTTTTCTTTTACAGGACTACACTGTTACGATGTACTACAGAGAATCTTGGAAGGATGCAAGAGTCAGTCCCAGCAAAGGTTCCACAATAGTACATTGCAATGACTTTAAGAAGTTTTGGTTTCCCGATATTTTCCTGAGGAATGAAAAATTTGCCGCCACACACAACGTCATGACGGAGAACAGACTCCTTAAAATAAATAACGAGGGAAAGTTTTTGCACGTCAGAAAGTTCGTACTATTTAATTTAAAATTATATAAAATAATTTAATATTTTAAATAATGCAAACCTTTCGTTACTAACTAAATATTGTTAGATCTATTACTATTTTAGTGTTAATGAATTTAATTACCATTTTATTATTTATTTATTTCAATGACGATGTTATTATTAATATATTTCAATTCGAAAAAAATGATTAAATGTTAAGAAATTATTTTATAAATTTAAAACAAGTCAAATTCAACAACATACACTGAGCCCAATGTAATATGTAGGAAGTACCCATTTTTTGACGATATCTCATTTAATACGTCACGTTAGTAAGTTATGTAATTAGCTTTCAAAATTATGTTTTAAATTTGGTGAAGTATTACTTTCATTATTTTTCATTACTTATTATAAAAAATGAATTTTTATTGTTATTATTGTCTTTTGACGTTTACTTCCTATCTTTTTTGGGCACCGCAAAAACACATTTTTTTCGATTTTTCACTAAGTTTGAAAATAAGACTTCACCAAATTTAAATCATAATTTTAGCACATAACATAATACAATTTTTAAAATTTTTGTGACGTATTAATTGAGATATCGTCAAAAATTGGTATATATATTGGGATGAGTGTATAATATTTGCAACGTTCAAAATATTTCATTGCGAACAATTAGAATATCAGCAACTCTTCCATGTCCAATGAGATTCCATAAATACCCTTTCGACGTTCAAGTTTGTCCTGTGGTCTTTGAAAGCTGTAAGTCAAACTTGAGTATTAAAATGATGCAATATAAATATTACGCAATATAAATGTTTATTAATTAATGACATCATTTAATGTAAATGTTATACAATTAAAATATTTATTAATTCATTTAATTACTAGTTTATTACATCTTCTTAATGTAATTTTTCATCAAGTTGGTTACATGACAAATACTCTGGTACTTACCTGGCTCGACAATCCAGTAGAATTTAGTGAAAGTACAACCGTCTGCTTTTTATTTTTAGAAAGAATCTTCCTACTTTAAGTTATCTCACTGCAGCAGACATATGGACCATCATTTGCTTTGTTCATGTCTTATATACAACTATCGTTCACATTATAGTTAACGTCATGCTCAACGTTGCTCCCAAAACACATAAAGTAGATTCTGGAAGTGAAAAGGTGACCCTGGAAAATGCAGACAAACATCAAAAGGTTAAAGTCATATTCGGTGACACCATTACAATTAATTCTAATTTTTCAAGTGTAAAATTAAATTATTTTATAGAAGAAGAAAATTATCTCTGGCTTGAAGAGTCTTGTCTTGGTTTGTGACGTTCAGTAATTTCTAGACTTAAACAATCTTCACAAGACCAGTCTGATCAAACTTTTTTTTTCTTTTTGATAACCAACTATAGTTCTATTTATCGAAATAAAGTTTCTGACCTCAGATAAAATGACCAACAACTTACTTTATTACTTAATTCTTATTGAATGAACGAGTTTAAAAAAAAAACAGTAAATTGAAGTTGAAATGCACTAATCCGGAGTGGTTCCCCGTTACTGGAAAAGAGCGACATTTGTGCCAATTCCAAAAAAAGGGAAGCCTCCTGTAAAAGTTCTTTCTCCTGTATATTCGGGATATGTCTACACGAGCCGATTCTTATCGAAATAACAACACGAGATTCAGATATAACGGAAGCAAATTATTAAAAATCAATCAAAATGCACAAGCAATGGTAAGCCGACAATAATTAATTACAAAACTCGATACAATCAGTCTATTTCAAATCTCAAATCAAAACTCGTCTGCCACTCTCTACTCACACTCTCTCTCACACCCACACACTCTCCGAGCTTTCACGACTAAAAAGCTACTCTGTCGTCTGCCTGTCGCCTTTTATAGCCTTCCTCCTAGACTTGCTAACTGTCTAACTGCGCGGCCAATCAGCGCATCGCGCGGTCCCAGGCAGACGACAGACACGCCACTTCACATTCATTCCACCTACGCGATACAAATTAACAACCCAAAAGCACATACGACAAATAACATAAATAAATAGTCAGGACACTGACACCTCCCTTATAGCCGTCCTCTTACCGCCCCATCTCTCTGATCTCCATTTTTTGCAAGCTCCCGAAACGGGTGATTTCCACTCATTGAAGGTTCATGGAGAGTAAAAACTTATTGAACCATTACCAGTACTGGTTTCGAAAAAGGTCGAGGCTATGTGAGCCAACGCAGGGTATTGCCGCATCCTCAGCCAAGAAGCAGATGACTCTTGCAGTCTTCCCGGGCTTTGAAAAAGCCTTCGTTATGGCTTAGAGAGATTGAATCATATCTGGACGCCCGGGACCTTAAAAGGAATGACACTACGCAGGAAGAAGCTGTTCAACCTACGGCTAATTTATTAACTGCAAATGGTTTTAAGATCTCAGCATCTAAATCACAAGCGGTTTTATTTCAATGCAGCAGGGTCAAGAGGAGCAAGGCCAATATCAGACTTCGGAAAGGAACAAATTCCTTATCTCCAACGGATACCTTCTTAGAAATCGTCTTGGACGCAAGACTAAGTTGGTCTGCTTACGCAGAAGCTGTCAAAACACGTTGATTAAAACGACTAAAAACAATGAGAACTATCTCGGGTAGGGCGTGTAATGCAAGCGTTGGTGTCGTTATTATCGCTCGTTGGCGAAAACGCACCGCGTGTTTTTGTGTTTTCGCTGTTCTCTCGGATTATAGTCAAGCCAAGCAAAGAATCGACCTGGTTTCTACATGGCTCCTACTTCATACACTCGAGAAGAACTTCTGTCTCTTCTCCCCCCTCTCAATAGAAGGTTTGAAAGTCAGCAGAGCGTTGAGAATGTTATTTTCTCATAAAATATGGAGCTCTCGAAGAGTTAGCTCTAAAACTCACTTCAAATTGCAACTTCTAAGCCAAGCCTGTAGACGCCAAGCCAATTTGAAATTTGGCCTACTTAATTCAAGATCGGCTGTTAAAAAGGCCGCCCTCATAAAAGGGCATGCACGATGGGGCGTTTGACGTCTTCGTTTTGACTGAAACTTGGATACCGTCCGACGCCCCTGGATGCATCATGCGCAGTCTCGCTCCCGACAGCTTCATCACCGTTCATCAACACCGTGGATCTTCAAACGACAAGCGCGGAGGTGGCATAGCTGTCATTCACCGTCATGAATTGAAGTCCACCAAAATCGGATCTCCTGCTCATGCTGAATTCGAAGGCCTCCACCTCAAGTTCAACAACCGCAAGAAATCCTTCATCATCTCATCCTTATATCGTCCACCTGGCCCCGTCACGTCATCTTTCTTAAAAGAGTTTGAAGACCTCATCGAGTTTATTTCTTCCCACAACCGGCCTTTCATCATTTGTGGAGACTTCAACGCCGCTGGCTCAGGTACCATCATTGATGAACATCTAGAAAAGTTGATCGACTCCCACGTACTCATCCAGCATGTAACTTTTCCAACTCACTCCAAAGGCCACATGCTAGATCTGCTCATCATCCCATCATCACATCTCCAGTATAGAAACAAACGAAGTCACCTACTCTGATCATCACCTCATCTCCTGCAATATCTCCTTTGACAAACCTCCCCCCTAAACCCGCATCATTCATCGCCGCAGCCTCAGAGGAATAAAGTTGGACGTTTTTGAGGAAGACCTTCTTCGCCTTTCTGAAGAACTCCTACTCAGGTTTTATTTTTGATTCACACCTTACCTTTAAAGAACATTCCGCTTCTATTATAAAATCCTGCAATCATCTCATCTGGGCTATCCGGCACATCCTTCTTCTACTTTCCGTTGATATAACTTCCGCCCTTGCACGCTGCCTTGTTCTCTCTTTCCTAGACTATTGTAACTCTCTTCATCTGCTTCTTTAATTCAATCCTTGCAACGCGTTCAAAACAAGCTTGCCAAGCTCGTCCTCTTCAACTCTACCCTCAATAGCATGGACCGTCTGAAGAAATTGCACTGGTTGCCGATCCATAGTCGTATCACTTTCAAAATTGCCCTCATGACATATCACACTTTAGCAACATCCACCCCACCTTATCTTTATCACCTACTAGATCACCGCCAAACACCTGGTCTTCGTTCATTGTCAGCCACTCAACTTCACCAACCGGTACATAAATCATCCCTCCCAAACAGAGGCTTTTCGTACGCCTCTCCAGCTGTCTGGAACAGACTCCCTTCCACCGTCAGAGCCCAGCCATCCCTGAAGCTCTTCAAACGCCACCTGGAGACCCACCTCTTCAGGACTTCATGGGACAGCGAAGACACAAAACGCCTCTAACGCTACGCACATGGCGCTTTATAATTTTATTATTATTATTAAGCGAGTCATATCTGCTACAACAGTCTCCAGAGCCAACACCCGCTCCGTCCTCGAGTACGGCTATGAGTTGATATACCTGGGGTGCAAAGAGATCAGATACACATACTATTGGTATCAAGCTCTGAAGATCTGTTGTGGTGGCATGAAGTGTACTAGTGACTCGTCTCAGCAAGTGGAACGCCGTGATAGATGATCTTCAAGGAAGTTTTCTTTGTTACACGGATGCCTCGAAAACTACGGACAACAAGGCAAGAATCGGGATTCACATCTCAAAGAAATGTTGGAATCTCTGGCTATGAAAAGATTGATGCATTAGATAACAGCGTCTACTAAGGATAAAAATGTATGTGGACCGCAATATCATTACAACCTATAAATGATTAATCTATCGCTGAATATATTATACATCTTGCGGAAGAAAATCCAGTATTTGAGAGTTTCAAGAAAGCTCTTGTAGAGGAATGCGCAACAAATTTTTCAGACTCCTTTATAGGAAATCTGTTGAGGTTGATTGCAATGATGAATCCAAAGATGAAGGTTCTGAAGGCTAAATTTGCCTCTTCCGTAAATAGAGAATCAGAGAAACATCTTGCAAGAGAAGTTATACCTTGTCTTGCACTTCCCGACGATACGATTCCACGGATGGATGAGGAATCCAATAAAAGGTTAGACAATCTGAGGAGCATGTTGGATCAGAAAAATATAAATTCTATAATTGCTGCAAATCTTCAGATAAATATAAGAAATATGTAGATTCTAAACATGACGGTGCTGATGAGTGGAGCAGGGATAGACACCACGAGACGAATAAAGGTGACTTAAAAGACAAAGAGAAAAGACATCGTGGAATTGAGAGTGAAAGTGAAGAGAAAAAAAACTATGATGAATACGCAAGAAACAGAAAAGATGAATATGATCGTAAAAAGCTAAGGAATGATGATGATCGAAGACAGCTACAGTTCAGTCAGCTATGCAGAAAGAAAGAAAGGAAATAAAACAACAAAAGCAAGGAGAACAAAAAAATGTCATTCCTTTTAATCTAAGTAAAAGCTGGAATGATACAATAGCTTCTCAAGATGCCAAGCAGCTGGCATGACTGTTCAAAGCATGAGCACAGAAATGCCTGAATGGAAGAAAAACATCATGGGAGGATCTAATGCATCATTCGGCAAAAAGGATAAAAGGTCTATATTGGAGCAACGGCAGAGCTTGCCTATATTCAAGCTTAAGGACGAACTTCTCATGGCCACTTCTGATAACCAAGTTCTAATCGTTATCGGAGAAACAGGGTCTGGAAAAACTAGCTGAAGCAGCGAATCTAAGTTGATAGTTACTTCTTCCAATCTGGATGCGGTGAAATGTTCTCAGTATTATCCCACCTTTACAATTCCGGGCAGAACTTTTTCTATATAGATTTTTTATGTCACCGAACCTGAGAAAGATTACTTGGATGCGGCTCTTGTGACTGTGGTACTTATCCATCTAATAGAGCCGGCTGGTGATATTTTTCTATTTTTGATTGGTCAGGAAGAAAGAGAGTGCTTTCAGGACAGAGATGCTTCAGACCAATGTTCCAGAAATTTATAGGACCGATCTGACTAGCACAGTTTTTTCTCTGAAAGCTCTAAGAATAAATGAATGTGAAGATATTTTGGAATTTGATTTTATAGATTCTCCTCCAAAGCAAACGCTCTTTTCTGCCATGTTTAAACTTCATGCACTCGGTGCACTAGATGAACAAAGACACGACTCGGAAAAAGAATGGCCAAATTCTCTGGAAAAGGTGAAGTAAATATGTTAAATAATTTTTACTGAAGTTAATATGTATGTAATATTTATAAAATGTAATTAGTCTGTTAAAAGGTTGAAAAAGCTCTAATTAAAGTGCAATGGGGATCTTAGGTGGAATCTCACTTTTTGTTCTCCTAACAATCGGTTGTTCACAAGGCGCGATGAATTAGTCAACCAGGTTATTTTTCCATTAAAATTGGAACAATTCATTTTGTTTTCGGTCCCACCCAGAAAAGTATTTACCGGTTCATTTTCGTTTCCTAATATAGTTATGAAATGAACGTTAATATACACGCACACACTCCTAACGTTCACCAAACATAACAGCAAATTTATGATATTTTCACTTCTTCGTCTTTTAGTTGACGTATTTAATGATTTTTACCTTGTTAATTGAGAGAAAATAGAAAATGACAATGCCCGATCAAAACAGCCCGGCGACAAAACGACCCTTTCAAAACATAAAACTCATCAAAACAGCTCAATATATTGTTCCGCACAGGTAATCGAGAGGTTTTGAGTTGAACAAGAGTGAGAAGACATGAATTTAGTTTCACGTACTTAACCATCGATAAGCTATATTAAATTGGAACTCCACATCAAACTCTTCATGGTTCACATTGCAACCTGAATTCAAGAAAGGATCAAAAGAAAGACGAACTGAGGAACTTGATGAGTGGTAATTTCTCAAAGCGCCTGATTCACTTTGTGAAGCTTGCGTTGCTGCTTGCCAATCGATAAGTTACATGCCAACCTGAAAAGTTTATGGATGGGGACAACAGAAACTAAGAGAATAGCTGGAATCCTAATAATATTTTAAACAATAAATCTCACTAATCACCTAATTTGACAGTGAGAGTCCCGGCAACTCAGAAGCCTAAATATCCATTTCCATCCTTATGTACCTCAAATCCTCAAATCCTTGAAAAACACTTAACTTCTGTTATTCAGTTCCGCTAACTGAATACTTGTTCTAATAAACTTATTGGTTAAATTACTAATTAAAGAGTTTTAATATATTTAATAAATAGTTTTAATATATTTAATAAATAGTTTTAATATATTTAATAAATTTAAATAGTTTTAATTTATTTTAATCTATTTGTTTATATTAAATTATATACTTTATTAAATTAAACTACTTTAATTTTAATTTATTTTTGTTCTCGTTTTCGTTATTTTACGGTTTAAACCGTAAATCGGTTTCAGTTTTCGTTTTTTAATCTTTTTCGGTGACACATTTTTTGCTATTCGGTCTGTTTTCGTTTTCGGTCCCACCCCAAAAATCATTTTCGGTCGGACTCTAGTTAGCATGGCTACCAAATCATAATGAATTTAATAATTTTATGAAAAAAAAAACTTTAGATGCAAAGCTGACCAATGTCGCTAAAAAAAAATGTAATCGAAGCGAGAACAAAATAATTGTGAAACTTTCAATTGATTCGTAATTCTGATTGCTGAAACTGAAAATGTCAGATTAAATGCAGCCAAAATGTTTTTCAATGCTGGCAACGTCAGAAATAATTTGGTAGGCGGAGTAAATATTCTTAAATATTCGGTGGCCTCCAGACACTTACAACTAGATGGCTACACGCGTCATATCCCACATACGCACATCAATATCGAAAGTAGAAACCATGTTTTGGTGGACCCCAGGACCCAATCCTGACAGTGGCATTGGACGTTGACATTCAAGCATTTGCCCTTGACCTTACATTTTGGCAATTTGTCAAGAACGAAAAAAATCTCCCTTCCAATCATCATTAAGGACAAAGAATAAAAGGAGCAAAAATTGTTTTGTTTTTTTGAGAAACTCGGTAATTATTTAGGAAAAGAATTTATTTGATAAATGTGCAATTTAAACAATTCAGGCTGCTAGGTCGATGTCTTTATAGACATAATAATATTAATTGCTTTGCACTAGAGTTCGGATTATTCCTTGAATTTTCATATATGAGTTGATGAAAAACAGAATTTGGAAAAAAAGAAATTATTTAAATAACGTTAATAAATAATCATCTCAAATGGTAGCCGTAGTCTTAATGATAGGAAATTAATTTAAAGAAAAATAGTTCTATTGTATTCGCGGCATCTTGTTATTGTTTTTAATGCTTTCATTGTCATGAATCTACCAAAAAAAACGCAATGGCATCATAGCGACCATACCGCATTTAAACTAGATTTCTGCTTGATCGATGAGTCCGTATCATCTTAGTTATACAACGGACTATATTCAAATAAATAATTAAATATAAATAGTGATCGAGAACGCAAACAAACTCGTGTGGTGAAGTTCATTTAACCTCGAGATGAATACTGAAATACTTGTCATCGATTTCTACTTATTTTCGAACGTCGTTGCGAGCTTGGACAATTTCGTTAGGATAAGCGCTTGCAACGGTCATGCAGGTTGTGCTGTTGATAGACCCTCGTCTAGCGAGTCCTTCTCAAACCAGGATCAGTTTCGAGGCGGATGTTTAGGAAGCGTTTACTGCGCCCATTTGTGCTACAAAAATGAATCGTGTTTGGCATTCACCTACAGGAGCGACATGAATTCGTGTCAATTTTACAATTACATACCTTTTAAAATATCTTATAAGCCCTTTTGTGAAAGCTTCGATAGAGAGGTTAGAAGTGGAATTTTTAAAGTAAATTAATTGAAGTAATAAATTATACACTAGTTAATAAATATTATTCCACAATTAATATAGAATCGGAAATATTTATTGAAAGTTGGAGATGAATTATATCACGGTGAGACCACCAGTTTCATTTTGAAATTTTTAATGTTTAATGTTGAATGTTTAGCATTCCATATTCAAACAATTGAATATTTCGTTGAACCTCGATAAACTTCTATACATCACATAGACATTTTAATAAGCCATAATTGTTAAATATTTATGAAATTCTGATCTATTTAAAAGGACTAGGAAAAGCTTTACGTGGATAATATTTTACTTTGTCAACCTTTTTCAATTATCTTCGGATATCTGTCTCGATTGTAGCTGAATAGTTAATTAAGTTTCAACTTTAAGTTTTTCCAAACCGTTCAAACGTTTTTGAATTTTGACAACCTAATTTCACTTAAGATTAATAATTAAAGTTGATAAGGCAACTCAAATTATTTGATATTTTATTTCAATATATATTTTTTGCTCAATCCAATTCGTTCACAGACACTGGCAATGTAGCTTTGGGTAAAAGAACGTGCCAAAGTTCGACGTCCATCCTGAGCACTGGGGCACGTGAATCGTGGCTCGCAGTCGATGGATTTTTGGGAATAAATCCCGCAATTTGTGAATGTAGCCACACGGATGATTCCAGTTATGGTGCCAATTGGTTCATGGTCGATTTGACGAGACAATATCTGATAAAGTTTGTTAGGATATTGTGCAGATCTACTGATGAATTAAGTCAGTTACATTTGCACTTTTTTAAACTAATGTTATAATGTTATAATGTCCTCTCAAAATGAATTATAGATTTTTAAAAGGCTTATCACTTTGAGCGCAAAATTATTGATTTAACACTTTCATGATGGCAAGCTAGAATTATCAAAAAAACTATTTGCATATTAATATTTGAAACTATCAAACTTCGGTACTTTATTTTATTCGATTTTTTTCGAACACAGCTATTCGATATGTGGGCATGACAGTTGGAGTAACAAACAGTTCTTGGAAGAATGAAGCACCTTCAAGAGGACACTATCCACTGTGTGGAGTTCTTGAAAGTTCGCCAAATGCTGGTCAGTGGACCACAATCAACTGCACCTCTGAGATGCCTTCTGCCAAATTTGTCGTCCTTCAATCGGCATTGGGAAACGGTGGATATCTGAGCATTTGTGAACTGGAGGTGTTTGTTAAATGACTAATTATAATTTTCAACTAAAATTACAAATGGAGTAATATGATATTTTAGAATAAAATGCATAAAGAGGAAATATTAAAACTTCTTAACATTCGATGGTTCAAGTTGCAAATTTGTGTTAAAATGTTGAAAATAGACTTTCTAAGTGCAACGAATTTTTAAGTGCATTTTGAGGAATTATTGTTTAAATTTTAAAATAGTTATTTTTTTTCCTCAAAAAATTATTCAAATTAATAAGAAAGAAATTTAAGCACACGTCAAAATTTGTTTCGGTTTTGCTTTATCATTAGAAAATTTACGTGCAATTGTTTGAAATCAGAAATTTAATCTTTTTAGTTCAACGTTTTCAGTTCAACTTTTTTTTCAAAATTTAGAAAATTTTACAAAGCGCTTTTAATCAATGCAGACTGTGATTTGTGAAAGGCGCGGTGATAGAAAGTATTTCTATTGTGGCGGTATGAAAATAGGCAATAAAATAAATTTTGTGCTTTCAAAAAAATTTAAATTACAGGTGCTTGTTATCAAAATTTTATTTTATTTTATATTTAAGATTGGAAGTATTCTAAATACTTTTTAAGTAGTATGCCCTAATGGCCTAGTTCCATTGCAGTTCTGCCTCCCTTATCCTCTCCCTTCAGCGCATCCAAAACATGTTAGCTAAACTTGTTTTCCTCGACCCTTATCTTAACAGATCCGAGGCCCTGACGCAAGTGCACTAGCTACCCATACATTACCGTATCATTTACAAAATGTCTTTACTTACCTATCGCACCTTAACCACATCCAATCATTCCTATCTCTACCATTTCATTCACCACAGCCAAATCCCCGATCAGACTCCCTCATCTTATACAATTCATCTTCACCAACCAGTCCATAAATCATCCATGGTCAACCGAGGCTTTTTCCATGCTTCCACGCCGTCTGGAACAGCCTACCATCATTCGGTCACAGCCTACTCTCGAGCTCTTCAAGCGTCATCTGAAGATCTATCTTTTCAAGATATCCCTACAAGAACCAAGGCTCCTCCGATGCTACGATGAATTATTAATTTTATTTTCCTTTTTAAAAAATAAGATTTGAAAATATATATTCGATGAATAACATAACTCTGAGATTTATTCAATTTATTGTTAGCAGGCTGTTTCAACGTTCATTTGCATTAAAGATCATATACTAGAGGCAGGCCTGTAGCCAGAAAATGATTTTTGTTGTGACGCCGGAATTGAATAAGCGTTTACTTTTATTTGTTTTGTTGTTTATCGTTGTAACTTATTACTCCGCCTTGGAGCACCGACAGGGATCCTCAGAGGAGTTTCCTCCGTCTTCAATCGTTTCGGCCCCTTAAGTTTTTGGAGGACGGTTTGGAGGACATATGTCGGTTTTGTCTTGTTGGACCCAACACTATGAGAGGCACTCGTTGGCCTTGTTATGCCGGTCATTGCTGCCTGGACTGGAGCGACTGCTCAATCTTTCAATGGCTTCTTCATGTCGCATGCATTTCTCCCGACAACACCGCGTCTCTCGACCAATAGTTTGGCTCCGTCGTTCGATGAATCCTTCATACCACAAACCGACGGTTTTCCCCGGTTTCCTGTAGTGGCCTCTTAAGACAACTTCTGGCTCCTCATGTGCAAGATCCAGAATGAGGCCGCTGAAGACATCCTTGTCATAGCCTTTGTTCTCTCCCGACTTGACAATCCAATCTTGGTAAGGAAAGCTTAAGTCGACTTGCCGACTACGCCCCTTGCGCCAATCTCGATGTGGAAGAGGTCTGTACGGTATCCTCTCTTTTTTGAACTTAATCATTTGCATTATGTGCTCATCAAATTCAGTTTTTCTCGGTTCATTCTCCTGCATCATTTTCTTGATTTCCCAAATCTCAGGCAGATTTCATTTATCTTGCTTTGATCCATTGACTCCTCCATATTGCAAGTCAGGGTTTTTAGTCTTTTTTCGTTGCATTTACAAAGGGTTGCCAGTGATGGGTTTTAAACCAAGATTTTGGCTTTTTTGAAAAATTTGGACCAAATCTGGGTTTATAGGGCTTTTATTTGGAAATATGGGCGATTTTGGATAAAATATTTTTTGGGGTAAAATAATAATCTATAAGGTTTTTTGGTTTATCTCTTCATTAAATAATCTTCATCACTATCAATTTCCTTCTTTTCTGTAATCTTTGCATCCGCACACTACGTTGAACTTTGATTTTTGAACAACGGACTGTGACGCAATTACTCCAGTTGCTAGCAATGTTGATCCACCTCATAAGAAAGCTAAGATGTGGTACAATCATGCATTTAATGATGATTGGTTGACTGACATCGAACTAAAGGATTGGATACATGCAGATCCCAATCACTTTTTGGAGTAAAGTCTGTTCATGCTGTTTAAATAACACTAGCATTAATCAGGTCTTCTGGCTCGCAAGCAGTCGCAGAAAAATGTGGAAAACATGAAAGCCCGAAGTGCAGCTTTTTGTATTGGCCAGTTTTGTGGAACTTGTAACGAGCTCTTAATGCAAAGTAGAGTAACTCAAGCTGGGCTTGTGTTAACGGCTTTTATGGCTATTTTTTCGCAGGTGAAGTTGGTCAAAATACCTATTGTAGTTCAAGTTTACCTTTCTGCTTTTATGTTTACTGAGCGACGTACAGTCATTAAATTTCAGTCATTAGCGTCATTGCTATAAGCAAATAGAATGATACGAAACAATCGAGCACTCAAGAATCAAATTATTATTCAGGTAAAAACGGCTTTTGAAAGCTTTTCAATTTTTGCAGTGACTATTGTCTTATTGACTGTTGTCTCATCTTGGAATTTTAAAATCTTTAAGTGTTTGCCTGCAATCGATACTTCCATTAAGTCATTTCATGTTACCAATACATCTTCTATACAGTTCAGTAAAAAGATTGGTAACGTCGCCTATGTGCAGACATATTCGTAGATGTAAAATGTGTGAATTTTCCTAACCGCAAATCTGCTTTTGTGATTCAGAGGTTAATAATTTGTTTTTATTCTAAAATTATTATTGATGTAAGATATAAAGACATTAGAGTAAATAACTTTAAATCGTTCAGAAATGGCTGTCAGTCAAATCTTCGGTGATTTTGGCGCCTAATGCAATGAAGTGAGTTAGTTGAAATAAACAAACAATTTGTTTTCGATTGCATTCTTCAATAACAAACATGCAAACGTTTCAAAATCACCCGTGCAGATTTCCACTGCATTGCATCAAAAATGTAGAGAAGGGTGCAGCCGGCACGCCGCACGGGGGTCTACAAAGTTTAGGGGGCCCATGATCATTGGAGCTCAAAATTGAAACGGGCAATTATGCATTAACTTTTTATTGTTACTTTGATGGTGACAGGAAAGAAAGGGAAATTCCCCTTCAACCTCTTCCAGGGAGGCAAACTAATTTTTCCAAATCAAGAGTTTTTTTATGTGAAGAGGGAGGTATAATAATTTTAGATTATTTTTACTTTTGTTTTTCTATTTTATTGAGTTTGAGCTACTTCATATCATTCTATTATTTTAAACCTTTGGCTTTCCAACTAAATCATCTAGATATGACTAAGGGTGTAAAGGGGTCCCCAAAAAAGTCTCGAACCAGCACTTTTTTTTCTCGGCGGCCCGGATCACAATCCACAAAATCAATTGACTTAATTATAGTTGGAATTTGGAAAAATGATTGTTGATATTGAAAAGGAATGAATGGAAGTCTTTTATTAAATTTATCAATGGCAACAAATACTAATAAAATTAATTTTGTTTTAAATTTTCAATGTCTACATTATTTCATAACCTGGCAATGCTTGGTATCACAACTTCCATTGGAATCATAACGAATAACATCCATAAAGTGAAAAGAATTTCCTTTGCTTATCATACTTAACTTGCATTGCAATCACTTTGGAGCAGAATTTAACAAAATTTGAAGCATTCAGTTAGGGGTCTGGATGATATTTCTAAATTTGGTGTGCTGGTTTCGATTAAATGATTGTCTGAATATGTTTCTTTTTGTAGAAAGAAGGATATTTCTGCCGGCGGCTGATAAAATGAAGCTGATAAAATAATTACCAAATTTAAATACGTCATTGTGTAGTATCACGTTTATTTTTTTTACAATAAATTCTCAAATATTCGAGGTCTTTCCCATTTAGATTTGAAACGGAAATCTTAATGATAATCAATATAAAGTGATTAGCATTATATAAGCGTACTTCATACAATAGCATCTTTGTGGAAGTCAATTTCTCGACCTATTATCCTGCCTTATTGTTCTGCAGAAGAAAATTCCAGAACAACTCCCCGGCCTCTTTGACGATTTCTTGTTTTTTGTCTTGCTTACTCAATAGACTTCAGGAAATCGTCCTTTGAACGCTAGGTTAGATGCAATGCACGATAACGCCAATAATTGTTTTAATGTTTAAATTGTAAATTTTGAATAAAAGTAATGTGGATGCGGTTGAATTGCATGGAAATAATTTTTTGAAAATAAAATTACATAAAAAGTAATCTTTGATTGATATAAATTATATGTTCTTTGCGTCCCAAATGTCTTTGTTGTATTCTGATAGAAGATTCGCTTCAACGTAATATTACATCTTTCGAATTTGATTTTTTTTACTGTATCTATTAAATAATTGTTGGTCATTTCAGGCAGCTACAACACATTAATTATTTTTTTATTTATACTATATATGTAAGATTTGGGAGCTTTATAATTTTTCGGGAAACGAAATTATTTACAAAATTAAATAAACTCAAGGTAAAATTGACAGTAAAATACGGATGTCTGACACACATGCGACACACATGACACACATTAGTTTACCGATAGTGCAAATGTTGACCCTCTCCCATAGCCGATACGATTAGCTATGACACTTTTTTTTTTACTTTATTCAACTTTAGCCTTTATTAATTTAATCTTTTCTTAACTAACAGCAGAAAGGACTTCATTGAAACTTTGACTTCATTGACTCCGGGACTCTTAAAATGATGCAATAAAAAGAACAATCTCTATAGAAGGTTTTTGAAAGATCCCTCAACTGAAAATAAATCAAAATTCATTGAATACAGGAATAGATTTAAAAGAGTCAAGGATGAAACCATCAGACGTTAGTACTCAGAAAAATTCATTGAATACTCAAACAATATTTAAAAAATGTGGGACTTGTTAAAGCTTCTATTGAATCGAGAGAGGTGTCAACTGCCTCTGTGTGTTTTTTTTACGATTGTGATGGTCAGCCACTAACCTCACCCAGTGAAATTGCGAAGTCATTCAACGAATACTTTTCTACAATTGGGACAAGCTTGCCCAAAAAACAACACCAGACAATGCTTTTCAAAAATCTCGGGGATTCTGTTTCTCAATCAATGTATTTGGAAGACGCTACTCCTGAAGAAATTATTCAAATATAAAGAACTCTTAAGCAATCCCACAGCTCGGGCTATGATCAGATCAATCCAGCTCTTGCGGGGGTGTCAATACCTAAGATTGCCCATATCATCGCTGCACTTATCAACTGCTCGTTCTCATCCGGTATCTTCCCCGATGACTTAAAAATTGTCAAAGTTATTTCACTGCATAAATCAGACTCCAAGGAAAACATCGCTAATTATTGGCCAATATCTGTTCTTCCGTACTTCTCCAAATATTTCGGGAAAGCTATATATAATAGAACAATTTCTTTCCTGGAAAAACATTCCATTATAAAAAATAATCAATTCGACTTTCGGCAAAACCATTCAGCAAACATGCCAATCGCACTTCTCCAAACGAAACTCTCTCACAGACATGACCAGGATCAATATACTATTGGAGTATTTCTGGATCTTGCTAAGGCTTTTGACACAGTACATCATGATATTCTCTTGAAAAAACTTCATCATTATGGTATTCGAGGCAAATAATTTTTTTGTTTTGAAAGTTATTTAAAAAATCGGACTCAGATGGTTTCATACGCAAATATAACATCGTCGTTGGCAGCTGTTAACCTGGGTGTTCCACAGGGTTCAATCTTGGGACCACTTTTGTTTCTGATTTAAATCAATGACTTGTGCAACTCCTCTGATCGTCTTGAGTACTTACTGTTCGCAGACGACACTAATGTTTTTCTGTCTGGAAATAATATAGCTGAACTCTACTCTACCATGAATAAAGCTTGAAAAGTTAGCAGAATGGTTCAGGGCAAACCTCTGATGCCAATCTCAGAAATCCTGACAAACCATCTGCTTTACCTCTGCTTAATTTTAGATTCTCTGAAACTGATCAGAAATTCAGTAGGAAGACAACTAAAGCAATTTCGTCATCAGAAAGATGAGAACTTAAACAGATGGCGGCTGCTAATGATTATCCAGACTACGATTATGAAACGGGCTTTATGAATAGGATCTATCCGCCCAAACCTCTCGGTCGACATGACTGCTGCTCTCGCAGGCAGCCTGGTCCTCTCCCGCCTTGACTCCTGCAACTCCCTCCTGTATGGCGCTTCAGCCTCCCTTATCCTCTCCCTTCAGCACATTCAAAACAAGTTAGCTAAACTTGTTCTCCTTGATCCCAATCTCAACAGCTTCGAGGCCCTGACGCAACTACACTGGCTACCCATCCATCACCGCATCATTTACAAACTTTCTTTGCTCACCTATCGTACCTTAACCACATCCAATCGCCACCGTCACATCCCCGATCACATCCGCTCATCTTCTACAATTCATCTTCACCAAGCGGTTTATAAATCATCCATAGTTAATCGAGGCTTCTCGTATACGGCTAGCCCGCCGTCTGGAACAGCCTGCCCCCCATCATCCGGTCACAGCTCACAGGTTCAAGCGCAATTTAAACAATTCAGGCTGCTAGGTCGATGTCTTTATAGACATAATAATATTAATTGCTTTTGCACTAGAGTTCGGATTATTCCTTGAATTTTCATATAGAGAGGTTAGAAGTGGAATTTTTAAAGTAAATTAATTGAAGTAATAAATTATACAGTAGTTAATAAATATTATTCAATAATTCATTTAGAATCGGAAATATTTACTGGAAGTTGGAGATGATTTATATCACGGTGAGACCACCAGTTTCATTTTGAAATTTTTAATGTTGAATGTTGAATGTTTAGCTTTCCATATATAAAAAATTGAATATTTCGTTGAACACCGATAAAATTCTATACATCACATTTAAATAAGCTGTAATTGTTAAATATTTATGAAATTCTGATCCATTTAAAAGGACTAGGAAAAGCTTTACGTGGATAATATTTACTTTGTCAACCTTGGTCAATTATCTTCGGATATCTGTCTCGATTGTAGCTGAATAGTTAATTAAGTTTCAACTTTAAGTTTTTCCAAACCGTTCAAACGTTTTTGAATTTTGACAACCTAATTTTAATTAAGATTAATAATTACAGTTGATAAGGCAACTCAAATTATTTGATATTTTATTTCAATATATATTTTTTGCTCAATCCAATTCGTTAACAGACACTGGCAATGTAGCTTTGGGTAAAAGAACGTGCCAAAGTTCGACGTCCATCCTGAGCACTGGGGCACGTGAATCGTGGCTCGCAGTCGATGGGTTTTTGGGAATAAATCCCGCAATTTGTGAATGCAGCCACACGGGGGATTCCAGTTATGGTGCCAATTGGTTCATGGTTGATTTGACGAGGCAATATCTGATGATGTTTGTTAGGATATTGTGCAGATCCAATGATGCAATAAGTCAGTTACATTTGCACTTTTTAAAATTAATGTTATAATGTTATAATGTCAAGAAGGTCCTCTCAAAATGAATTAAAGATTATTTTTAAAGGGCTCATCACTTTTTTATTTTATTTATTTTTTTTTTTATTTGAAAAAAATCAGCTCAGGCCAACGGCCCCTCGCCGAAACCGAAAACAAAACGAAAACCAGTACGCCAACCCCTCAATCTAAATTGTAAATTCTATTAACAAAAAAACCGTCCAAGTTTCTCTTAAACTCCTCCACATCCCTTGACATCACAACCTCCTGTGGCAAACTGTTCCATTCCTGGACCACTCTGTTGCAAAATAAAACTTTCTGCAATCTTTGTGGGCCAGTCTTGTCATCAGTTTTCTTTCATGTCCTCTGGTCTTGGAATATGTGCAGACAAGAAAGGGAAGGACAAACTAAATCTCTCGTTCCACTTGTCAACAACTTAAACAACAAAATCAAATCAGCTCTTTTTCTTCTGTACACACAAACTTGGCAATTTCAGTTTCTCTAGTCTCGATTGGTAAGGAAGGTTCCTACAGGATCGTCTTAATCTTGTAGCTCTTCTTGTACCCCTTTATCGCATCAATCAATCCCTGTCTATAAGGGCTCCACACCTGTACTCCATACTCCAACTGAGACCTCACCAAAGACTTATACAAACCCACGAAAGCAAAATCCGACAGATATCTAAAATTTCTTGCTATGATACCCAACATCATTTTGCTTTCTTAACCCGTGAGAGAATGTGTTCTTTGAATTTTAAATCTGAATCTACTATAATTCCAAGGTCCGTGAACGAGTTGTAAACTGGAATTTCATATTTTGTTCCATCTAGGTCTGATAGCTGGTAGCTATTCAAGTGGTGTTTCCCCCCTACATGCAGTGCACAACATTTGTTCATATTAACTTCTTTCATTTGCCATCTGTTGAACCAATCAATTACGTTATCCACGTCCACCTGTAACTTGCTGCAGTCCTCCTCTTCGCTAATAACTCTATATATTTTTGTGTCGTCCGCAAACAAGAATAAGTTTTACAAACTGTGTATATGTCGTTAATATATATGAGAAACAGCAATGGACCAAGTACGCTGCCTTGAGGGACCCCGCTAGTTCACAGGCAACGAGTCTGACAGCTCCCCACCGACCCTCACCTGAAAACTCCGGCCCGACAAATAATTACCAATCCACACAACCACCATGTGGTGCACCCCATATCTCTCTAGCTTGAAGAGTAGCTTTTCATGCGAGATCTTATCGAAGGCTTTTTCCAAGTCCGTGTAAATTACATCAACTTCATCTCCGTCCTCCACCGCACTGGTAAGTGTCCATAAATCTGAGCATTTGGAGAGTCGTAGAACGAGATGGTAAAAATCCAAACTGATTTTGAGCGAAAAGATCGTTTCTTGAAAAGTGAGCTATCAGATGGTTTTAATGATTGATTCTAATATTTTGCTACAAACCGATGTCAACGACACAGGTTTATAGTTTGAAACTACACTTTTTATTCCTTTTTTGAACAGAGGAACCACATAGCTAGATCTCCAGTCTTCCACCACCACCCCTGACTGAATGGAGCAATCGAAGATGTGTTTCAAATAACACTTTATCGATTCCCGTGTCTCTTTTAAAACTCTTGGATGGAATTCCATCTGGTCCCGCTGATTTACTGCTGTTTAGATCTTTCAACTTCCTACACAGTACATCTATGTCGATCCGAACCTCCTCCATCTCGACTCCCGGAACTGTGGGATTGAAAACAGGTGTCCCTTCCGAACCTGAATCCGTGATATACACTGATGCAAAAAAGTCCGCAAAAGCCTGTGCCTTCTCCTTGCCTCCGATCAAATCAGTGCCGTCCACTGAGATTGTACTGATTGCATCTTTACTTCTTGTTTTCTTTTGTACATGATTCCAGAATAATTTTGGATTTGATTTGAATTTGATTGCTAATTGATTCTGGCTTTCTATATTTAGCTTCACAGACAATTTTTTTACTCTTTTTCTAAGGTCTTTGAATTCGTTGATTCTGTTCGTGTCACCATACCTGAAGATCTGTCTCCAGCAATAGTGTTTCCTCGTTATTAATTCATGAAGCTCTGGTGTCATTTTGAATCTAAACTTTTTGCACAGTCTGTGGGGTATGTGTTTTTTTGTCATCTCTTTTAAAGTATTTTTAAAGGCTGTCCACTTTGATTCAAGAGTCAAAGAGGGTTCCAAAACATCCACCAGCTTGTTATCAAGTTCATTATTTAAACTGGTGTAATCTCCTAAATCATAGCAGGGCTTTCTTCTAGCTCTGGCGCTATCTTCAACATCACATATAACATTGAACGAAACAATAAAGTGGTCGCTACCTCCCAATGGTGCGAGGCAAACAACATTCTCTACTATATCATTTGATATCACCAAATCAAGGATATGTGCAATTTGTCCGAATCTAAATCTCGTTGGTTCCATGACGTGTTGAGTCAGAAATCTGTCATCCAAAAAATTCAAAAATCTATTTTCAATCTTTGTTGTAGAACCTGAACAACTTGTCGTTAACCAATCAATATCTGGGAAATTAAAATCTCCTATGAGCAAATGATCTCCTTCCAAACAAAAAAATTCCCCCAACAACTGCATTAATTTGTCGTTGTTGTCTGATGAACTATTTGGACTTCTGTAAATCATCAGTACATTGAGAAATCCATGTGAAGTTACTACTGTGACACATAATTTCTCCAGAAATTCACTCTCCAAAATAATTTCACTGATCAAAAGGCTTTCTTTGTGATACAACATTATCCCTCTGTACCTCTCTTTTTGAAAACCACATGACAAAATTTGCCTCCCATTTATCTGATATTCTGACAATAAGTGAATGGATTTTGAATGCTTGGGATTAGTCTCGTTTAGAAATATCAGATCAGTTTTAGCATGAAGCTCCACAAGATGTTGAAACTCTATAAATTTATTTGATAAGGAATCCACATTAGACAACCAAATTGTTAGACTTGATCTTCTTGAACTGTTCTTAGTTATAAATTTCGTCTCCTGTAGGAAACCACATGAAAGTCTCCTGGCTGACCCCTGACTCTAAAAACCCACTCCACTTTGAGCGATAAAATTATTTATTTAACACTACCAAGATGGCACCAACCAGAATTATCAAAAGACTATTTGCATATTAATATTTTAAACTATCAAACATCGGTACTTTATTCTATTCGATTCTTTTCGAACACAGCTATTCGATATGTGGGCATGACAGTTGGAGTAACAAACAGTTCTTGGAAGATTGAAACACCTTCAAGAGGACACTATCCACTGTGTGGAGTTCTTAAAAGTTCGCCAAGTGCTGGTCAGTGGACCACAATCAGCTGCACCTCTGAGATGCCTTCTGCCAAATTTGTCGTCCTTCAATCGGCATTGGGAAACGGTGGATATCTGAGCATTTGTGAACTGGAGGTGTTTGTTAAATGACTAATTATAATTTCTAACTAAATTACAAATGGAGTAATATGATAATGATGATTTTAGAATAAAATGCATAACGAGGAAATATTAAAATTCCTTAACATTCGTTGGTTCAAGTTGCAAATTTGTGTTAAAATGTTGAAAATAGACTTTCTAAGTGCAACGAATTTCTAAGTGCATTTTTAGGAATTATTGTTTGAATTTTAAAATAATTATTTTTTTTTCCTCAAAAAATTATTCAAATTAATAAGAAAAAAATTTAAGCACACGTCAAAATTTGCTTTTAGCTTTATTATTTTCAGTTCAAACATTTAAAACAGCATTCGTACTGGGTCGAAAAGACATCGAAAAACTGAAAATTTAATTGAAAATTCATTAATAAATGAAAATGCTTTTGTCAATAATTTTTAAATTTTACGAAACTTTTTGATCTTGGAGAGCTTTCGAGTCTCGAAAACATTTCAACCGACTTTCAAAGCAACATTTTCAAATAAACTTTCTTTTTATCAGCAAATAAAAAAATAAAACAAATAATCCATGATGAAGACTTACGAGAAAATTAAAATAGTATTACCATTAATATTTAAAAATATATATTTATAATTATCTATTAACTGTAACTAAATATTATATATTATATTTATATTAATATTATTACATGTATATTTATAAATAGCAAGACGGATGATTTTAAATAAATAGAACAAATTGATGGTGACCCGTCATAACAGCCCGGCGACAGAATAGCCCCGACAAAACAGCCCCGTCAAAATAGCCCGGCGTCAAAATAGCTCAAGACAAAACAGCCCCGACAAAACCGCCCCGACAAAACAGCCCCGTCGAAACAGCCCGGCGTCAAAATAGCCCAAGACAAAATAGCCCCGTCAAAATGGCCCTGTCAAAATAGCCCCGACAAAATAGCCCGGTGACAAAATAGCCCAGGACAAAACAACCCGGCGACAAAATAGCCCCGCGACAAAATAGCCCCGTCAAAATAGCCCCATGATAGCTCCATGTCAAAGTATTTTTAAAAAATGTTGTGAAACTGAATCAAAATTTAATTCGAAATAATGGATTGAATGCTTTGACCGTTTTGAGTATTGTTTGTTGTTATTATTGTTCTCCAGAAGTTTAATTTGCATAGTCTTGCTTATTCAAATTTGTATCTGGCTTACAAATTTGTGTTGACATTATCCTCATCACTAGTTGCTTTTTGAGAGGTCGTTTTCAAAATTGAAATAGGTTTTGAGCAGATTAAGAAATTTTCTGAACCAGTCAATTCTACGATCATTCATGCTGATGTCTTGTGAGAAAGACTCTTTTCCAAGAATCAATAACAACGAAATCATTGATGTTTTAGCATCGACTAGTGAAACGATGAAAAAGCTGTTATAATAGTTAATAGTGAATAGAAATTTTAGACTCTAGTGTTTCTCAAGTTTAAGTTGATCAAACTAGGAGTTAAATAAAATTTCCCGGGCCGGTTTTTTAAGCCAGTCCGACCCTGGTGACAGGGCTGTTTTGACGGGGCTGTTTTGTCGGGGCTATTTTGTCGCGGGGCTATTTTGTCGCCGGGTTGTTTTGTCCTGGGCTATTTTGTCGCCGGGCTATTTTGTCGGGGCTATTTTGACGGGGCCATTTAGATGGGATTTTTCCGTCCTGGGCTATTTTGACGCCGGGCTGTTTCGACGGGGCTGTTTTGTCGGGGCGGTTTTGTCGGGGCTGTTTTGTCTTGAGCTATTTTGACGCCGGGCTATTTTGACGGGGCTGTTTTGTCGGGGCTATTCTGTCGCCGGGCTGTTATGACGGGGTGCCCAAATTGATATAATAATGGATTAAACTTAAATAATAAAATAAGCATTATCAACATTATTTCCTGAATTTCACTTATTGCGTAATAATAATTTATATAAAAATAACATTTAGACATTTAGATTTAGAAATCTGTCAGTTTGACTCATGCTGAAATCATCTGGATTTAATTAAATTGCGTCTGAACGTATTTTAAGTTCTTGGATGGAGTGCAGTTTCAACTTTGCAAAAACGTATTTGAAGTTTTCTCCAAAATTCCGAAAACAATTTACGTTGGTTAGCAGTGATGGGCTTTAACTACTTAAAAAGTAGTTAACTACTGTAGTTAACTACATTTATAAAAAAGTAGTAAGTAACTATTTTTAACTACTTTTTAAATAAGTAGTTAGTAACTACTCCTTAACTACTTGCATAGTAGTTAACTACTTTTTAACTACTTTTCCGTTGACATTTGATAAAATTAATTTTCTGGACTATTGAACAAGACATAATTATTAGCATATTTATTTACACTAGTGTAACATTTTCAACAAAATTTTATTGTCCAAATTAATCAAAAACAGAAGTATTCAGTGGATGTTTCAGGCGATCTCTTGAACAAATCATCATGTCAACATGATTATCCGATAATTTACATCGTCTGTTACATAAAACCTGCCCTGCTACACTAAAAAGTCTTTCAACTGCTGCCGAACTTGGTAATGTTGAATTAAGCTTGATGAATGCAGCACAAACAGTTGGATAATTAAGTAGAGTTTGTACATTTCTTGCGGAGTTTGATAAATAATCATTAAGCTGTTCAGCTAACACATTATCACAAGAGTTTGGTACACTTTCCACATAGTCATATAAATCATCATATTCACTGTTCTGAGCCGCATTGCATTGTCCGCAGAGGTGGAGATTGTTAACGATGTAGGGCTTTTGGAAAAAAATTATTTTTCTTCATTTTATTTTAAAATTTTTTTTTAAAGTAGTTAAAAAGTAGTTAACTATTTGTAGTTAATAACTACTTTAAAAGTAGTTAACTACTATTTTTTAACTACTTTTTTAAGAGTAGTTATTAACTACTTCCTACTACTTTAACTTCCTTTAACTACTTTAAAAGTAGTTAACTACTATTTTTTAACTACTTTTTTTAAGAGTAGTTATTAACTACTTCCTAATTACTTTAAAGTAGTTATTAACTACTTCCTAACTACTTTAAAGTAGTTAACTACTTATAGTTAGTAACTACCCACCACTGTTGGTTAGAATGATTGTTAAAAAGATTAACATTGGCAATTGTTGGAAATTTAATTTCAATCATTCAATTACTGTAATGCAATCAAAGCAAATGCATAACTATCAAATCTTTTTAATAATTGTGCCTAAACACTTTGAATATAAAAAAAGGAAATCTTGAATCAAATGCGAGTTATAAAAAAATTGTTTAGTTTCATCATGCAAGACAGATTATCCTCTTTTTTATGAATGGCTGTCATCTGATTTAGAAATAATAATGCTTTTAAGAAAACCAACAAATACCACATCATCATCATCATCATCATCATCATCGTCGTCGTCGTCGTCGTCATCGTCATCGTCATCGTCATCGCCATCGTCATCGTCATCATCATCGTCATCATCATCATCATCGTCATCATCATCTTCATCGTTTTTTTTTTTAGCAATTTTAATAATCATCAAAATGAACAAAACAAATCAAACAAAAGAGACACCAATGTACGGATTAATAAAGAACTCATGGATCAGCTTTAAGGAAACGCAAGCTTCCGCTAGCAAGCTGACCCTGAAATAACAATTAATTAAAAAAACGAATAATAAACCCGTCAAATAAACAGTTAATCATGAATACCACAAACTAAGTACAATTTGTAGGACAATTTAAATAATAAATATAATAGCATGAATGGTCCAGTCTGTGTATGATTTTTGATAGATGAAGGAATGGTGTTGTATAGTCTAGGTCCGTAACATGTTATTGAGAAGAGCTTGAGGGTGGTTTTGGCAAAATATTATCATCATCATCATCAACATAATGATCATCATCATCATCTGTAAAAATCTAGTCCATTAAAAAGTGTTTACTAAGATGGAAGTTTGAAGACCCTAATTTAGAATATTTAGGATCCAAAGTGCGCAAGATTTTAGTAGAATGATTCAACATCAACATCATTTGTGCTTGACTGACTCTTGGGACAGATTTAAGCGATGAAAATCCTGCTTATAGGGAACATCCTGATAACCATCTTTTTACACCTCGTTTTCACTCAATCAACCAGGTAAGAAATGACTTGTTTGCTATTAACATTATTTACTGAAACATTTTACAAAGAAGTATATTTTCTTTTTTTAATTATTTATTTAATTATTGCTTTAAATTGTAACGACGAGAATTTAAAATGACGACAATGCATCCAGTAAACACTAATTTTTAAATTAGCTAAAAAAAAAAAGCAGGCGCTTAATTCTGATAAATGGTTATGATAAATAATTATGAAACGTTATTATTTTGAAATATTACGATTTTCTTTTTTTTCCCGCTGCATCAAGTTCAGCACATTACTAACGAACAACATTTTCAAATTAAAATGATTCTAAAATATTATTTAAAATCGTATTTGTTAACGCTAAAAATTAAACTATTTATTTATTTTAGCAAGGAATTGAGAGAACCCCCAACTCGAAGTGAGTATTATTTTCTGAGACTTTAGCCATTTTGTCATTTTCTATGGTTTTTATCTTAACCATAATCTTAACCTTGGATACAAAAGGATAGAATTTATGTTTTATCATTATATGTTTTTAAATTTTATGTCTAAGCTAAATAAATTAGATTACTGCAGATAAATCGTATTTTAGATGTTTTCTCCTTTTGTTTTACCTATTTTTAATCCTTTTGAATATTTCAACTAAAAAAAGTCTATGTTCTGTGAAGACCATAAGAATAACTGAATAGTAATTTGTTAATTGATTTCAGATGGACAAGTCGTTGTCTCCATTGGAATGTACATTCAAGGATTGCACGAAATTAACGAAAAAACAATGGTATAAATATTAAATTTGTATTAAAATTCTTTAAATAGCAGCACCGATTAACCTCTAGCCAGGCAACAAAATGAAGGACACCGTGTAATAAATATAAACAATACTTGAAATCTCCACAAATATCTTCACTTCACAATAGAATGTCGCACAAACTGACAGCATAAAAATCATTAGCAGTCATTTTGAAATTGTTGCTTATTATAAAAATAATTTAAAAAATTTTTACTAATTATTTAAGAAAATTACCAAATTAAAAGTGAAAGTATTCAATAAATTTAGTTTATTATTTTGAATTGTAATTTATGATTAATGCGTTTTCCTTTACAGGACTACACTTTTACGATGTACTACAGAGAATCTTGGAAGGATGCAAGAGTCAGTCCCAGCAAAGGTTCCACAATAGTACATCGCAATGACTTTAAGAAATTTTGGTTTCCCGATATTTTCCTGAGGAATGAAAGATTTGCCGCCACACACAACGTCATGACGGAGAACAGACTCCTTAAAATAAGTAACGAGGGAAAGTTTTGGCACGTCAGGAAGTTCGTACTATTTAATTTAAAATTATATAAAATTATTTAATATTTTAAATAATGTAAACCTTTCGTTTCTCACTAAATAATAGATCTAACATATTACTATTTTATTGTTAATGAATTTAATTACCATTTTATTATTTATTTATTTCAATGACGATTTTATTATTAATATATTTCAATCAGAAAAAAAATGGTTAAATGTTAAGAATTTATTGTTATTATTGACTTTTGACGTTTACTTCCTATTCTTTTGGGCACCGCAAAAACATATTTTCTTCTATTTTTCATTAAGTTAAATATCACCAAATTTAAATCATAATTTTAGCACTATTTACCTAACATATCATTTTTGTTACGTGTCACGAAAATTTTAAAAATTTTATTATGTTAGGTAAATTATGCAATATATATATATATAATATATATATATATATATTGGGATGAGTGTATAATATTTGCAACGTTCAAAATATTTCATCGCGAACAATTAGAATATCAGCAACTCTTCCCTGTCCAATGAGATTCCATAAATACCCTTTCGACGTTCAAGTTTGTCCTATGGTCTTTGAAAGCTGTAAGTCCAACTTGAGTATTAAAATGATGCAATGTAAATATTACACAATATAAATTTATTAACTAATGACATCTTTTTAATTTAAAATGCTTTACAATTAAAATACTTATTAACTCATTTAATTACTAGTTTATTACATCCTCTTAATGTAATTTTTCATCAAGTTGGTTACATGACAAATACTCTGGTACTTACCTGGCTCGACAATCCAGTAGAATTTAGTGAAAGTACAACAGGGCCATACTTTCTTTTTGAAACATCACTTGAAAACTGTTCCCATACACACAGCATAGGTTGTTTCTTGATGTTGTTGTTGTTAACAGTATTATTTGAAGTTGTCATTTAATTGAACTCATGTTAATTATTTAAAGTAATTATTCTAGCATAGTTGTTTTTATTGATATCAGATATTCCACAACAAAAAATATTTTATTTGAATAGGCGGTTTTCCATGTTTGGAGATTCGATTTTTCTTGAAACGTAGTTTGACATTCTCCGTCATCGAATTCTTTCTTCCAACAATCTTCCTCGTTGTTGTGGCTTGGATGACCTTTTGGATTGACCTCAGGTCAACAACTCACAGAATCGCTGTCAGCTCCATTGCTCTGTTCTTTGTATGTGTGCTTCACGGGAAGATAAGGTTTTTTTATTGAACTCTATTTCTTAATATGGATTAAGTTTAAGATTTTTAAAGTTATTCTGGATCCAAAAACATTTATCGCTTTTAAAAATCTGCTTTTTATTTTTAGAAAGAATCTTCCTACTTTAAGTTATCTCACTGCAGCAGACATATGGACCATTATTTGCTTTGTTCATGTCTTATATACAACTATCGTTCACATTATAGTTAACGTCATGCTCAACGTTGCTCCCAAAACACATAAAGTAGATTCTGAAAGTGAAAAGGTTACCCTGGAGAATGCCGACAAACATCAAAAGGTTAAAGTCATATTCGGTGACGCCATTACAATTCATTCTAATTTTTTAAGTGTAAAATTTAATAATTTTATAGAAGGAAAAAATTATCTCTGGCTTGAAGAGTCTTGTCTTGGTTTGTGACGTTCAGTAATTTCTAGGCTTGAACAATCTAAATTACCAAGCTAATTAATATTATTGGTTACCACATTGCATGTAACACGTTTAAACTTCCATTCTTTTTAATTTCAGGGAGAAAGACTTGTGATAATCAAGGATGTGGACAAATGTCATCATGACATGCAGCTATTCAACGCATTATCGAGGGTCATAGTGGCTTTGCATTTTCTTCTTGTACTTATTGCTTACTTCTGCTTTTACACTTCGCCATTTTACATCAACGCCTAACCGAAGCGTTGAAGTATTTCACAAAAAGTGCAGTCTGCTCAAACTCATGTTTTTTTTTATAACCAACTACAATTCTATTTATCAAAAAAAAAAGCTTTCTGACATATTAATAATTTCAAACCTGAGATAAAATGACCAACTTAGTTTATCATTCATTTCTTGTTAGATGAACGAGTTTTAAAAAATGGCAAAACCTTTGATATAGTCATTTTTGGTGATTCCCCTAGCACTTTAGGATCGCAATCATATCGCAGAAATTAAAAAAGCACAGACTTTAATTTCAAACATTCAAAAAAGTGGCAAAAAGTTCGCACTCAACTTAGTCCTCGCCCACGTTGGAATTTCTGGCTATGAAAAGGTTGATGCATTAGATAACAGCGTCTATTAAGGATGTCAAAATGTCTGTGGCCCGCAACATCATCCAACAACGGCAAACCACTTTGATCGATGACAACATTAGAGAAACTCGTATCGAACCCAAAGAGCAAGTTCCAATGTGCTTCAAAGAGAAAGGAGGTTCTAATCTCCAAACTCCGTATTCGATAATGTGCTCTGACTCAACATTTGTGCATACGCCCAAAGCATAATCAGCATTGAGAAGGACTGGTTCACATTTCTCAACTATGACAAGGTCAACCCGTTACTAATGCATCAGATGTCTAGTGGTTGAAGTGAAAATTTTATCACCGGTGAGAAGACTGGCCAGAGCATTAAGGATGTCGATCAGATTACTGGTGAAGATTTCTTCCTGTCGGCATGACTGGTCAAGGCATGAGCGCAGAAATGCCAGAATGGAAGAAAAACATTATGAGATGGTCTAACGCATCATTCGGCAAATAAGATAAAAGGTCTATATTGGAGCAACGACAGAGCTTGCCTATATTCAAGCTTAAGAATAAACTTCTCATGGCCACTTCTGATAACCAAGTTCTAATAGTTATCGGAGAAACCGGGTCTGGAAAAACTACACAAATAACGCAATATCTAGCTGAATCAGGCTACACTCAGGAGGGAAGGATTGCACTCAACACAGAAGAGTGGCTGCAATGTCTGTTGCAGAGGAATTTGGCTCATGAGGTGGGCTACACCATTCGTTTTGAAGATTGTACAAATGCAGATACAATGATAAAATATATGACGGACGGCATGCTGTTGAGAGAATTTCTAGATTCTAATCTTAGCCAGTATTCAATAATTATGTTGGATGAAGATCATGAGCGAACTATTAACACAGATGTCCTGTTTGGACTTTTGAAAAAAACAATCAAAGAGAGGCCGAATCTTAAGTTGATAGTTACTTCTGCCATTCTAGATGCTGTAAAAGTTTCTCAGTATTTTTTTGAAGCTCCCATCTTTACAATTCCATGGCAGAACTTTTCCTGTAAAGATTTTTTACCTGAGAAAGATTACTTGGATGCGGCTCTTGTGACTCTGGAACTTATCTATTTAAATGAGCCGACTGGTGATATTCTTTTATTTTTTGACTAGTCATGAAGAAATAAATTGTTTCTATCGTGAGATCTACTTTCAGAGGATGCAACAACTGAGTCCAAACATTCCAAATTTGATTATTCTTCCAATCTAATCGGATCTTCCTAGTGACATGCAGAACAAAATTTTTGAACCTGCTCCTGCCAGTTCTAGGAAAGTAATAATTATAATTATACGGTGCACTAGATGAACAAAGCCTACTGACACGACTAGCAAGAAGAATGGCCAAATTCCCTCTAGAGCCTCCCTCCATTAAGTCTGTTGATCTTACTTAACTTACTTTGTAAGACATTAGAGGTTCATATTTGTTGTAAAATACAAATACAACATGTCGGCTCTGAACAAACTTTTAAATTGACTGGTTATTAATAAAAACAATTAAGTAAGAAGTATTTTGAGCTTACATCGTTCTTTGTGCTTATTAATATCGTTATTATATATGTATTTAATATTTTAATTATATATATATTAATTACTACTTATAATAAATATATTATTACAACAGTTATTGTTATTAATTAGATTTTGTCAATAACAATAAATAAAACGGGTTAATTAGACAGGCTTTGCGTGCGACTTCTTTGTGCACAGACATGTTTGGACTGTTGAAAAAAAAAACAATCAAAGAGACTGTCATTTAATTTTTCAAATGGATTGTTGTCATACCAGCACGATGATACTGACTCACAATCACTTTTAAAGCTTAAAAATAATTTCCAAAAATCAACACCAAAAAAGCGTTTTCTATAAAAAATATTCTGGTTTATGGTACCTGAATATAAATGAATAAGGCTATTGTGCCACAAAACAACTACGCAAATCAGACCTGAATTTTGACGGGTCAACAAAGGCAGCATTTCATTACAATTTAATGGGAACTTTTACTTTTGAATTGTTTCTCCTCTGAAATATTTTTTATAAAATTTAAACATTTAAAAAACAAATTCTGTAATTTTACGATAAAATCGCTTACATATTACTGAAAGTGATCGATGTGATTGATGATGCATTTTGAAACAAATTTAGGAATCTCTCGAACCAAAGTCCACAACTAACGAGTTCTGATATTATAAATTGCAATCTGTTGATGTCCCATTTTGAAACTATTTAAGAATTAGTCGATCCAAAGTTCATATCCATTAAGTCTTGACAATAAATTTAGCTTCAACGCCAGTCCCAGCTGGATAGACTTTCTGGAAGAGGTGAAGTAAATATGTTAAATAATTTTTAGTGAAATTAATATGTATATACCATTATAAAATGTAATTATTTTGCTAAAAGGTTGATAAAGCTCCAATAAAAGTGCAATGGGGATCTTAGTTGGAATCTCACTTTTTGTTCTCCTAACAATCGGTTGTTCACAAGGCGCGCTGAATCAGTCAACCAGGTTATTTTTCCATTAAAATTGTTCCAATTTATTTACTCCAAAATCATATATTAATTAAAGTGTTAAGTTTAATAATTTTTGCTAGGCAATCAACAATGTCTTTTGTGGCAAATGACATCGTTGGCAAATCAGCTTGCAAATGAACAAGAACAGAACTATATATCACATCCCTTTAGTGTACAAATTAGGTAGGGAAAATACGGTCCACGAAATTCAAATTGACACAGCTTCAACAGCAGAGATTTAAATAGGATGAGGAGGATGGCAGTTACATTGATACAGAATATCTTAAGAAGCTAATTATGGCTTCATAATTCATAAGAAATAATGTATGCATTTTTTAAATGTTTGGAATATGTTTTAACATCGTTTGAACATTTACTCAATACCTTCTCCAATCCATAAATGTGATTCATATTTAATAATAAAATGCAGGATAAAAGCTTTTTAAACATTGGGATCGTGATAATAGTTTTATTAGCATTATTATGACCATTTCACAATGACTAAAAGATAATTCAGTGTTTGGGATTATAGTAAGTTTTATAATAACTCTAACAATGACAATAATTAAAATAATTTGATAAACATTATTTTTCGTTTGTCGTTATCAGTGGAAAATATAATTGTTTTGTACAATATCAACATTTTTTTTCTTTTTCAGCGTTCTCTTCTTAAATATTTTTTTTAGTTTGTGACATAAAACTTTTTTAAATTTTACACCAATTATATACTTTGAAATTATTAAGATCTATATAAAATTCATAAATTTTATTTAGTGTTCCCTATGAGTTTAAGGATCCACCTGTTCATGGTTAGTGAGATAATTTCAAATTTTGTCCCTTTCAGCTTTTTTTGATAAATAAGCTGCGTGGATCTGTTAATAAAAATTGATTTTAATTAATTAAATTCTACTAATTATAACGCACATATATTACAACTACTATTTGCAACTATGCATTTACTAGATATACATCATGCACTATTATCCCACCTTAGCTAAAACAATTAATTGTTGCACACAAACACGTTGTAAATTTGTTTATTTGTTTAAAAACTATTAGAAAAATTATTTTAATTATAAACAGCATTAACACTATGTAATGATACATTCAGTCACTTCATACAAGGCAAGTAGGCATATTTCTAACTCGACTCACTCACTCAATAATAAATGAAGTAAAAACTTAAAGACAGCCAATTTATTTTAAGCATTTTTTTGTTTACTTCAGAAACAATTTAAGTCTCGTCTAATTACATTTAAGCAAATCTTATTTGTTCTATTTAAATTTAAGCAAATCTTAATCGTTCTATTTACATTTAAGCAAATCTTATTCGTTTTATTTACATTTTTCTCAACCTATTTACACAGTGCCTGATGACGATATTTCAATCCACAGTTTATGGGCAATACATGTTCAGAAAATAAAAAATAAAATTCTCACAAAAGTTTTTTAAATAATATTGCGGTAATTTCTTTCAGATGGACCAGTGGTCGTTGCCCTTGGAATCTACGTTGTGGAGTTTCTCGAAATTAACGAAAAGCGAATGGTTAATGACTAATTTTCGAATTAATTAACTTAATTACAAAATAACTAGTTAACTAGGTTTAACTTTGTTGTAAAAGGAAACTCACGCTTCATCAATTACACCAGTTATCGTAACTGAGTAACGATGGTGTGTTGATTGTTTGCAGGACTACACTCTTATGATGTACTACAGAGAATCTTGGAAGGACACAAGAGTCAGTCCCAGCAAAGGTTCCATAATAGTACATCGCAATGACTTTAAGAAGTTTTGGTTTCCCGATATTTTCCTGAGGAATGAAAGATTTGCCGCCACACACAACGTCATGACGGAGAACAGACTCCTTAGAATAAGTCACGAGGGAAAGTTTTGGCACGTCAGGAAGTACGTACATTTTAAATTTAACATTAATAAAATAAAATTTAATATTTTAAATTTTGTAAATATTAACTTTAAAATGTAATCATCAGTCTCTATCTTTGATAAAGGGTCGATAAACAAGCAGGACATAACAACAACTTTGTTTAACTGTATTTTCTTATAAACATAAAAGTATTTTTTAAGAGATCGCACATAAATTATGAAATGCCTCTTTAAGAGCTTCTGCTTGCATTTCTAAATAAGTCTATAAATCTGCCAAAAAAAAATTTTTAAGGAGGGGTTCATGCGATAAAATAGTCAAAACTTTTGATGGCTTTTTGTTATTCTTGTGGTTTTATTTTGTTTATTCAGACTTACCGTGACTTTAGCCTGTCCAATGATTTTTGATAAATTCCCCTTCGATACACAAGCTTGTCCCATTATTTTTGAAAGTTGTGAGTTCTATGTATCATTTTAAAATTTAATTTTAGTATATTTCAGTGAATAATTGGGTAGCAGACCACACATGATGTAGTTTCTTCATTTTAGCAGTGATATTAATTAAGTAATTAATAGTAATTAATTGCACTAGTTTCGTAAATAATCAATGACTAAATTACAAAGTCAATCTCCGGTTTACAGTCTCTTACACGATGGACACACTAGTCTTGAGCTGGATGGAAACACCAATACAAGTAGGTCAGGAGATGAGCCTTCCCAAATACACTCTTAAGGACCACCATCTGAACGATTGCTCTCAAAATTACACTACAGGTTACTTAATATTATTAATGTGAAGATTAATAATGATTTTGATTTTTTAGTTCTTTTCATTTTAGCTTTACTATTTAAATTTCTTATTTTTATTTGAAATTATATAAAAACTAAATAAATTAACTGTTTAAAAATAAGTAAATGTTAAAAATGAATGTTAAATTATAAAGTAACGTAAATGTTAAACTAAATAAATTATCTGTTAAACTAAATTGGTTATATGTTGCACTAAATTATTTTCTATTATCTGTCAGGTGCTTATCCGTGCCAAGAAATACTTTTCTTTATCAAGCGTGATGTGGGAGGATACGTCGTCGAATTCTTTCTTCCAACCATCTTCCTCGTTCTTGTGGCTTGGATGACCTTTTGGATTGACCTCAGGTCAACAACACACAGAATCGCTGTCAGCTCCATTGCTCTGTTCTTCATTTGTGTGTTTCAAGGGAAGATGAGGTAGCATCGATTCGGTATTATTACGTAAAAGCTTATTACTATTTTAAGTAATAAACTTAAAAGCTTTATTTCATAAAAAATCTATATTGGGGTTCTAGGGATTATCTGCCAAAAGTGAGCTATCTAACAGCAGCAGACGTGTGGGCCACCATTTGTATCGTTCATGTTTTGTCCACGATCATCGTTCACATCGTGGTTAATTTCATGCTCAAAGTTTCCCTCAAACAACCAAATCTGGATGCAGCCGATGAAAAAGTGACTTTGGAGAACCCTGATAAGCTTCAGAAGGTTTTGAAATTTAAAGATTAATCACTAAACTCTGTAAAGTAAAGTTGAAAATAATGTTTCAGAAAACAAAATTAGTCGACAACTTGAAAGCATTCATTCTGGTAAGTGATTAGGCACCTTATTTAAAAAGCTGACTGAAAAGAAACTAGCTAGTCCAGCATGAGAAGAATTGTTTAAACATAATTTCATCAGCCACAATTAAATAAATAATTACACGCTTATTGAGTAACATTAAATATCATTTTCTTCTACAAAGTTGATATTAAATTATCATATTTCCTTTCAAAATTCAGGGAGAGCAACTATTGAAGGTCAGAGATGTGGACAAATACAAGAAGGGTGCAGAATTAATCAATGCTCTGTCGAGGCTCGTCTTGGCAGTGGTCTTCATCTTCATCAGCATTGCTTACTTCACCGTTTACGCTTATTGAATTCAACGCCAGCCATTCTCCAAAAAATCGTAAAAAAATCAAAAAACGTCTGTCAACTTATTAACTCCTTTGCATTGACATTTCTCGACAGACACAGTGTCATTATCAGAGGTGCTTGCATGATTACAATTTTAGAATTCATTGATATTTGAAGCTTCGACATTTTGAAAATGGACTTATTTGTAAACCAGTGGATCTTCTCATTATAAAGATGTTAGACGATGTAACATAAAAATTATGAATGTAATAACCTCAATTAGAACAAAAATATAGTAAATATTAATGATACAAATTTAGAAATTTGCTGAACATTTACTCAAATTCTTGAATTAGTAACAATGAACCAGACGCCGCCAAAACAAATCGTTTGCAAAAAAAATGCAGATCACACCAAGTGATATTGAACCATGAAATTGTCTATTAAGTTCAAATAAATCAGGCTCTGAATATAAAAAAGAATTTTTTTTATTAATTCTGTTTGATGCATTCCTTTGTTTCTGATATTTTTGTTTTAAATCCTTAAGCTCTCTTTCCTCTTCCTCTCCAGATTTTATTTTTGTCATTTCCCGTAATTTCTTCCATGCTTTACACTTAGCTCTTTTGCATTTGATGACCTCCTTCGTAAGCCATGACTGTTTTTTCTGTGTTCTGCCTCTGCTTGGGATATATTTATCTACAACTAGATTTAGCTCTTTCTTGATTATTGCCCAAGCTTCTTCTACATTAGCAGATTCTATTTTTTTAGCTAGGTTTGTTTTCTCTAACTCATTCCGTATTTTATCATAGTCAGCCTTAAAAAAGTTTTTAGAATCTAGGTTCTCTTTTTTTTAAATCCTCATTGTCTAAATAAATGTTCCATCTGACAACTTGATGATCAATTGTTCCAAAGTGTTCACCAACTGTTAGGCCTTCCACTAAGTTCTCATCTGTTGTTAATATCAAATCTAATGTGTTTTTACCTCTTGTGGGATCAGTGATGTGCTGGAATAAGAAGTTATCATTTGTTACATTTATAAAGTTTATATCCTCAGGTCTTTCTCCTTTTAAAGTGTTCCAGTTAATATGGTAGTTAAAGTCACCCATTACTAGCATAAATTCCTTACTGGCTTTGTATAATATCTCATTTAGTCCAGTATCCTCTTTAAAGTTTGGTGCCCTGTAGCAAACCCCTAAAAGAAGTTTGAATTTACCTATGTAAATATCACACCATAAACTCTCTTTAAAGTTTTCATTTTGAAATTCCTTTCTTGCTATTACTTTGATATGATTCTTAATATAAATTAATACCCCTCCTGCTCCATGTCCATTTTCTTTCTGTCCCTCTCTGTCTTTCCTTAGCATCTCATAGCCATCATAGCTAGCTCAGAGTTTTGAATACTTTCTTTTGCCCAAGACTCAGTAATGCCAATTATATCTGGCTCCTCCGTATCGACAATTAGCTCGAGTTCTGTCCTTTTAGCCTTGCTAACTATACTTCTAGCATTGGCATAAACACATTTCAGAACTCTTACTCTGTCTATATCCCTACTTAAATGGTTAATTTCTAATCTTGCCTCCTCCTCAGCTTTTCTAGCTTCATGTTGCCTGGTTGGCCCTTCACTCTGAAAATGTAGTCTTCCGACTGATCTTCAGCTTCCTTTTTCTTAGCCTCTTCCAACAATTTCTTGCATTGGTCTCTTTCTGCTTTAGTCAAATCATGGCAGACAGAGATGCCTTTGAATTTGCTTTCTTCAGTTCGTAATTTTGGAAGTGATTCCAAAACTAGGTTCTTTGATTCTCTGTCCCTAAATTGAATCATTAGTGGCCTTACCTCCTTTGTATCCTTACCTATCCTGGATACACTTTTGATGTCACTACTATCACATTTTACACCAAGTACATTGTTGATGAAATGCATAGCAGTGTCTCTATCCTCAGTTTTCTGTTCCGGCTCACTTTTAGCTTTGCTTTCTTCGAGCCTGTACAGTATAATGTTGTTCCTTCTCTTTACTCGTTCGACTTCCTCCTGAGCACTGGTTTTTGCTATACTGATTTTTTTGTCCACAACTTGTACTCTGTCTTGAATTGTTTTCAATTTTGCATCTACTCTTTTCTTTACAATTTCTGTCAATGCAAAACCCTTGCTTTTAGTACCAGCTTCGGCTGTCATGTCAGCCTCGACTGAGACAAGTAAGCTCTCTACTTTCTCCTCCAGCTTTGAGACTTTGTTTTCTACAAGATCTCCTCCTACTTTGCCGCTTTCTATAGTCTCCAACTTTTTTTCGAGCAACTCGATTTTTTGACTTTGTTCCTTATTGATGCCGATGGGTTGTTCGAGTCTTTCGACGACGTCTTTCATTCGCACAGTTCTTGCAAATTTGGTTTAGATTCAAACCCTCGACACTTCCATACATTTCGCATTCTTGGCGTTTTTTAAAATCTTTAAAACTTCTCGTAGTCATTTTAGCGAAACTTTCACTAGAGCGATAATCGGTGACACTACTGCCTATATGAGTAAGGAACTGTTTCTTGGACTATAATCTCGCTTAGAATTGACTCTGCCTTATTTTGAAATCAAGAAATCAAATTTATCAGCATGGCATGCGCATTGTATGGCCAGTTATTTGTATATAAACTGCTTTTTAATTTTTTTTTCTACTTATTTTAACAAATGTTATCCATTTAAGGGAGTAGTATTTTTTGATGTTTTTCGGGTCGGGTATCTTCCTATCCAAAATAAATGTAAGGCTCAAAAAAGTTTGTTTTAATAATAAGATTCTGCATATACTACCTCGTCTGTAAATTGTTTAAGTGATGTTAATGCAGTTTAGGTTAGGGTGCACCGAAATGCAAAGGTTAGAAAAATAGGCTACGTGTCTGCATACGGCGGCAATGGCAACAGTCGTAATGTGTCGTGTTCGAAATCCAGCCTGCACTGTCGCCAGCGCTCTTGGGAAGGAAGCGTCTCTGATGCTATATATAAATGAAGTTTAATAATAAATAAATAAGTCAAAAGCCATAAAATTGTTTATTTCGGTGATATCAGTATATCAGGTGAGTCATTATTTGAACAACCGTAAAAGTAATTTTAGAAGTATTTTACTGGACAAAAACCCAGATCAACTCAGAAAACTGAATAAACGTCAGAGAGTTGTCCGAGAATCTTCCAATAGGATTAGTTCATCAAATCTTTGGAGATTTAAAGAGCTTTAGAAGTTTGTTAATTATCAGTTAATTAAAAACCATTTTTTTAAAATTTAATCACAATGAAACTGGACAAGGGTGATGATTCGGAAATTAACTGTCACCAGAACCAATTGATTTACTTTGCAAAATCTTATATCCTTGCGGCAGATGGCCTAGTACTTGAATCTGCAACAAATATAAGAAAACAAATTTTGAGCACCTTAATTGAAAGTTAAAGTTTAAAAGTAAATGAGGTCACGAACTCGTTATTTAACGAAATAGTTCATTTTCCAACTGCTTTTCCTCTTTCTTCACAACGTAATCTTTGTTGAATTCTTACAGAAATGATGACATTGAGGCAGCTGTTCCCTCCTCCTCCCTCTTACGCTCCACATACTTCTCCTCCTCCATCCACCACCACCACCTTCCAACATCACCTTATTGAGGCAGGAGAAGTGTGATAGAATCCAGTCAACTTTCTCAGTTTGAAATTGTATTCAAGGAGCACGTAGAATTGCATTCACGAGGCTTACTTAAAAAATGAGAAACAAAATTAATTTAGAAATCAATTTACTCGTCTAGGTGGTTCTTCATTCCAGCATTCAATGGAAACCAACTTCTTTGGCTTGCGATGGGTTTTGAGCACCAAAGACAACTTAAGATATTCTGTCTCTCATTAGCTGCTTAAATCCTTGTTACAGATGTCGTACTACTTCAATTTACAGCAAATACCAAGAAACAAATTATAAGCACCTTGATTGGAAGTTAAAGTTTGAAAGTAAATGGGGTAGAGAACTCGTTAGTTTGTTAAATGCTAACTTTTTCGAAAAACTTTTTTGAGTTCAAAACATTCTGAAGCACTGAAAACAGTTGAATTAAAATGAATTCAATTTTTATTTTCAGAAGAGTAAATAATAACAACTTTACGTTTTGAGCGAAGCGTTTATTGTTACGTCTCCATACGACAGGGCTGTACCCATAGAAGTTGATGCATCACTTACTCTAGAAGGGAAATTGGTGGGAATTCCATGGATACAGTCGGCCTCTTAGAAATTCAGTCTATATGCTGTTGAATGAGCTGGAGCATCTGAAAACTATAAGCGTTGCAAACCTCGAACAGAAAAGTCTGTCGCCATCGACTTGCTGAACCGTCTACACACTTTGAAAATCGATACACTGTTTCCAAACTTTGTAATTATGCTACGTATCTTCTGCGGTGACCCGTCATAACAGCCCGGCGACAGAATAGCCCCGACAAAACAGCCCCGTCAAAATAGCACGGCGTCAAAATAGCTCAAGACAAAATAGCCCCGACAAAAACGCCCCGACAAAACAGCCCCGTCGAAACAGCCCGGCGTCAAAATAGCCCAGGACGGAAAAATCCCGTCAAAATGGCCCCGTCAAAATAGCCCCGTCAAAATAGCCCGGCGACAACATAGCCCAGGACAAAACAACCCGGCGACAAAATAGCCCGGCGACAAAATAGCTCCGTCAAAATAGCCCCATGATAACTTCATGTCAAAGTATTTTTTAAAAATGTTGTGAAACTGAATCAAAATTTAATTCGAAATTAGTGGCTTGAATGCTTTGATCGTTTTGAGTATTGTTTGTTGTTATTATTGTTCTCCAGAAGTTTAATTTGCATAGTCTTGCTTATTCAAATTTGTATCTGGCTTACAAATTTGTGTTGACATTATCCTCATCACAAGTTGCTTGTGAGGGGTCGTTTTCAAAATTGAAATACGTTTTGAACAGATTAATAAATTTTCTGAACCAGTCAATTCTACGATCATTCATGCTGATGTCTTGTGAGAAAGACTCTTTTCCAAGAATCAATAACAATGAAATCATTGAGGTTGAGCATCGACTAGTGAAACGATGAAAAAGCTGTTATAATAGTTAATAGTGGATAGAAATTTTAGACTCTAGTGTTTCTTATGTTTAAGTTGATCAAAGTAGGAGTTAAATAAAAGTTCCCGGGCCGGTTTTTTAAGCCAGTCCGGCCCTGGTGATAGGGCTGTTTTGACGGGGCTGTTTTGTCGCCGGGCTATTTTGTCGCCGGGTTGTTTTGTCCTGGGCTATTTTGTCGCCGGGCTATTTTGTCGGGGCTATTTTGACGGGGCCATTTTGACGGGATTTTCCCGTCCTGGGCTATTTTGACGCCGGGCTGTTTCGACGGGGCTGTTTTGACGGGGCTGTTTTGTCTTGAGCTATTTTGACGCCGGGCTGTTTTGACGGGGCTGTTTTGTCGGGGCTATTCTGTCGCCGGGCTGTTATGACGGGGTGCCATCTTCTGCACGCTTCCGGTTAACGTTGCTCAAGCAGAACGATCTTTCATCACATTGGCCCGAGTTAAAAATGTTCTGAGATTGACAATGTGTCAAGAACACCTGACCAGTCTTGGAATGCTGGCAGTGGAAGGTCGACTTGCAAGAACTATTGATTATAACAGTATAATTGAACTGTCTGCACGCAGAAAAGCCCGCAAAGTTTTGTTGTAGCTTGCATGTCGTAAAAGTCGGTTCCACATAATTACATCGTTTTTAAGAACTTGTGTAGCTTAATCTCCGTCGAAACACCAGTTTGTTTATTGCACACAAATCTGTATACGTAAACGTAACCTATTCTTTGAACGTAGATAGATATCGTAGCATGGTAGGCTGGTTATCTTTGACTAAGGCTGTATGGTGTAACGGTCGTTGCAGATAAGGACACAATTATGATGAAATTAAAAACTGATAGGCTCACCGATGATTAGAGTTGGCTAATTTGAAGCGCCTCGCTGCGTGTTTGACCATCAAAAATTACTACTTTCATTTTGATTAACTGTAAAACATATAAATTCAAATTAGATGACGAACATCGTTTACCTTTGCAAAAGTCATTTCTATATTTTAATTTAACACCCTGTATGCACGAATGCTAAACCTTGAATGTAACATTTACCTCGATTTACAGGTTTTATTATAGCGACAAAATTTCTAAATACGGTCAATTCCGGATATAGTCACGTTTAAAACTGCAGGCTGTTGACTTGACTACAACCGAATATTTACTATAATCGAAAATAGTAAGTATGGTTTACAAGGTGCAAAAGGTCAGCTTGACTGTATCCGAAACTTGACTGTAACCGACTTGACTATATCCGGAATTGACTGTATTTTGACAAGGGGCCCGCAATGATGTCCTGCCCTGGGGCCCTTGTTGGCTCTCGGCGCTCCTGAGTTCAGGAAGCCTCTGTGAAAGAGGAACAGGTACTTCTGGCAGACCTTCACCTGTGCCACAAAACAACCTGAATTTTGACGGGTCAACAAAGGCAGCATTTTATGACAATTTATGGTAACTTTTACTTTTGAATTGTTTCTCCTCCGAAATATCATTTTTTATAAAATTTAAACATTAAAAAAAAAACAAATTATGTAGTTTTACAATAAAATCGCTTACATATTAATGAAAGTGATCTATTGATGATGCATTTTGAAACAAATTTAGGAATCTCTCGAACCAAAGTCCACAACCAACGAGTTCTAATATTATAAATTGCAATCTGTTGATGTCCCATTTTCAAACTATTTAAGAATTAGTCGATCCAAAGTTCATATCCATTAAGTCCTGACATAATAAATTTAGCTTCAACGCCAGTCCCAGCTGGATAGACTTTCTGGAAGAGGTGAAGTAAATGTGTTAAATATTTTTTAGTGAAATTAATATGTACTATTAATTATAAATTATTTATAAAATTTAATTAGTTTGCTAAAAAGTTGAAAAAACTCTAATAAAAGTGCGATGGGATTCTTGGTTGGAATCTTACTTCTTGTTCTCCTAACAATCGGTTGTTCACAAGGCGCGCTGAATCAGTTACTCAACTCAACCAGGTTATTTTTTCATTAAAATTGTTAATATATACTCTGAAATCATATAAAGTGTTAATTTTAATAAATTTTGTTTGACAATAAACAATGTCTTTTGTGGCAAATGACATTGTTGGCAAATCAGCTTACAAATGAACAAGAACAGAACTATCTATCACATCACATCAGTGTACAAATTAGGTAGGGAAAATACGGTCCACGAAATTCAAATTGACACAGCTTCAACAGCAGAGATTTAAACAGGATGAGGAGGGTGGCAGTTACATTGCTACATAATATCTTGAGAAGCTAATTATGGCTTCATAATTCATAAGAAATAATGTATGCAATTTTTTTTTAAATATTTGGAATATGTTTTAACATCGTTTGAACATTTACTCAATACCTTCTCCAATCCATAAATGTGATTCATATTTAATAATAAAATGCAGGATAAAAGCTTTTTAAACATTGGGATCGTGATAATAGTTTTATTAGCATTATTATGACCATGTCACAATGATTACAAGATAATTCAGTGTTTGGAATTACAATACGTTTTGTAATAATAATTTATTCTAAGAATATTTTTGATAATTGAAATAATTAGGTAAACATTATTTTTCGTTTGTCGTTTATCAGTGGAAAATATAACTGTTTTAAACAATATCAACATTTTTTTCTTTTTCAGCGTTCTCTTCTTCTTAAATATTTTTTTTTTAGTTTGTAACACAAACTTTTTTAAATTTTTGTTTACCAATTATATACTTTAAAATTATTTAGATCTATTTATTGCTTTAATAAATATTTAATTTATAAAATTCATAAATTTTATTTAGTGTTCCCTATGAGTTTAAGGATCCACCTGTTCATGGTTAGTGAGATAATTTCAAATTTTGTCCTTTTCAGCTTTTTTGGTAAATATTAAGGCTGCGAAGGATTAAAATGTTCTTGATCTTTTAATAGAAATTGATTTTAATCGATTAAATTCCATTAATTATAACGCACATATATTACAACTATTATTCGCAACTCTGCAATTAGTAGATATGCACTATTATCCCACCTTAGCTAAAACAATTAATTGTTTCACAGAAACACGTCGTAAATTTGTTTATTTGTTTAAAACATAATAGAAAAAATCATTTTAATTATAAACAGCATTAACACTATGTAATGATACATTCAGTCACTTCATACAAGGCAAGTAGGCATATTTCTAACTCGACTCATTCACTCAATAATAAATGAAGGAAGTAAAAATTAAAGTTTAAAATTAAATTTTTTTTTGTTTACATCAGAAACAATTTAAGTCTCGTCTGATTACATTTAAGCAAATCTTATTCGTTCTATTTACATTTCTCTCAACCTATTTCTAAAGTGCCTGGTGACGAAATTAAAATCCACAGTTTATGGGGAACACATGTGCAGAAAATAAAATAAAAATCTCATAAACTTTTTCCAATTAATATTGTGATAATTGCTTTCAGATGGACCAGTGGTCGTTGCCCTTGGAATCTACGTTGTGGAGTTTCTCGAAATTAACGAAAAGCGAATGGTTAATGACTAATTTTCGAATTAATTAACTTAATTACAAAATAACTAGTTAACTAGGTTTAACTTTATTGTAAAAGGAAACTCACGCTTCATCAATTACACCAGTTATCGTAACTGAGTAACGATGGTGTGTTGATTGTTCGCAGGACTACACTCTTATGATGTACTACAGAGAATCTTGGAAGGATACAAGAGTCAGTCCCAGCAAAGGTTCCATAATAGTACATCGCAATGGACTTTAAGAAGTTTTGGTTTCCCGATATTTTCCTGAGGAATGAAAATTTGCCGCCACACAAACGTCATGACGGAGAACAGACTCCTTAGAATAAGTCACGAGGGAAAGTTATGGCACGTCAGGAAGTACGTACATTTTAATTTTAACATTAATATTATAAAATTTAATATTTTTAATTGTGTAATTATTAACTTTAAAATGTAATCATTAGTCTCTATCTTTAATAAAGGGTTAATAAACTTAAAATGCAGTCAAGCAAGACACAACAATAACTTGGTTTAACTGTATTATTTTATAAACACAAAAGTATTTTTTAAGAGATCACACATAAATTATGAAATGCCTCTTTAGGAGCTTCTGTTTGCATTTCTAAATAAGTCTATAAATCTGCCAAAGAAATAATTTCTAAGGAGGGTTCATGCGATAAAATAGTCAAAACTTTTGATGGTTTTTTGTTATTCTTGTGGTTTTATTTTTTTTTTATTCAGACTTACCGTGACTTTAGCCTGTCCAATGATTTTTGTTGAATTCCCCTTCGATAGACAAGCTTGTCCCCTTATTTTTGAAAGTTGTGAGTTCTATGTATCATTTTAAAATTTAATTTTAGTATATTTCAGTGAATAATTGGGTAGTAGACCACACATGATGTAGTTTCTTCATTTTAGCAGTGATATTAATTAAGTAATTAATAGCAATTAATTGCACTATTTTTGTAAATAATCAATGACTAAATTACAAAGTTAATCTCCGGTTTACAGTCTCTTATACGATGGACACACTGGTCTTGAGCTGGATGGAAGCACCAATACAAGTAGGTCAGGAGATGAGCCTTCCCAAATACACTCTTAAGGACCACCATCTGAACGATTGCTCTCAAAATTACACTACAGGTTACTTAATATTATTAATGTGAAGATTAATAATGATTTTGATCTTTGAGTTCTATTCATTTTAGCCTCACCATTTTAAATTTTTTTTATTTGAAATTACATAAAAACTAAATAAATTAACTGTTTAAAATAAAGTAAATGTTAAAAATGAATGTTAAATTCTAAATGGTAATAAAAGTAACGTAAGTGTTAAACTAAATAAATTATATGTTGAACTAAATTGATTATATGTTGCACTAAATTATTTCCTATTATCTGTCAGGTGCTTATCCGTGCCAAGAAATACTTTTCTTTATCAAGCGTGATGTGGGACGATACGTCGTCGAATTTTTTCTTCCAACCATCTTCCTCGTTCTTGTGGCTTGGATGACTTTTTGGATTGACCTTAGGTCAACAACACACAGAATCGCTGTCAGCTCCATTGCTCTGATCTTCATTTGTGTGTTTCAAGGGAAGATAAGGTTGTTGTTCCATGGATTCAGTATTATTACTTAAAAGCTTTATTTCATAAAGAATCTATATTGTGGTTCTAGGGATTATCTGCCAAAAGTGAGCTATCTAACAGCAGCAGACGTGTGGGCCACCATTTGCATCGTTCATGTTTTGTCCACGATCATCGTTCACATCATGGTTAATTTCATGCTCAAAGTTTCCCTCAAACAACCAAATCTGGATGCAGCCGATGAAAAAGTGACTTTGGAAAACCCTGATAAGCTTCAGAAGGTTTTGAAATTTAAAGATTAATCACTAAACTCTGTAAAGTAAAGTTGAAAATAATGTTTCAGAAAACAAAACTAGTCGACAACTTGAAAGCATTCATTCTGGTAAGTCATTAGGCACCTTATTTAAAAAGCTGACTGAAAAGAAACTAGCTAGTCGAGCATGAGCAGAATTATTTAAACGTAATTTCAAAGCCACAATTAAATAAATAATTACATTTTTACATAATTACATGCTTATTGAGTAACATTAAATATCATTTTCTTCTACAAAGTTGATATTAAATTATCATATTTTGTTTCAAAATTCAGGGAGAGCAACTATTGAAGGTCAGAGATGTGGACAAATACAAGAAGGGTGCAGAATTAATCAATGCTCTGTCGAGGCTCGTCTTGGCAGTGGTCTTCATCCTCATCAGCATTGCTTACTTCACCGTTTACGCTTATTGAATTCAACGCCAGCCATTCTCCAAAAAATCGTAAAAAAATCAAAAAACGTCTGTCAACTTATTAACTCCTTTGCATTAACATTTCTCGACAGATACAGTGTCATTATCAGAGTTGCTTGCATGATTACAATTTTAGAATTCATTGATATTTGAAGCTCCGACATTTTGAAAATGGACTTATTTGTAAACCAGTGGATCTTCTCCTTATAAAGATGTTAGACGATGTAACATAGAAATTATGAATGTAATAACCTCAATTAGAACAAAAATATAGTAAATATTAATGGTAAAAATTTAGAAATTTGCTGAACATTTACTCAAATTCTTGAATTAGTCACAATGAACCAGACGCCGCCAAAACAAATCGTTTTAAAAAATAAAGATCCCAACCAAGTGAAATTGCATGTTAAATTCAAATAAATCAGACTATAAAAATGCCGGATAAAATCTTTTTATTTAATTCATCTGAGTTATGAACCGACTACAATCAAATAAATAAATAAATAAATCTTTGTATTCAAACAGAAAGTGGGTTGCCAACAAAATCTCAAGGTCGTTGTTTGTGTTCGTCGGAGAAGATATATCCAAACTTTAACGTAACTTCATCGTCTGCCTGTTTGCCGCCAGTTCGATTGCTTTTGGCAAACGGGATGAACAATTAAGTTTCACCTGTTTCCAGGAAATCTATTCGCCTTTCTTCAGTTTTTATATCACTCTAAAAGGAAAGAAGTTCAGGTACTTACTTGGAGCTCACAGAGTTTATGGGAATGGTCTTTAAATGAACCCCGCTAACTAACGAGACTATGAACCCTGGGATTGAATTGCACATCGTACCCGAGGATATGGTAGTATGTAGGGCCAATAATGTAGGGATCAGGTACATGTGGAACTTTGCTGACACGAAATGGATATTCTAGTTGCTTTCCGTAGATGAAACTTGATTTTTAAGAATGAGATGTTTCATTTGAATTGTAATATACGGCTTTTATTGACTAACATAACAGCATAGCAATTATGTATAGTGGTTAAGAAGACCTGGATCTGTGTAATAACCATTCTTATTTATCTATCTAATCACTATTAGTGATTTATTTAAACCAGTTTTTTTCTTATTTAATTTGTTTAATTAATTATTTAATATTCTGACAATTGCGCTTAACTTTTTTATATTATTTATCTTTATTTATTTTTATAATTCTTTGAAATGTAAACACAGTTAACCATAATCTCGCTTAGAACTGACTCTACCTTATTTTGAAATCAAGACATTTATCAGCATGGCATGCGCATTGTATGGCCAGTTATTTGTATATAAACTGCTTTTTAATTTTTTTTTCTACTTATTTTAACAAATGTTATCCATATTCTTATTTATCTATCTAATCATTGTTAGTGATTTATTTAAACCAGTTTTTTTCTTATTTAATTCGTATTAAAAGAATAATTGATTATTTAATATTCTGACAATTGCGCTTAAATTTTTTTATATTATTTATCTATATTTATTTTTTAATTCTTTGAAAAGCAAACACAGTTAACATAACATAACATAACATAACATAACAATTATTTATAGTGGTTAAGAAGGCCTGGATATAGTCAAGTCGGTTACAGTCAAGTTTCGGATACATTCAAGCTGACCTTTTGCACCTTGTAAACCATACTTACTATTTTCGATTATAGTAAATATTCGGTTATAGTCAAGTCAACAGCCTGCAGTTTTGGACGTGACTATATCCGGAATTGACCGTATTTAGAAATTTTGTCGCTATAATAAAACCTGTAAATCGAGCAGTGTCTCTATCCTCAGTTTTCTGTTCCGGCTCACTTTTAGCTTTGCTTTCTTCGAGCCTGTACAGTATAATGTTGTTCCTTCTCTTTACTCGTTCGACTTCCTCCTGAGCACTGGTTTTTGCTATACTGATTTTTTTGTCCACAACTTGTACTCTGTTTTGAATTGTTTTCAATTTTGCATCTACTCTTTTCTTTACAATTTCTGTCAATGCAAAACCCTTGCTTTTAGTACCAGCTTCGGCTGTCATGTCAGCCTCGACTGAGACAAGTAAGCTCTCTACTTTCTCCTCCAGCTTTGAAACTTTGTTTTCTACAAGATCTCCTCCTACTTTGCCGCTTTCTATAGTCTCCAACTTTTTTTCGAGCAACTCGATTTTTTGACTTTGTTCCTTATTGATGCCGATGGGTTGTTCGAGTCTTTTGACGACGTCTTTCATTCGCACAGTTCTTGCAAATTTGGTTTAGATTCAAACCCTCGACACTTCCATACATTTCGCATTCTTGGCGTTTTTTTTAAATCTTTAAAACTTCTCGTAGTCATTTTAGCGAAACTTTCACTAGAGCGATAATCGGTGACACTACTGCCTATATGAGTAAGGAACTGTTTCTTGGACTATAATCTCGCTTAGAATTGACTCTGCCTTATTTTGAAATCAAGAAATAAAATTTATCAGCATGGCATGCGCATTGTATGGCCAGTTATTTGTATATAAACTGCTTTTTAATTTTTTTTTCTACTTATTTTAACAAATGTTATCCATTTAAGGGAGTGGTATTTTTTGATGTTTTTCGGGTCGGGTATCTTCCTATCCAAAATAAATGTAAGGCTCAAAAAAGTTTGTTTTAATAATAAGATTCTGCATATACTACCTCGTCTGTAAATTGTTTAAGTGATGTTAATGCAGTTTAGGTTAGGGTGCACCGAAATGCAAAGGTTAGCCGAATAGGCTACGTGCCTGCATACGGCGGCAATGGCAACAGGCGTAATGTGTCGTGTTCGAAATCCAGCCTGCACTGTCGCCAGCGCCCTTGGGAAGGAAGCGTCTCTGATGCTATGCATATGGCGCTATATAAATAAAGTTTAATAATAAATAAATAAGTCAAAAGCCATAAAATTGTTTATTTCGGTGATATCAGTATATCAGGTGAGTCATTATTTGAACAACCGTAAAAGTAATTTTAGAAGTATTTTACTGGACAAAAACCCAGATCAACTCAGAAAACTGAATAAACTTCAGAGAGTTGTCCGAGAATCTTCCAATAGGATTAGTTCATCAAATCTTTGGAGATTTAAAGAGCTTTAGAAGTTTGTTAATTATCAGTTAATTACAAACCATTTTTTAAAAATTTAATCACAATGAAACTGGGCAAGGGTGACGATTCTGAAATTAACTGTCACCAGAACCAATTGATTTACTTTGCAAAATCTATATCCTTGCGGCAGATGGCCTAGTACTAGAATCTGCAACAAATATAAGAAAACAAATTTTGAGCACCTTAATTGAAAGTTAAAGTTTAAAAGTAAATGAGGTCACGAACTCGTTATTTAACGAAATAGTTCATTTTCCAACTGCTTTTCCTCTTTCTTCACAACGTAATCTTTGTTGAATTCTTACAGAAATGATGACATTGAGGCAGCTGTTCCCTCCTCCTCCCTCTTACGCTCCACATACTTCTCCTCCTCCATCCACCACCACCACCTTCCAACATCACCTTGTTGAGGCAGGAGAAGTGTGATAGAATCCAGTCAACTTTCTCAGTTTGAAATTGTATTCAAGGAGCACGTAGAATTGCATTCACGAGGCTTACTTAAAAAAATGAGAAACAAAATTAATTTAGAAATCAATTTACTCGTCTAAGTGGTTCTTCATTCCAGCATTCAATGGAAACCAACTTCTTTGGCTTGCGATGGGTTTTGAGCACCAAAGATAACTTAAGATATTATGTCTCTCATTAGCTGCTTAAATCCTTGTTACAGATGTCGTACTACTTCAATTTACAGCAAATACCAAGAAACAAATTATAAGCACCTTAATTGGAAGTTAAAGTTTGAAAGTAAATGGGATAGAGAACTCGTTAGTTTTGTTAAATGCTAACTTTTTCGAAAAACGTTTTTGAGTTCAAAACATTCTGAAGCACTCAAAACAGTTGAATTAAAATGAATTCAATTTTTATTTTCAGAAGAGTAAATAATAACAACTTTACGTTTTGAGCGAAGCGTTTATTGTTACGTCTCCATACGACAGGGCTGTACCCATAGAAGTTGATGCATCACTTACTCTAGAAGGGAAATTGGTGGGAATTCCATGGATACAGTCGGCCTCTTAGAAATTCAGTCGATATGCTGTTGAATGAGCTGGAGCATCTGAAAACTATACGCGTTGCAAACCTCGAACAGAAAAGTCTGTCGCCATCGACTTGCTGAACCGTCTACACACTTTGAAAATCGATACACTGTTTCCAAACTTTGTAATTATGCTACGTATCTTCTGCACGCTTCCGGTTAACGTTGCTCAAGCAGAACGATCTTTCATCACATTGGCCCGAGTTAAAAATGTTCTGAGATCGACAATGTGTCAAGAATAGAAGGATGATAGAAGGTTTTGGAAAGCTGAGTTACGAGGAAAGATTAAATAGATGTAAATTAACGACTCTGGAAAAGAGAAGAAATAGAGGGGACCTCATCGAGGCATTCAAAATTTTATCGGGAAGGGAAGGCCTTTTGCCTGAACAGTTTTTCTAAGCCCCAAAAAGTGTTTCTACTAGAGGGCACGATTGTAAATTATATAGGAAGGCTTCGGGAAAATTGAAAAACAATTATTTCAGTTCAAGGGTGGTTTCCTTATGGAATAAACTAGATAAGGAAACCATCCATGCTGACACAGTAGATAAATTCAAAATTTACTTAAGTAAATTCGGATATTAGGACTAAAAAGAGTAGTTATTACACAGATCCAGGTCTTCTTAACCACTATAAATAATTGTTATGTTATGTTAACATCTGACCAGCCTTGGAATGCTGGCAGTGGAAGGTCGGCTTGCGAGAACGATTGATTACAACAGTATAACTGAACTGTCTGCACGCAGAAAAGCCCGTAAAGTTTTGTTGTAGCCATCTCTCTTGCATGTCGTAAAAGTCGGTTTCACATAATTACATCGTTTTTAACAAAACATCCGTCGAAACACCAGTTTGTTTAGTGCACACAAATCTGTATACGTTAACCTAAGCTATTTGAACGTAGATGTGGCTGGTTATCTTTGACTAAGGCTGTATGGTGTAACGGTCGTTGCAGATAAGGACACAATTATGATGAAATGAAAAACTGATAGGCTCACCGATGATTAGAGTTGGCTAATTTAAAGCGCCTCGCTGCGTGTTTGACCACCAAATATTACCACTTTCATTTTGATTAACTGTAAAACAAATAAATTCAAATTAGATGACGAACATCGTTTACCTTTGCAAAAGTCATTTATATATTTTAATTTAACACCCTGTATGCACGAATGCTGAACCTTGAATGTAACATTTACCTCGATTTACAGGTTTTATTATAGCGACAAAATTTCTAAATACTTCTTCAAGGGAAGATGAGGTTGTTGTTGCATCGATTCAGTATTATTATTTAAAAGCTTTATTTCATAAAGAATCTATATTGTGGGTGGAAGTTAAAGTTTGAAAGTAAATGGGATAGAGAACTCGTTAGTGGGCAAAATAGTACATTTTCCAGTTGCTTTAACTCTTTCTTCCATCAATTCTTTGTTGAATTCTTATAGAAATGATGAAGTTAAGGCAGCTGTTCCCTCCTCCTCCCTCTTACGCTCCACATACTTCTCCTCCTCCATCCACCACCACCACCTTCCAACATCACCTTGTTGAGGCAGGAGAAGTGTGATAGAATCCAGTCAACTTTTTCAGAATGAAATTGTATTCAAGGAGCAGTGCACGGGGCATACTAAAACAGTGAGAAATAAAACTTATTAAGAACTCAATTTACTCACCTAAATGGTGCTTCACTGCAAACCTTGAATGGAGACTAACCTCTTTGACTTACGATGGATTTGATCACCCATGGCAACTTAAGATATTGTGTTTTTCATCACCCATGAATCTTGAGCTGTTGTAAATCCAAGTTTTGTTAATGCATTATATATCTGTTAAACCCTTAGTTATACTTTCAGAAATTCCACAAATTTAAAAATAAAAGTACTTCATCTTAGTCGTCTCAAGGTCTTAAAGTTCAAATATGCCTCTGTACCTCGGAAAAGATGTTTCAGACAACGTAAGATCTGGTCGAAAAATCCCTTGTTTAACCTGCAACAAGCTAATAACATCCTAAAAAAACAGATTTATTTTCGATTAATCTAATGAACTAGCCAAATAGCCAGGTGCCTGAAATGTGTTATATTAACTTATGCTTACATAATAATAAAATAATAATAATAATAATAATAATAATAATAATAATAATAATAATAAAATAATAATAATAATAATAATAATAATAATAATAATAATAATAATAATAATAATAATAATAATAATAATAATAATAATAATAATAATATAATAATAATAATAAAATAATAATAATAATAATAAATAATAATAATAATAATAATAATATAATAATAATAATAATAATAATAATAATAAAATAATAATAATAATAAAATTCCGCTAAAATTCCTGTTGGTGAATGTGCATGGAGCCCTGACATCGCATCAGTCTTTCTTAGATAAAGATGCACAATCTTTTCCTTTCCTCTTTTGGAATACAAACCTTTGCTTTTACCGAAAGACATACTTTTAGAAAACTGATCAAAAAAGCCATCCATGATGATCATGTCCCGTGTAGATCCCGAGCCATATTTATCGATGTGAATATTTTGTCGGACTCTTTGCCTTTGTTCGGATTGTTTTGTCGAGAAAATACTGTCATTTATAATGGAGTGCGATAATAAATACTTAAAAAATTAAATATTATATATAAAAGTAAACATATGAAAAATATATCTAAAGTAATATCTGGAGGTCTCCTTGACGAGTGAAGGCGCTCGTTATCTGATAATTCATTCTTTCCACAATCTTGATATTCCAGAATTCTCTCAGCTCTTAATTTTTCTAGCATAACAAAATCATGATCAGTTGACGTCAGATGAATATTGAGCCTACGTCATTTTCATTACTTTGACGAATTTTAGAAAGTGTTATTTGACATTTAATTAATATTTATTTTCGCTTGGAAATAAATTGGACAATGAAACTATCCTTCTGAATACAATATTTAAATTTATGATGAACATAAGTAAATATCGATAACAGAAATTTAAAGATAGATTATTGCACTCGATCTCGGTCTTCTTAACTCTTAAAATAATTGTTATAATATTTAATTTCTCCTTTAACTCCTTCTCAGAATAATTAACGCTGAAAATTAACCTCTAAATTTTCTAAAAGCTTCAGTTAGGTTATTTTGGTCCCGGGAAATAATTTTCAAATTTGAATTATTTTAGTTGTTATTTTGAGTTATTTAAATTACTTTACTACTTTGTGCGATTTTGAGGCTACAAACCTGGAAAGGGGAAACAACTTTTTGTCGTTTAAAAGATACTCAACACATCGTTCTCCAACTTGTTCTTATTTTCCTTTTTTTTTTAAATGTTTCTTTGCACATTGTTACGAGAAGCTCGAGAAAGACTGGCTTTTGACTCTTGCATCTTAATTATTTTCAGGAAGCAACTGAGACTCAAAACAACGACGCGGTCCAAGTACACATTTCTCATTTGAAACAACACAAAAAATTAACACGTTAAAAATATCTTACTTAATGGAAACAGAGTGGGCTCATCTGAAATTCAAACTATTTTTATAAACAATACTAAATATATTTTCAAAAGGATAACTGAGTTAAGGAACAACTAAGAACTTATTGATTGTTAAAATAATTATTCTACTTGAAATATCGACGCTTACATCTCGTAAGAATGTCGCAACACCTCCACCACTGCATAGCAACAGGTACATCTAACCACCACCAAAATACAAAATGGCAATAAAAGATATCGATACGGAAGCACACCATTGAGAAACAATTGTTCGTAATTAAAGATGTTGAAAAGTAAATCTAAATCTGACACGTGGCAAATTAAAAACAAGAGACAAGACAAACCGACTACTGGTGAAATATGTAATGTAAATGTAACTGACATTTGTAATGATACTTATGCATTTACTGTATTAATGTAATTATGATTCCATTTCTTAAGAAAAACATGCTTCAAAAGTCTTCAAAAACACAAACCTAATCAACAGCAGCACAAAATGTTCATCACAAGCAACAAATAATAATATAATAGAAAAATTAAATTAGTAAATAATAATAAATGAAATACTAGAAACAATTACGATAATTATAATAAAATAAATATCTTCATAAACCAATAATGACATTATAATAATAGGAACAACATTACAATGTAAAATAATCTAATGAAGTTAATGATTATTATAATTTATGTAAATCTGTCTTAACAACGATTTAACAAACAAAATACTATCACAGCCATCAGGAACCAACGAGACAAAAAGGATCAAAGGTCGCTGTTGAACTTTCCATTGAACGCTCGGCACATCCAGACGGATAAATGTTTAAACACGTTAAAATAAACGTTTAAAAGGAGAAAAGAATTCTAAAATTAATTTCATAAAATCCAAAAATAACTTTCAAAAGTCAAATTCAGCAAGCGATATGTTGAAGTCGGTGAAAGATCTCAACAGAAGCATAACTGACCTCAGTGAGAAAATAAAAAAATAATGATAATAATAACAACAATAATAATATTAATATTAATAATAATAATAATAATAATAACAATAATAATAATATTAATAATAATAACAATAATAACAAATAATTTTCAGATGCACAGGATGCAAATTGTGAGCTGCAAAATCAGACATTTGTGATAAAAGTGTGATTTTTTGTTAAATGCTAACTTTTTCAAAAAACTTTTTTTGAGTTCAAAACATTCTGAAACACTCAAAGTAGTTGAATTAAATTGAATTCAATGTTTATTTTCAGAAGAGTAAATAATAACAACTTTACGTTTCAAGGTAACATTTTGTAAGGCTCAATATTTCATTTCTTGCTGTAGTTACTGCATAAATTTTGGTAATCACAGATTACAATTAGCAACTGAAATTCTATCATCCCCAAAATAGCATGCAAACATTTTAAAATGCTCATCAAACATTCAAAAGAAAATGAACACCCAATCGCATCGTCCTACAATCGGACTAATGAATATTAATGAGAGACAATCAATATCGAGATCAACAACGACAATAATTGAGCAATCACCTTCCTCAACTGAACTCGACAAATGACAGCAGTTTGGGGAGCCTTCTGAAGAACCCCAACGGGTTCAAAGGCTGGGGTCATCATAGGGTTCGTCATCGGCCCGAAGAGATGAGCGTCTGTTTAATCGAACGCAAAGTTCGATTAAAGACTTCAGCAGTAGCAAGAAGTGGACGACAAAGGTTACAAAAAGAATAATAAACTAATATTAAACAATAAAAACAAATAAATCATGCAAATCATTACAATAACATGTCATCTTCATCATCACAAGGTGCCTCTGATGCTCATCATCATCATCATCACCATATGGCATATGGCGCCTTATAAATTAACCAATAATAATAATAATAATAATAATAATAATAATCACTGGTGATGGTGATGATAATAATAATAATAATAATAATAATAATAATATTATCATCATCATAATATTATCATCATCATAATATTATTATTATTATTATTATCATCATCACCATCACCAGTTTAACTAGCACAAAAATGTCAAGGCACAAGTTCAAAGTCCTAAAAACATTTGAAAACAAACCACCACTTTCATCATCATTGCTGTCATCATAAAACATCATCAAAATCATCATCACCACCATCATCATCATCATCATCATCGCTATCATCAAAATCATGAACATCTGATTGATGTAGCACCATTTCTGTTTACATAGATTCATAGTAAAACGTGCAGCATTTGTTTTGATGATAAAACTGATAAACATTGGAACAAACAGATGATAAAATGAATGATGAATAATTGTAACGAATGAAGGAAATATCTCCAAACACTGCAAAGAACCGCCTCACGACAAACGATAAATTCTAATCTTGCATAGCACGAGTAGTTCCAATGTGGAAGCACAACATCGTCAACGATCACCGCAATAGATGATTAGGAATATTCACTAACATCATCATCATCATCATCATGACCTTGACAACAGAAATGACATTTAAGAGCCATAGTCATGCCAATACAGAGCAAGCAGTGTGAGCCTTGGAATGACTTGATAATTGTTAACTGATCAATGAATCGATAACGAACAACTGGAATCAATGAAACCTGAAGTGGACCCTCCACCAATAAGCAACAACGACGACTTGTTTAACCACGCCCCTTCGAACCCGGTTCACGCCCCTTAGCGACTCCCGACAGAGTTCTGAGTCTTGAAGTTCTCTCCGAATCCTGAGGAACCAACTCCGGCACAGACTTTCGAATGATGTTCGAGTTCCGAAGATTCGGCCGGCCCTCCGATGGACGAAGATCCGGAGGTCCTCTCCGGGGGAGCTTGTTCTGGAGCGGATTTCTCGGCCTGCGATTGGTTGACGGCCGAACCGGGGGCGGAGGAAAGATTGAGTGGCACCTCGAGGAAGGTGGTCGGATTGGCGGAGGGAGGAGACGAGAATCCGGCAAACTGTCTGAGGATGTCCTCGATGCCCTGTCGATTGCCAGCAACGTAGTTCAGGAAGCCTCTGTGGAAGAGGAACAGGTGCTTCTGGCAGACCTTCACCTGTAGTGGATTAGAGTTGTTAGGATTGTTGTTGTTGCTGTGAGTGTCGATGCAATACCAAAAACTCAGTGACTCCCAACGACGATGAAGAAGAAGAAGATGATGATGATGATGATGACGATGATGATGATGATGATGATGATAATGATGATGCAAATGGTGATACGACAAAATGGACATCATGCAATGACAAAGCAACAATAATAACTGCAACAGTCATAATAATTAATAATAATAATAATTACTAACATTATTATTAACATAAAAATAACAATAATAATAGCAACTACAAAATTCATTTTTCTATAATGTATCTATTCAAAAACACAACTTTATACCTCTTTCATAAAAAGAGTATAATAATAATTAATGACATCATTAATATCAATAAATTATGTGTAATTCATATCCACAAATGTTAATAAATTATGATAATTGATATTCAATTATGAATGACTCCAACAAGACCTTGTTCTCCTCCAAGAACTTGAGTTTAATGTTGAGATCATGATGGAGTCTGCCGTATTTTGCCTGGAGAAAAAGAATTATAAAAATAATAAAAAACAGTAAGCATTAATTTGTAATTAATAACCAGTTAGATGCTTATAAATAAACATGTCTAAGCATAAAATGCAATCACGACACGACACAAACCAACAACCTCGACGTGAAACATCGATAAAATATTGATCGAAAAACCCAACAACTTCGGCGCGAGACGAGTCCTCGGCATGCAAAATTTCGATCGAATGCCGTTCGCTCACCTGGTACTTGGAAAAGTTCCTCTCCGCCTCCTGCAGCCTCAGAGTGTACTGGTGGTCGCGAGGTGCTGCTCTCACCTTCTCCACGTAGGATCGATACGCGTCGTACTTCAACCTGATCGTGTAATCGTCGACGAATTAACTTGTATTATCGTTCGGCAATCTTGGTATTATCGATTAGTCATCGTCATCACCAACAACAACAACAACAGAATTTTTAAAGTCATTGCTATCATCAACACCATCATCCACATCAATATTATCAATCTCATCATCCCCATCATCATCATCATCATCACCTATTCTTCTCCAGGCTCTTGACAGTTGCCAGAGTATCCTCGATGGTCGTGTTGCAGAGGGTTGAGATGCTCCTCAGGAAGACGTCCAAACATCCTTCGATTATTGACGAGATGTTTGTACCATGCCATGTTCAATACGATGCAACACTTAATACGATGCGATGTTTAATGCAATGTTTAATGTGACGCAATGTTTAATATTGCGATGCAATAAATATCACATAAATCAACCGTGCAACAACATGCACCCACCCAACAAGGCATCCCCATTCTTGGCGAGGAGTCTCTGAGTGAGGGCGTTGCAGTTGAACTGCTCGCAGAGACCTTCCTCTGGATTTCCGTGGCTCAGGTCGACAAACACCTCACCTGTTGATCAATCAAGGTAAGAATCAATCAATCAATCACTTGGCTATTTGATTAATTAAAAAGAAATTCTCCAAAAAATTACAGCTGCATCAAAAAGTATTCGCTCCAACTCGGTCCTTCTCATCATCTCATTGTCACATTGACCATCACAACCATAATCACCACAGTGGTCATCGTCATCATCATCATCATCACCATTACAAGTCCAACAACAGTCAAACACAGTATTTAACTCCAGCTTTTGCTGTGATTACCATTAAAATGCATTGATAGGATGAAGTCATCATTATTAAAGTCATTGTCATCCTCAACACCATCATCATCATCTTTGTCACCATCTTCACCATCGTCATCATCATCATCACCGACATCCAGCTTACTCAGAATCTTCTGGGTCTGAACCACCTGTCGATACTGGTGAGCCAAACTCCTTGCCAACTCGAACAGGATCCTGAAAAGGAAGGCGCAAAAATAAAATCAGAAATTTTAAAATATTTCCGTTATTAAAATTTTCATTTAATCCAATTTTCAAATTACGATAATAGCTAAAAGAGACAAATATCTGATGACAACTCGATCGTAATTTCAAAGTGTCGACTGTAAATAAAAGAATAGTTCAGTAGTAAAAATAAAATATTGTGACAGAGCTAAAATCCTTTTGAACAGACTTGCAAGTATCACATCATCATCGTCGTCGTCACCATCATCATCATCAATCCCATTGTCATCACCATCTGTACCATCACCACTCCTAGTAACCATATTGCTCTTATTGATTATAAAACATGTAGAATATAATAACAACATTGTTAGTTATGTTATTAATAACAACTGAACAATTACAACAACATGTTCCAGTTCTGCGTAATGTTGGCAATGATTTCGATAATTTACAATGGTTACAATGGTCAACTCATCAGATTGTCTCATGACACTCAAGTCAACTCAAGTATTACATCATCAAATTATTACGTTAATAAATTAGTTCACTATTACATTATTAAATTATTTCATCATTACATCATTTACATCCACATGAATAATAAAACATTTATGACATCATTGTTGTAACTACATAACTTACTATTTTTGTTGTCATTAAAAAATATTGATTTACGCATATCTATACAGAACAAAGCACCGTCTGCATGCAAATCAGGTGAAACTCGTGCACCTGTACGAGCCATCAACAACGAGGTTGAAATAATAAATTGCTTTTAATCCCCACAAATACACTAGCAACCCCGATGTGCACGTAGGTTGGCCTCAAATCATATGTACTGGTAATGGTGATAATGGCAACATTTGTAATGTGTCCTACTGGAAGCCTGCACTGGCACAAGAACCTTGGGAAGGAGCGCTATATAAATGGTTTCAGAGTTTTCAGAGCACCTCTGATGCTATGTAAATGAAGCACAATTACAATTGCAAAGCAAACACATCATCAAATCTCAAATTGCTATCAAAAATGAACAGGAATGCCATCCCTTCGGAGGACATCATGACTAAATTATAATGAATTAATATTCAACAATAACAATTACTAACAAACAATTAATATCGATAAATGATTAAATGAAAAGGACTTAATTACTTTAAAATATGCTCATATTAATACTCCAATGCCATCTGAATCCCGTGTTATTTTTAGAATCGAAGCAGTATCCAACTGATCAACATGACCAATCACAACCTGGCTATTTATTACCACCTATTAATCAATAACCACACACATACACGCACGCACGCACACACACACACACACACACACCACACACACACACACACACACACACCAAACACCTGCCTCACATTGCATTTCATCATCGTTGTCTTCTTCTCTGTTCACAATTTGCATTTCATCTTAAGCTCGGACAACTTCACCAAAGAAACCATTCAACAACAATAACAGTAGCAATGATAATAATTATGATGATGATGATGACGATGATGATGATGACGATGATGATGGTGATGGCAAAAAGACATAAAAATATTTTAAATTTATTAAACATTTCCAGTAAATTAAACCATAAAATAGAAACAACATATTTACAACACATCACATCACATCTCAATTAATGAAAAACTCCAATTCATCACCATCACCTCAATAATCATCATCATCATCTGACATGCAAATACCGAACCTCATACCCAATTTCAAAATGTCCGAAAGTCAAGTCCAAGAAACATTTCAACAAATCACTATGTATCCAACTATGTATCACTATCATTATCTTCTTCACTATCATCATCAGCATCATGTTGATAAATTCATTTTATTACTTTATTTTGTCACTTACACACAGAATTAAAATAAAATAAACATTACTCTCAATTAAAATATGACCTTGGAATGCTCACAAAATACATTTATTGTAATTGCATCATCACTATCACCAGCAGCAGCAGTACCATCGCTATCATCATCATACCATCGTCATCGCTATCATCATCATACCATCGTCATCGCTATCATCATCATACCATCGTCATCGCTATCATCATCATACCATCGTCATCGCTATCATCATCATACCATCGTCATCGCTATCATCATCATACCATCGTCATCGCTATCATCATCATACCATCGTCATCGCTATCATCATCATCATCACCACAACCATCATCCCAAGCACCACCAACCTGAACTGGTTCTGCGTCTGCCTGACGAGTGCGACCTTCTTCTCGAGTTCCGCATCGTTGGTTCGTTGCGTCCTTCCGATCTTCTCGAAGACGAACTGCTTCGCAAACTCGAACGCCTCCACCGACCAGTTCTTGAACTGACCCAGGGTCGTCGGGGGCGCGGGGGTCACGTGCAGGGTGGACGTCGCTATGGTGACGGGCCTTCTGGGGCTCGTGGTCGGGGTCTTGCCCGAGGAGGAGGAGGATGAAGATGGAAAAGGTGCGGATTGTTGGAAATGGCAGATCGGAGGATCTGGGTTGTTGGAATTCATTCGATGACGATGATGATGACGAAGATGATGATTATGTTTTTGTTTTGTACTCAAAAATTAAAGTGAATACAAATTAAACATATAACCACAGCCTTTGAACCAAAAACTATTACCAAACCAAGTAAACATTTGAACAGTTTTTACGAACAAATCAAAGTGCAGACTTCTTAGCATCAACACATTTTATTAGCAACAACATACAAAAATCAGTTCAACGAAGCATCAGAATATTTAAATATTTAACCTTCGCTGGGTTTGTAAATCTCTCTCCCGGTTCGACCCATCACGTCATGCCTCACGACGCAAGACCGGCCGAAGTAAGGCGGAGATCCTGCGTCGCCCTTCTCCAGGTCGTCGTCCGAGTACATGTTTTCCATGGAAAGCGATCGGACGGTTCTCGAGTCGCTGCCGTTCCGATGTCGAAGTTTCGAGTCGTCGTCGCAGTAGTCGTATTCCGTTTCTTCGTCGTCTGCCAGTTGCAGCTCGTACAAGTTGGGCATGTTTCTGAGGCCGCTGCCCGCATCCACGTGTTCGGAGGATGCCATCGGGAAATCTGAATGTGAAATTATCAAATTAATGATGTGATACAATTGAAATGAAATGCTTGATGTAGTAAAGTTAGTAATGAAGTTCCAGAACTGAAATGTGTGGACAATTTGAAAAAAACCATGTGGATGGTAAATTTTTATAGATTATTTTTCAACAACAACATCCAGTACAAATATTAAAGCTTATTCTTAAACCTATTGAAGCAAAAATTACTAAATTTACAAAGTCAAAACATGGGACTTAATAAAAGTGAAGCTTATTGAACACTAACTTTGCAATATCTTTACTTATGAATTTGAATTTCATGGCAAGATATAAACCTTCGAAATCTCGCAAACACATTACCATTGCAGTGTCACGACAACCTCTCAAAGCAAATTGAAGATTAATTAATAATTAACACAATTTCCATAAGTCGTGACTAATGTACGTGGTCAGGCTGTCAATGAACAATGAAAACAAAACTTGAAAAGAAAAGAAAACTAAAAAAATCACAAAATCAGAGAAGTTACAAACATTTAATAACCTCAAAATGTTTACACGGCGAAGTAATACATGAAACTTTTAATCGCCGATGTTTACAATCGATTTCAAACTCTTTTTTTCTTTTCAGCGATGGACATCGTGCATATTGAACAGCTTTTAAAAATTGTAGTGTTGGATTTCTTTTTCATTTTCAAACATTAAATATATCTGCAAATAAATCAAAACATGGCATTTCCAAACAAGTTGGACATGGGCAATAAATCATTCGCCCCTTAGATCCAATTCAACACTGGAAAGTGATTTTTAAAAATGAACAGTCGTACGAATTTAACAAAAAATATATTTCTATTTCTATTTGTAGTTCTACGAAACATATCGAACATGTCGTGTGTCCAAAATTAAACTCTACAACCCATTATCAATAAAAGATGAATCTCTATCCTGTCATTCCAATAGTCTTTATTTGTTAATTATAAAATCTTGTAAGTTGTACGCTTATGACCCTGGAGAGACGCCGTCTCTTGGCTGACTTAACATTTCGCTTCAAATTACTAAATGGCTTTGCGGACTCCCCCCTGAGGCTTCTGCTCCTCGTCCAGGTTTACCCGGGCACAGTTTCAAACTTCGATGCATTAAATTTTCAACAGATTTTGCCAAATGTTCTTTCTGTAATAGAATCGTAAAACCATGGAACGCACTGCCAAATGATATCGTGAACTAAAATACATCTATTTTCAAATGTACTTACAAATCATATATCATGAATAAGTAAAATCATCTCATGTTGCTTTTCTGAAGTGCGTCCGATTTCTTGTGTTTTGGAACTGCCACCTTATTTTTGAACTTCTGGACAAATTCTTAATATTATGACTTTAGTAATACTCGGCTTAAAAAAAATGTTTGTCGTTGGAACAGGCAGCTCATCAGCGGGAGTATATCCCTTCGGGTTGACCTTTTTTACAAAATGTCCATCTATGTAATTAAGCTGGTTATTTTTTTTGTAACCGTATGGTTGTGTTTGAATACCTTTTGTTTAATAAAAAAATTTACAAAAAAAAAACAAAAACACTGGCAACCCTGATGGCATCAATTACATAAAGAATAAATTCTTGTCGACTTAATTAACTACTATTCTATTAATAAACTTGTAAATTCTAAAAAATTAATTTTTGATTAATTAATCTTTAATTCATTAATAACTTAATTATTTTAATTTATTTTTAATTACTGACTTTCAATTTCCTTAGTTTTTCGATTAAACAAAATTATGGCAATAATTAATCTAGTATGGCCATCATATTGAAATAACCCGGGGGTCCTCAAATTAATAAGTTAAATATTCAGTTAACGGAACTGAATAACCGATGTGTTTAAGGGATTTTAGATACCTTAGGATGCAAATGGATATTTGGGCTTCTGTGCTGTCTGGACTCTTGTTTGTGCTAATTTTTTTAACGACTACATAGAAAAGGACACCGAGTATAACCGTAAAAATAATTAAATAATGATATAAATTGAATAATATATTATCATTCAATAATAATTTAATTATTTTGCAATTTAAACTTTATTATTTGTTGCTACAACATGAACATCATCACGATCATCATCATCATCATCATCGTCGTCGTCCTCATCAGATGATCTGCTTAAATGATCGACATTAAGGGACAATTCGATGGTCTTCTGATAAAAAGAGAAGCAAAATCGAACAAAGAACTAAAAATCCTTCCAACAAAGAAGAGCTTTGTACGATAAATCTTTCCGCTATTTGTCTACTTGTAACAATGCATTTTAGTACAATGTATCGTAAAGTACAATTAAGTACAATGTCTCGTAAGTACAATTACGTACAAAGTCTCATAAGTACAATCAAATACAGTCTCTTAAGTACAATTAAGTACAATGTCTCGCAAGTACAATTATGTACAAAGTCTCTTAAGTACAATTAATGATGACTTCAGTGTGAGTTGCACCTTTTTTTTTTAAATAAATAATTTTAAGTCACAGAATCCAATTTATCTTGAAGTGATAAATCACAAGAGAGATGCTGGCACTTTTCTACTTACCGCATTGCATACACGTTGCTTGTACTCAATAAAGCCAACACTAAAAATTTAGTTCAAATACTTTACCGTTGAAATTCTTGTTGCTGGAAATTTTTACGATTTTACGCGAAAATGTTAACAAAAAAAAAACAAATTCGATATTATTATTTCTAAATATTATTATTATTAATATTATTATTATTATTTCCATTTTTATTGCAATTAAAATTATTGTTAAAAAATAATTCGATATCCTTCATCTTTTGAGAAGGCAGGTTTTAATGAAACTTCGTTCTTGACATTTTTTCATTTCACATTTAAATATGAAACAATTATATATTAAACATTTGAATTTAAAACATTTGAACATTTAAATATTAAAATTCTAATAAAAATTATTTTTGAAAAACTGTAAAAACTCTGAAAATAGAAAATGAGATCGAATGTGATTCGATGTCAATTTCCAAGAAAATTCTTTCAAAAATGTGTTCGAATATCTTTTTACATATAGATATACATTTATAATATAATTTTAAATATGAATATCATTGTGAATATTTGTAAATATGCATATATCATTATACATATTTGTAAACAAATATATCATTACAATTATTTGTAAATATGAATATACCTTTGAAAAACATTTTTTTATTTTTCACTTTTTATTTGCATATATGAGCGTAGTTTCCTGAAATAACTAAAAACTACAAATTTATTATTCCAATAATGTATTTCTTTAAATAAACGGAACCCCATTATTATTATTATTTCAAGTTGATATAAAAACTTCATGTTTAAGATTTATTGAATGCCTTAATGCATCCGGATAGGATGTGAGGCACTTCTTAATCGATCCACCATTTACAAAGCAACCAAACCCGAGGGCAATCCTTGGTGGTGAAGGTTGGGCTGCGAACACATAACGTCTGCTGTTATTACCGCCAACTGCGGGACCGCTACCTACTCGACCAACATGTGCTGTGTTTAATTCAGTGTTCAGTGTAAGAACAATTACAAGAAGAATTACAAGTATAATCAAATAATTCTTGTAACATGATTTCCATTGTTGTTATTAAAAATAATTTCGACAAAATAAAATAATTTCCTGAAACTCTAATGGTTTCTTGATTGCTATTTGGATTATTGTTCCCGTTTAAAACTTAAAACTAGAAATTTAAAACAATTTAAAAATAATTTTTGATGATTACACAAATTAAATTAAGTTGAAAAAATTATATCATTTGGTTAATAGTAATTTATTTTAAATTATTTTCAATATTAATATTTAAAAAATTTTTTATATCTCCCATAACATGAATTTCACATAATGTATTTTTTCAATCATGTTTGTTTAATAACATTTAATTTAATAATTTTCAACATAGTTTATTGTCATTATTATCTTGGTTTATTTCTCATCAAATAATATTTCTGAATTTTTGCCAATTACCTTAAAAGAAAATTTAATATCTAAAATTGAAGCTGAAACGTATTAGTTAATTAAACGATTTGTGGATTAAATAAAAACTATCCCGTTCAATATTCGTCTCCTACTTTTAATTTGTCTTCCTCTCCAATTTTCATTTAATCGAGACTTCATCCAGTTGTTCTCGAGTTCAAATCCCGGCTTCAGTCTCTATTCTGTGATTGATTGTTTGCTTGATTGATTATTTGTTTTATTATTATTTGTTTGGTTGATTGTTTGATTGATCGATTGATTAATTGATTGCTTAATTCTTCTGGCAGTTGTATAAATGCACTGTCCAATGAATTGTCGACGTTGTTGTGATAGATGAATTGTTTTACATGTGTCCATGCGAGTATGTTTCGAGCATAATTTAATATTTATAAATATTTTATTTAACAATTACCCTAAATATAATTAATATAATGTTATTTATTAAAGGTTATAATTTATTTAGATACCATGCGTACAAACTTGATACGTATTTGTGCAGCTAATATGTTTGTTTACATTTGTTTAAAAAATAAAACATGTTTATAAAACCTTCGTAACGAACCGACAAGAACACATCGATTACAAGAACACATCGATTACAAGAGAGAAAAGCAGCTGAGTTTGACTTAAGTCAACATCAAAAGAGAGAAAATGGCGAAGTCTTTCCATTTGTCAACAAGAGAATTCATAACTTTTTCAGGAATCAAAATTCCTTTTAAACGGAAAGTCCAAATCTCCAAATCAGAATTGATAACGTGTGCTTGTTTGTTTCACTAATGCATCTTCCATTTGCTGTTGTATGTCGTCCTTATCTGTTATCTGATTTATTTTAATTATGGATTGATATCGCTCGGTTTTCGAAGTGCTAAAAATTTTGCTGTTATTGTTGCAGTTGTTGTTGCAGTTGTTGTTGTTGTTGTTGTTGTTGTTTTGAAGTGAAGAAAAACATAGAAAGGAATGACGAAAAATGCATCAAGATAACAATTTATTTTACAATTCATAATTCATATGTAATAACAAATAACATCTATATATATATATATAATAACAAACTTGGGAAAGAAAATAAATATCTACAAATACATGTTTACACAATAACAGAATAAGCTTCCAAGAAAATACGATCTGTTAAACAGGAAACAGATGTGACTTGACGAAGCTGTGGTAAGGTGATCCACTTTGTATGGCTTGCATGTCTTGAACGTCCATCGATAAGTTACATTAAATGACAATTAATTACAGTTTATTAATTTGTATTTAAGTGGAAACACCCTCAAGGTCCAGGGGGAAGAGGATTTAACAGAAATTCAGAGAGGGCGGAGGCGGGAATGGTAAGAATTTTCTGCGTTAAAATTTCCGGATAACCAAAGAAAGTATTCAGTTTGAAAGATGTTTCATTGCTTCAGGAAGCAAAATGCAACATGCAACATGCAGCAAGCAACATACAACTTACAATATACAACATGCAACATGCAACATGAAACGTGCAACATACAACATACAACATGACACGTGCAACATGCAACATGCAACATGCAGCAAGCAACATACAACTTACAATATACAACATGCAACATGCAACATACAACATGAAAAGTGCAATATACAACATACAACATGACAGGGGCATCATGCAACATGCAACATACAACATGCAACATGCAACATACAACATGCAACATTTCTTGTTCGCAGAAATTGTAAATTAAAATTTCTGTCGATTTGTTGAGATACCAGCAACTAAAAAAATATTTTGAACGAATTTAAAAAAAAAAAATTGATTTTTTGATGATGATGATGAGGATGATGATGATTATGATGATGACGAGGATGATGATGATGATGAATTTTTTGTTCAACATTAAATTGAAAAATTGAAATATAATTGAAATCAAGGAACAAAAGTAGATACTAACTGAACATATTATTATTATTATTATTTTTTATTAACATTGTTATATCTTTGCATCCAATAACATTTATGTTTCATTCATTCCTAACAACCCTCATTGTGATTTTGATTGGGGGTTTTGAACTTTGCCATGATGACGACATTGATGACGATGATTATGATGATGACGAGGATGATGATGATTATGATGATGACTACGATAAACAATTTTTCTAGCTTAAAATAATCAAATTTGTTTTCTGATTTCGTGGATTACAATGCATACTTTTAATTTGCTTTAATAATATCATTCAACATTGCGAAAGATGTATTGGTATTAAAAATAAATTTAAAAAACATTTACATCTTCTCAATCAAAAATATGTTGATTCAGTTGAAGAGATGTGATCTGAAATTTTATAATTGAGCCATTGCAGTGTGTGTTTTAAATATTAAACTTTATATTATATTATATTATATTATATTATATTATATTATATTATATATATTATATTATATTATATTATATTATATTATATTAATATTATATTATATTATATTATATTATATTATATTATATTATATATATATATTATATTATATTATATTATATTATATTATATTAATTATATTATATTATATTATATTATATTATATTATATTATATTATATTATATTATATTATATATATTATATTATATTATATTATATTATATTATATTATGTCGCAGTATTTCGCTCTATAAATCAATTGCTTTAATTTTCAAATGTAAAATACATTTTACAAACAACTGCAAGAACAAATCTGCAATTACTTAAAGGATTATATTTTTAATAAAAACCTCTTTTGTGATATTTATTTATTTATTTCGGCAGTTCGAAATAATGTTCTGAATAATGTGTTTGCAATGTTAATTTCCTATCACATTACAATATTCCAAGAAATTAGTGCATTATTATTAAATTGATTTACCACATAAACTTAATTTTTAATTAGTTATTATTCTCCAAATTGAATTATATTTAATTTTATTTATATTTTATATTTCATTGTCTGTGAATTTATCAGATGATTTTTTTTTACAAATTACAAATACAAATTATGCACAAGTGAAAAAATTAAAAAGATGAAACGAGAAATTTCTTCAAATAAAAACCCAAAAGTCTGCCTTTCGCAATCAAAATTGCTTTTTCAAGTTCTCCGCTGAAACCTTTCGACATTTCTAATTGATTAAAATTGAGAAAAGAAATTAACGAGAATATGATGCGTGAATTTTATTTCTAACAATTTTATTTATAAAATTTTTTATTTCTATAAATTCATATTTGTACTTCCATTGCTTACTGACATGAATCTTAATGAAATCTTGTAAAGGTCTGCCTGTTAATATTTCATTTGACTTTGCAAATGTTTTATTAACATTTGTATTCTTGTCGTCACTTTATTTGACTTGAATTTAGTTCATTTATTTTTATGACCACTGCCGTAAAATTTGATGACCCGAACATGAGGTCATGTAAGGTCAAGAAACCAGGCAAAATGCGATCACAACAAAAGTTTATATTTTGAAAATTTTCGAGCCCATATTGATCCTGTTTGTTGTTCTAAGTTTATTCGTGTTTGAGTACTGATAAATGTCACTTCTATTTTTACCAATTTTATTTAACCAAGCGGAATAACAAACTAAAAGAAAAGAAAACCAAATGAAATACCTCAAGGGTCAGCCTTAAGCAGGGGCAGGGCTTTGATTTTTTTTTTTCCGGGGACGAACTATAAAATTGGCGTCCCTCCCGCCATCCACCCCGTTTAATCACATTTTTCTATTACATCGAATAAGGAAAAAAGCTTTGATGAAGCATTGCATTTAAAGAATCAAATTTATAGAAATTATAATGCATGACTCATTCAGTCACTGAATTCTGATTTACACAGTCTACGAAAGATTTAATTTTCTTGATTTCGTTGTCGCAAACTGGTCTTTGACATAAGCAAAATCTCTTTATTCCAATGTCTCTCTTACACAGATAGACATACTTTTGTAAAAAAGGTCAACCCAAAGGGATGTACTTCCGCTGATGGGCTGACTGTTCCAACGACAAAAAAAATTTTTTAAGCCGAATATTACCAAAGTCATAATATTAAGAATTCGTCCAGAAGTTCAAAAATAAGGTGGCAGTTCCAAAACACAAGAAATCGGACGCACTTCAGAAAAGCAACTTGAGATGATTTTACTTAGACAGGATATATGATTTGTAAGTACATTTGAAAATAGATATGGATTTGGAGGAAGCAATGGTATCAGGAATCGAAGAGAAAATGCGAGGCCCAGAGCACTTCAATGAAAATGACTTGAGCATGGTTCGAGAAACTTCAGGTCTATATTTGTCGACGGACCGCAAACAATATGATTAAATATTAGATGAACGTTTAAAAAAGTTATTGAATGAATGAGGCAGTAGATTCTTTGAATATATATACATAAAGATAGCAAGCAGAAAGTTATTTATTTGATAAACGTTTAAAATTGAATTTTCGTAGAAGATTGGCTTGGAAGATGACGAAGAAAGAATATTAAAGAGGATATGAATAGAGCGTTTTTTAGATAAGTGAAGGCATTTTACTCTTGTGGTGTAATTTGAAGCCCAAACAATGTTGCAGTATGATAAGTAACAAGTGACGTGTTGAACCGGTGAAGCTGTGCTCAGAAGATGGACCTGTTGAGTTCTATCTGATAAATAGCTCCTGAACCATTTCAAAGCGATGCCTCTGACTCCATAGTAGTCCAATTTTCGTAATAGAATGGCGTGATTGACAGTGTCGAACGCCTTCGCTAAGTCCAGGAATATGCCGATGGAAAATTTATTTTGGTCAATTGAACTTGCAATTTTTGTGTGAAGATGAATTAGTGCCATGGAAGTTGAGTAACCCTTTCTAAAACCGAATTGGTCATCTGAGATCATGGAAAATTTACAGAGATATTTGTAGAGCCTCGCATGCATTACTTTTTCGAAGAACTTTGAGAAGTAGTTTAAGATTGAAATAGGTCTGTAGTTGGAAATTACTCGTGTATTATCAGACTTGTGTATTGGAATTACTTTGGCCGATTTCAGCTGTTCCGGGAATATACCCGAGGACAAAGAATAATTAATAAGGTCTGACAATACTTGAGCTATTCGAGGAATTGACGCACTAACAAGGATCGGATCAATTTCATCAAGGCCAGAACTATGGGATGTCTTCATTTGGCCAGCAATATTTATGATCTCACTAGGCGTCGTCGGAATAACATTCATCGATTGCAAAGAAGGATATTTTAGGTAGGATTCAAAATTTCGAGATGGGATTGGGATTTGTTGTGCTAGGTTACTAGTGTTGGGTTTTTAAGCCAAGATTTTGGCTTGCTTGAAAAACGTTTACCCGATCTAGGTGTCTAGGTTGTTTTTATTTGGAAATCTGGGTGGAAAAAATAATTTTTGGGGCAAAAATAATATTCTGTAAGGTTTTTTTCGTTTATCTCTGAAATAAAAACCTTCATCATTGTTGACTTCCTTCTTTTCCGCCATCTTTGCACGTACAACATTTAGCCTTGGTTTTTGAACAATGGACGGTGGCGCTGTTACTCCAGTTGCTAGCAGTGGTGATCCACCTCGTAAGAAAGCGAAGATGTGGTACAATCAGGCATTTAATGATGATTGGTTGACAGACTTTGAACTAAGAGATTGGATACAGGCAGATCGTCGTGAAATGCAAAGTTCGTTCATGCTTATTGCTTAGTGATTGACACTAATAAATGAGGTCAGCTGGCTCACAAGCAGACGCAGAAATGTTTGAAAAACACGAAGGCCTGAAATACAGCTTTGGATATTGGCCAGTTTTTTGCGACGAGCTCTTAATTGAAGATAGAGTAACTCAAGCTTGGCAACTATTGACGGCCTTTATGTCCGAACTCAATATTCCGTTTTCGCGAATGAATTCAAGTGAGGCGAGTTAAAACCCGAACTAATTAAACCTAACAAATTCTTGGTTAATATTAATTATAATATTAGACAGACAAGCCATTGCCACGGATGGATGCCAAGTTCATTCCTGGCAAGAGTTTGGCTGATCGTGTGATGCGAGGACGTCGTTGGTAGAGATATGACAACAATAAGAAACTTAACATTCAAGAATCAAACAAATTTTTGTTAATTGTGATGATGCAGTTTCCAACACTGACTCTAGAATTTTTGTAATAAAATGAAATTATGCTCTAATTATTTCATTATTGGTCTAATCTTTACTTAATTTTGATATTTAAAATGACTCAATTTCTGACACTGACTCTGTAGAATTTTTGAGTTAAAATAAAATTATGCTTAAATTTTCATTTATAATCTAATTTTTATTTAATTGGGAGCCCATGACTATGTATAATAACATGAATCGTTATTATTAATAATAATAATAATAATAATTGACAATAGAAGCTTGTTTAATATGGGCTTTTCTTGATTTTGTTTGTTGAACGATAATGGCTTTGTCAAAAATCTCACTGGCAACTGTGGATATCGTACTTATAAATTAATGACTTGGCAATCCATTAATTCTTAGGTTAATTGTTTAGTCGTTAATTAATTATATTATTAATGTGATCAGCTGTTAAGCTTTACATTAATTGACTAACAATGACTAATTCTGTGTCTGTCTAATAAATATGCATTATTTGAGCGCTAATTTGTATCATTTTGGATTATTTGTCTTTTCAATTCCTACTAATAAATAATTAAGTTTTTTTTTGTAATGAGCATCAGTGTCGGATGACTGCGGAACAGTGCATTTCAATAAGGCTAATCCGTGAGCTATTTTTGATTATGTTTCTCTAATTAACAACAAATTTAGAAAATTAAAATTAGTTATTAATAACAAAATTAGTAAAAACTAATTTATAAATTTGTTTTAATTTATTCATTAGTTATCATATTTATCAATTTATTAATTGGCTGATTTTTAATCGGTTTATTGATTGACTGTTTTATATTAATGTATTGTTTGATTATTTATCTGTTAGCTTATCGATCGATTACCAATTGTGTAACGATTTATTATTTATTAATATTAATTCAGAATAAGAATAATACATTTAAAAATTAGGTAAACATTAAAAAAATTTAAATAAAGTTATTTAATTCGTTATTGTCCTTTTAATAACAAATATATATTTTTTTAAATTTAAGAAAATATTGACTAATTAAATACCACCCAATCAATTACTTTATATATATTAATAAGTAAAAAATTGATAAATAGCATGGCAGCCAAAAATAATGTCACTTTTATTTTTAAAATGTGAAAATAATTATTTTTGGTTAAAATAAATAATGGATTGATGCTTGGAGGGATGACGTTGTTTATGATTGTTTATGAGGACGCGCTTCAAAAATTCACGAGTTGCGTGGGAGAGAATCACGTGATTAACTTGGATAGTTATAAAGTTTAATAATATAATATAATTAATTAAGCATCTGCATATTTGTATGAGTTACCAATGCGTTTTACATAAATAACATTTTTGGTTTATTATCATGTAGCTATGTCTCGATGCTATTGTAATATTTATTTGTTAAATTATTATTAATAATAATTAATATAATTATTAATAAGTATTTCAGTGGTAATTAATGATTTATTCCGCATAAAGGTTCTGCAAAGCACCCGTTGAAAACCACGATGTTCGTCATTTATAAAAGGCAGACGTCCTTTCTTGTGGCGGGAAAATGCTGGTGTACTGATGCACTATTTATTAATCTAATTAATTGTTAATAATTACAATTAATTTATAGTTAACTTAATAACTGCAATTGTATTATAATGTTATTTATTATTATTATTATGTATGAACATGTTGTAAATATATTGTAAACAAAAATGATTTGTTTATTGAACATTTATTTATAAACCTATAGAGGCAGACTCAGCAATTTCTTTCGTTAATGTGACAAATTTTTAATAATTAATATTATATATAATATACGTAGATAATATATTAATCAAATAATATAATTACTAATGAGCAGAAAATAACATATAATAAATAATATTTAGAATGTCATTTTATTTTGAAAAATGATTTATTTCGTAAGATTCAGGGAATAAACGACAGGTTAGTTAATTACTTAATGATGACGACGACGATATCGAGCAGTGATGATGTTGATTATGGCGGCGGTTATGATGACGACGACAATGGCAATGGCGATGACAATGATGATGATGTAAAATTATATTTTGCTTATAAGTTTTGTTAGTTTTTGAAAAAAAAATCTTGAAATGTTCCAAAACATTTTTGAAAAATCCGAAGTTGTTGTGAATTGTTTGAAATCTGAGTTCAGCTGATCAAAAGACCGGATCCGAAAGTCGTTAAATTTTCAACGCCCTTCTTATTGCATGATGCAATTATTATTATAATTATATATTATAAATATATTATTATTATTATTATTATTATTATTATTATTATTATTATTATTATTATTATTATTATTATTATTATTATTATTATTATTATTATTATTATTATTATTATTATTATTATTAGTATTATTATTATTATTATTATTATTATTATATTATTATTATTATTATTATTATTATTATTATTATTATTATTATTATTATTATTATTATTATTATTATTATTATTATTATTATTATTATTATTATTATTATTATTATTATTATATTATTATTATTATTATTATTATTATTATTATTATTATTATTTATTATTATTATTATTAATTATTGTTATGTTCAATGCAAAAATCTCTCTTCGAGGTTAAAGTTCGAACTCAGGAACACTGTCAGGGTCCAAGGAAATTCAACTCAAAATTGTACGCCTGCTCAGTGTTATTCTAATTTATTAACTGAAACTAAAACTTGAAACTAGAATTATCGCAATAAAACTGATATACAAATTATTCAAATTGGTTCGTACTGTTAAAACTTAAAATATATAGAAATAAAAATGACTGCTAAAAAACTTTATAGAAACTTGAAAGATTTTGTTTCAATTTCTATAGTTTTTGAATATTTTAAATAATTTAGCAGTTTCTTCAAATTCTTCCTTTTTTCGTTCGTTTTCATACTCTCTTACGTGCGTTAAGAAATGGCTAGTGTAATAAAGCAATTCTCTGGACGTAAACGCGAAATCCCTGTGTGTCGCTGTTTGTCTTGATGAGTGGAATAACAAAAGCTTTTCCTCATCATAACTCGGGATTTTAGCTTATTTTTATAATCCCCCCGCTACGATCTAAAGGCATGTGGTCCTTAATATCAATCAAATCCTCACTCTGGTGATACGCTGAAGGAAGCTGTAACAGATGCACTTAGTCAATAGGGCCTGTATGATCAATATGATGCTAATGCTAGTTACAGACAATGGAGCAAATATAGTAAAGGCTGCTAGGTTAATTCCTGAGGAGGCAGTTTTAGATGCTGAAAATGGCACAACCAATAATGAAGCAACTGCAGAAAATGAAAGTGATGAGAAATATGATGACAGTGATAGTGAAGGTGTGATATTGGAGTCTCCTGTCGTCTTCAGACATATGCCGTGCATGGCACACACACTGCTGATGGTTAAAAAATCAATTTCATGTTCTCTTCTCAACAGGTAAAGACTTTGGTTGGACAGGTAATGATATTCTAGTGTTACAGTTCAGAGGCTATTAGGCATTACTAGGAAGAAGCTAATTGTTGATGAGCAGACTGTGCGATTTGAGGATCAGCATAAATCAAGAATTGGAGACTCTGAAGATAGATTCCCTTCGAATGGCTGAATGGGAGGGGCTGATGGACTGGGTGCTCTGATTAGAGCCATTCTGTGAGCAGGCAAATGTCCTTCATTTGTGAAGTGACAAGCAAAGTCTCTCCTACGTGCTTCCAGCTCTGCTGGAACTAAAATACCACCTCCAGCAATTCTCACAGCTCGCAGAAGTGAGTCAGGGCATGCTAAAAGAATTGCTGCAGAGGTTCGAATACATTCTGCAGCCACAAAATATAAAGTTTAATCCTACACCTGCTGTCGCGTGCCTTTTGGATTCTACGATTGCAGCTTCAGATATACACTGAAGATATGAAAGATTTGCTTGAGTCTGCCAAGTCATTCATCATTGCACGGGTAAGACGACTCATAATAATGACACCTTTAATATAGTCTAAATGCAACTTAATTTTTTTTTAAAGTAAAGTATGCTCAGGAAGAACAACACAATCGAAGCAAGTGAAATTCCAACAGGACCAGCTCTCAAAAAGTTCAAGCGTTTATCTGCTTTAGTAGAGTCGGGAGGCACAGCAAAGACTTTGTGCATGTCATTGCAATTAGCACTTCACCGCTACTTGTTGGACTTCAAACAGCAATCAAATAAGACCACACTTCAATACTGGATTGAGAAGCAGGCCACATATGGCTGTCTGGCAGACATTGCTCTCGACATTCTGGCATCACCAGCCTCAAAAGCTTATGTCGAGAGATTATTTTCTGTTTGTGGTATGTTGCTTGAAGGTCGCCGAAACAGAATGTCAAGATCACTGGAAAGCATAAACTGAATTACAATAAAAGCTGAAAAAAGTGACATTTTTGTTATGTAATTTTGAAATTGAAACTGAAACTTTATAGAAACTGCAATGATGACGTGAAAACTAGATAGAAACTAAAAAGATAAAAAATTGCAAAACTAAAACTGAAAAGTTTAAAAAAAATATTTCGAAACTGTAATTTCTCGAAATTGTGCAGAGGTGTCGTCCTGGAATCATCTGTGTGACATCTGTTGACAGAGTAATTCTTGCTGACTGCTCCAAAGATACCTACCACTATTGGTCGGATTTTGGCCCTTATGTTCCACATTCTATGCATTTCAATATGTATGTCCTTGTTCTTGTTCTGTTTTTCTGGTTACTTTTGCATCATGTCATGAATTGATATTTCTTTGATTAGGCATATTTGCTCTTGCTTGATGATGGCTATTCTATCTGCTTTATTTGCTAGAATGGTATCTGTTAATTGCCAATATTTTATTTTTTGTATTTAACTAAGTTTTCAGAAATAGACTCACTCTTTAGTAATATTCTTTCCTGATTCTTTCTTTTATCAGTTGCTAATTTATTCCCATTATCTTCTCCATGCCCAAATTTGTTTATGTCTCCTCTGCGTCAATACTTTTTATATGGGTATTGCTGTTGGTAAAGTCAACTTTGATGTCAGTACTGTGCGCAACGTTTTCATTTCTTATTAAAACAGTGGCATATTTGTCTAATCTAAATGACATCTGTCAGTACTAAAATTTTTAACAATGACTAAAGTTTGCTTCATTTGATATTCATCTTTTGCAAACAATGTCAAGTCAGCAGGTGCGACACGATGACATATCCAACTTGTTGTTGATTCAGAAGCTTGGAAAATGCTTCTTCTGACTGCTATTGACTGTTTCATCAGCAATTCCCTATCACAACAAAGGCACATTTGTGTTTGTTTATTAATGAATGTTCTGACAGTAGGGCAAACATTATGCATCTCCAAAACTTCCATTATCCATGTGTGTGGGAGGTTATCGAACGCCTGGCGTCTATACAAATACACAAAGGCCATATTCAAATCCTTCTTTTCTTTCTTGGCTGACTGAGTTATTGCCAAATCTTGGAAAACTTGACTTTGCATCCTTTGCTCGCTTTCATAACTTTTTTTTTTCTGGAGGAAATATTTAATTTTTAATGACATGGCTATACGGTCTGTTTTTTATTACACTTTTAAGAACTTTAACTTTGTACGAAGATTTTTTCTGAAAATAGTCTGTTTTTAATTACCATTTTATTGTTTACTGTTTATTTTCTTGCAATTTTTTCTGGATTTCCTTCGTTTGATCAACAGCTTCTTTCAGCAGTTTTTCAATGTCATCTATTTTCCTTGTCATTTCAACTATTTTGTTGTTTTATTCCTGGTTTTTTTATCATCCAAATATTTTCCACGCATTTCATTTCCTGGAGCATTGTTTTGATTTCTCTAATTTCAATCAGACTTTCAGTTGTCGGATATTCCATGGTGTTAGGCAGTTCAGTTTTCCTCATTGCACTTGTGACGATTATTGATTCAATGCAATTATCTATCAAGCATATATCGCAACATTTTTATTTCATGATATTCAATTCACTTCTAGATTTTATTCCTAATCATTTTTTTCGAAAACAAGGGTCGAGTTTCATCGCAATTGCTGTCGATCGACTCAAATCAAATCCACTAGAAACTACAAAACAACTGTTAGATGACTTAAAATTATTAGATATAATTCAATAATTAATTACCATAAATCTGAGTTTGGAAGCTGAAATATTGGCCAAACAATGAACTCTTATTTATTATTATTATTATTATTATTATTATTATTGTTATTATTATTATTATTATTATATTATTATTATTATTATTATTATTATTATTATTATTATTATTATTATTATTATTATTATTATTATTATTATTATTATTATTATTATTATTATTATTATTATTATTATTATTATTATTATTATTATTATTATTATTATTATTTGTATTATTATTATTATTATTATTATTATTATTTATTATTTTTATTACTTGTCATGATGAATGAAAAACAAAGTTAAAACAAAGACAGTCAATAATTAAGTAAAGACTGAAAACATGCGAAACTATTAAATGAATAAAAATTAATTCCGGTAATTAATTGTGATAATTTTTGTTAATAAATACAAATTAAAACAACTTGAATAGAAATAAAATTATTGTGAGCAGTGTTGCAAATTTTTAATAACTTTGTAATAATTTAAAATTATTTAAAATAAGTTTCCCAATCAAAAGTTTTCTTTGAATAAATTTTTTTCCAGATTCGAACATCTCAGCAACAAAGTTTAACAGAGTGAAACCAGAAAACAAAACTAAAAGGAAATTTCACCAATTAAATTTTAAAGAGGACGGAAGTGCCGATCACCTGAATTGATTACCTGTTGTGATCACCTGTTGTGATCACCTGTAGAGGGTCATCCTTTTAAATTGCCAACCTGATCTCATTTCACAAGCTTTGAAGACCGTCTCGTCGTCATCATCGCCACCATCTTGACAGTCATAATCATCATCATCATCATCACCCCCCTTTTTTACGTTAAAAAAATGTTTTAGCTTTTAAATTAATAATTAACAACATTATATCATTTAACAAGTATTAAACTGACCTTAATTATTGGTCGAAAGTTTTCATGATGATGACGATGATGGTGATGACGATGATGAGGATGGTGATGACGAAAAATTATTTCGTGATTCGTTTTTGTCTAGCGTTAGCTATAATGGTGATTCCACTAGCATCATCATCATCAGCAGCAGCAGTAGCAGTTTTACCATTATCATTATCATTACCTTCATCATCATCACCACTATTGGTATATTCGTCATCTTCTACTAAATCACTTCCTGGGCAGAGCTCATTTGGAGGTTTGGAAATCCGTTTAGCATCGCATTCAAGTCGGTTCAAAGGGACGCTTTCGACACCGTCGCCATCGCCACTGTCACCATCATCATCATCGCTATCGCCGTCGTCGTTATCGTCATCATCATCATTATCGTTATCGTCGTCATTATCATCAGCATCATCATCGAAGGTTCTTTCCGTCAAATCAGAAACATCAGTCCAATCTTTCCTTAAGACCTCAGGAGGAATTCCATCACCACTAACATCATCACTGCTAGCATCATCATCATCATCAACATCGGCAGCAGCATCATTATCACCATCTTCATCTTCTTGTTCTTCCTCCTCTTCATTATCTTCACTAACAACACGTTCGTCATCGTCGTCAACGCTTTCGCCAAATGTTTCATCAACGTTAAGCACGATATTATTGCAGATAATGACTAAGCTAATAGCGTCATCGTCACCCTTGTACTCGCTATCATCGTCGTCATCTTCATCATCATCATCGTCGTCACTGTCATCATCATCATCAATATCGCCACCATTCCAAAATGTTGAAAGTCTTGAGCGGGAAAATCCCAGAAGTCATCCCAACAAATACGTCAAAAGTCTTACGCTTTCTTTCGGACATTCACGTCTCATCGACGTCATCGGCCGCAGAGCCAATCAGAGCACGACCTTCGAGAAAGGGAGTTTTCCGTTACTATCAGTGGCGCCAAATATGTCCCGTATTTGCATCTGGAGAAACTTTAGCCATCTCATTAATCATCATCATGACTTCCTTCAACGTCGTCGTCGTCGTCATCATCAGTTTCAGGGCGCACGTCCGTTTTCATCTCGGCACTATCACCGAATCACTTTGGTCTGTGAATGTCGTCTTCATCAGAGAAATGCCACTGATGATGATGATGATGATGATGATACGCTCAATTTACCTGCAAGGCATTTTACCTGGCATCATTATCACCGGCATCACTGTTATCATCACAATCCCTGCAACTATCGGTTTATCATTCCTGACGTCATTCGTTTATCACGTATTGTCCTTCCATCTTCAATCAATCCTCATCAACTCTCCTGTCTTCGACGCTATTTTCCTAATTTCATGCCGGCCATATGCTTCTGTAGTCATCAGCATCGTCATCATCATCATCATCATCATCTTTGTCATCACAAGCATCGTTGTCGCCATCATCCTCACTGTTGTTATCATCATCGTCGTCGTCGTCATACAAAATCGAACGCATTCCATCAATTTGAGTTTTGCACAAGCGACACTTACCATCGACTCTGTTATTTCCTATGTATTCACCACCGCCAACACCATCATCATCATCATCACCATCATCATCATCGTCATCATCAAATATTGTCATCGCAAAAATCACCACATTCAAAACGAATTACAACTGACTTTAACACAACAACAACAGTAGCATCAGCAACAACAGCAACGGCAACAACAACAACAACAACAACAGCAACAACAACAACGACACAGAAACCAAAAAAAATCCTGATCAAAGATCGTCATTCCATGTCAATCCCAGCAGCTACGGTTCCAACTCCTTTCATCTTCCTCCGCCACTCCCCCCCCAAACACTCGTCACTCAAGTCCACCAAGGATCAAAAGAGCGCCGTAGATTCATTACTTTCTCCAGTCGTCTCTAAAGTAACGAAAGTAACGATTGATCGTCCTCCTCTGCTAGGAGAAGTAGAAGTAAAAACAATCTCCGGAGATGTTACGCGTCGCCTACGCAGACGACATCTGATGAAAAAGGACGAAATTCATGTTGATGATAATGATGCTGATGATGATGGCGGTGACTATGACGATGGTGGCGACGATGGTGATAACGATAATGGTGCTGGTGATGGTAATGATGCTGAAACACTATTTCGTGGTATGGACGATATCGGAGCACATAAAAAAGGTGAAACTCCAGACTTTGACACATCACACGGTCACAGCCAGAGAAGCAACTCAACTGCCAACGATGACGACGGCCAAGGAGCCTCTGACGAAGAGAGTGACCAAAGTCATCAAAGCGTGGAAGACAATGAGGAAGATGAAGATGAAGAAGAAGAGGAGGAGGACACGCAATACAAGTACCCAGGTGCACGTCTTCTTAGAAAGTTCAGCGAATCCTACATCAACATTCACGGCTATCTGGCCAGTTCAGTCTGCGCTTTTGGCGTCGTTGCCAACATCCTCAACGTGGTCGTCTTGACCCGGCCAGCCATGGTCAGCCCGGTCAACGTACTCCTGACTGCCCTGGCTGTGTTCGACGGAGTGACCATGATTCTATACTTCCTGTTCGCGATGAGATTTTACGTACTTTATGGAACCGAGTTGAACCCGGTGAGGAACGATTTGACCTCGACCCAGTTCCTCCTTTTCTACGCCGGTGCGAGTGTTTTCAGTCACACCGTGTCCATCTGGATCACCGTCACGCTGGCCATATTCAGGTGCTTGATCTGATTGACGTGTATTATTTAATTTGGTTAGTCGGTTTGTATGTTAATTTATTATTGGTAAGTATGTTGATTTGGTAATTTGGTATATTAGTTGTTTATAATAGATTATATTGTATAATAGTTACTTGTAGATACTAGATAATATAGGCAATGGAATTTTAAAGATTAAGAATAAGAATTCTAAATATTTTAATTAGACGGTGGCGTGTCCGGTTGTCCATGTGTTTGTGTTGTGCATTTCTTGACTCCACCCTTTCAATTGATTGCCTTTTAGTTTTGAAGTTTCAATTTATTTCCATACTTCTCTGATCTCCGTTGATAAATTATGGCAGAGAACCATCCTTTTGAATACTTGAAGGTCTTCAGCTTTGAATTTCATCAATTTTTTTATAATAAGGAAATTTAAAAATAAAATAAATTAATAAATTTTCCTATAGTTATTTTTGAATAATTGTTTCACTTTGTTACTTTTAATAACATCTCGCATCGAGTTTCAATCATTAAAATCATTTCAAGATTTTTAGGAAAAATCATTTCAAGATTTTTAGGAAAAATCATTTCAAGATTTTTAGGAAAAATCATTTCAAGATTTTTAGGAAAAATCATTTCAAGATTTTTAGGAAAAATCATTTCAAGATGTTTAGGAAAAATCATTTCAAGATTTTTAGGAAAAATCTTGCTTAAATGAGGCAGGTTATTTAAAGCACTAAAAATAGGTTTTCTTTAGTTTAGTTGTTTTTGTTAAATTCTTTGTTTAATTTGTCGGAATAAATTGATAGTGATTCAATTTCCGTGGGAGAAGTGTGGCGCACAAGATGCCAACATTTTCCATGCCGACCAGCTCGTTTGTAATGGAACTGATTGAATTTCACCGAGAAAATGAAAGCCGTGTGTTGCGAAATGCAATTACAAGCACTGATTGATCAGCGAAATTAATTACTGCAATGGCTCCAATATCATGTAAGTTCCAATATCATGACAGTTCCAATGTCATGAAAGTTGTTGCATCTCACACACCACTAAGACATAAAAGTTACTGTCAGGCTTGCGATGAGAAAGCACAAATACGACCACATCACATCCATCCTCAGTGAACTCCATTGGTTGGCGATCGAACGCAGGATTGAATTTAAAGTGTCACTTCTAGTCTTCAAGTGCCTAAAAGAGATGTCTCCCCAGATCCTCTTCCTCTTCGTTCCGAACGAGCGATTCGAAGGTGCTGGGTTCAAGTCGTTTGCGATTGCTGACCCAAGGATCTGGAACCAACTTCCATCTCAACTTCACATCCACAGCAACCATTGAAAGCTTTAGAAAGCCTCTCAAGACGCATTTACTCGGTGGCCTCGAGGTCCTGTGATTCGGACTTACGCGACCATAAAGATTGTTTTGATTTGATTAATAAATCAATAAACTAATTAATTCCTAATATGAACTTCCGCAATCGAATTTAAGTTTTAAGTAAAGTTTTCCATGAAATCGTCATGGTAACTGAAAAAGTAACTTTTGTTTTCAAAAACTGACAAATCAATGAAATTATTATTTAATATAATCAATGTGATTATTTATTATTACATTCATTACTTGTTGATTAAATAAGTAGTAATAAAAAATTATAAAAGTTTAGTAATAACCGATGGGACGTGGTTGTCAAGGAGATAATCAAATTTGAACAAAATACGATTTAAAACTATTTGATTTTAAATCATTTATCTGTTCTCACATCCTAGCATTTCACAATTTTCCATTTCCTTCGTGGCATCGAGAAAATGCGACTTGACAATTTATCATCTGCTTTTCACCTTTTTTTAGCGCCTTCAAAATCCCAATTACTAAAAGTCATTCGCCGCGAAATCAGTCAGTTGCCTGGTGTCAGTTCGAAAGAATACAACTGAAACTTATTCATTTTATTTATTAATTTAACATTTCAAATTAACATGTTAACAGATAACCGTTGATAACCAATCGAAATGATGAGAGAGAAATTTCAGTTTTTCAGCCAAAAAAATTCAATTAATTCCAAGCAATTGTTTGCCGCCAAAAACACAAGTGGTGTAGCTTCGTGTGACGTGGGTGTGTTTTGTTTGCTTTAAACAATTTATTCATTAAACTTCGATGACTACCTCAATTATGCATTAATATTTTTTACATTTGCATTAAATGCATTAATATTTGAATTTTCAATGAAAATCTTTTGCATCGACAATAAAAAGTATCATAACTCCGGTATTACCAGCGCCTTGTATCAAAATATCAAAATATCATTCCATATCAAAAATTTTTTAGATCGAAATATCACCGGAATTCTCAATGTTACGGCATCACCGGCGTAATTGATACCGGGCCACCGTTGGGACGCCAACAAAACCGTGGTTTTCCCCTAAATTTGTCACTGATCCGCATCCTGTAATCGCCGTTGTTTATCTTCGACGTAATTCCGCGTCGAGGATTTGCATAAATTATCATGAATTAGCATAAATTAACATAAATCAATTTTCCATTCCGCTAATCGTCAAGGGGCGGAAACTGCGAATCCATCAATTGAGGCAACAGGTGATTGTCACGGTCGATTTCCTCTTGAATTGTGGCGGATTTAAACGTGATTATTTGTTAATTCTTTTAAATTATTTTGATGACGAATTGTTGGACGATTGAGTTATTATTATTTTTTTTATCTAATGTTACGCCATATTCATGACGGTGTTAGATTGTTAAATGAATTCATTTTAGTAGGCAAATAAAAAAAAAATTTTAATTTTATTCATTTTAATTCAAACAATAGAATAACAATACCTGGAATAACAACTTGCTTATCTGATTTGCTTTTAATCCCAAGATTTTTCTTGAGAGAAAATGTTTGTTAAACTTTTTAAAATATCTTCTTAAGATCTGTTTGCAGCTCAACAATTCAAAATAATTCAAAACAATTCAAAATAATTAAAAACAATTTAAAATAATTCAAAACAATTTAAAATAATTCAAAACAATTTAAGACAACTTTTGAACAGTCAAAAACTTAAATAAATTGAAATGCTTACTTGTTCGTCATATAATAATATAATAATATAATAATAATAATAATAATAATAATAATAATAATAATAATAATAATAATAATAATATAATAATAATAATAATAATAATAATAATAATAATAATAATAATAATAATAATAATAATAATAATATTAATAATAATAATAATAATAATAATAATAATAATAATAATAACAAAAACAAACAACACGATTCAAAACATTCAATACCAAAGCGGCGTAAAATATAAAATGAATTTTGTAATTATTGTAAAAAATAAAATGAATGTTGTAATTAAGCCAAATTGATTCTGGCTTGTTAAAAATAATTTCGGGTCTCATTTGTAACCAATGACAGTCAAACTCTGCTCACGTGACCGACCCTCCTTAGTTAATAAATTTGCATCTATTTAAATTGGCCACGCCCTCTTTCATTACCGAATTGGAGACCATCGCCAGACATTCCCTCAAGGTGATCGTAAAATTGCATGAGTTAATGTCATCGTAATAATAACGCTGCTAATAATGATCATGGTGATGATGATTATGATGATGATGGTGATGATGATGATGATGTGATGATGATGATGATGATGGATGATGATGATGATGATGATGATGATGATGATGATGATGATGATGATGATGATGATGAGATGATGATGATGATGATGATGATGATGATGATGATGATGATGATGATGATGATGATGATGATGATGATGATGATGATGATGATGATGATGTGATGATGATGATGATGATGATGATGATGATGATGATGATGATGATGATGATGATGATGATGATGATGGTGATGGTGATGATGATGATGATGATGATGATGATGATGATGATGATGATGATGATGATGATGATATGATGATGATGATGTGATGATGATGATGATGATGATGATGATGATTATGATGATGATGATGATGATGATGATGATGATGATGAGATGATGATGATGATGATGATGATGATGATGATGATGATGATGATGATGATGATGATGATGATGATGATGATGATGATGATGATGATGATGATGATGATTGATGATGATGATGATGATGATGATGATGATGATGATGATGATGATGATGATGATGATGATGATGATGATGATGATGATGATTACAGTGAAGATAGTATCAGCGATGATAATGATGATTTCATTTGCGGCAGTGATGTTGATGATGATTGCCTTTATTATTAATGGCTTTTTTAAATAAGCGAGCAACTCATTCTTGTACACCTGACGCTCTTAATTAGTTTTACGACGACGACGATGATGATTGTGATTATGATGATGACGATATCAAGGATGATTATTAATATTACGATGACGATGATGACGATGATGGTAGTGATGATGACGAACCAACTGAATGCTTTTACATTAAATTATAAATCAATACCAATTAACAACTCGAAAACAATTTAATGTATTTTTTACAGTCATCATCACCATCACCATGCATTTGCATTAAATTATAAATCAATAATAATTAACAACTCGAAAACAATTTAATGTATTTTTCGAGGTCATCATCATCTTCATCATCTTCTTCATCATCATCATCATCTTCATCATCATCGTCGTCGTCTTCGTCGTCGTCAACATCGCCATCACCGCAATTTATAACAAAAAGTGCCTCTCGCTAGCACGTCCCATGTAACATTGGACAAAAGTTCTTCCGATGAAAAGCAGCGAAGCATGAAAGGGCGGGAGAGCTAGTGCCCGTTTCTGTTGAGTCACGTGATATCGCTCCGCATGGCCGCCTCTCCTGATAAGACCGCTGCCCTGTAAAGTCCACTTTATGGGGATAGATGGCGTTGCTGACAGTTTTATCGAAAAATTAATATGTAAAATTTTTTATTATTTTAATATTCTTATTAATGTTATAAATATTATTATTACTATTATTATATGTCTTCGTTGAATTACACATAAAATTAATTGTGATTTTAAATATAAGCTGTTTAATTGATTAAATTATGAGATAATATTTGATGCAATCAATATGTTCAATGGTAATGATGACAATGAAGATGATGATAATCATTAAAATATCACAATTATTAGATAAGGACGCTTCAAGACAAGTTTAAAATGTTCTTATATAAAGATTATATTATTATCTTAACAAAGATTGTCAGTTAATTAAAAAAATCATTAAAAATACAAACCAAATAATTATAGAATTACAATGCAATCGTTTTTCTGCAACGATTCAAATGAAAATATTTCAGAAGAGACTGGAATAATAATCGATCATTTGATAAATTAAAATTTATTTATTTAATTAATAACTATCATATTAAATCGCTGAATACGAATAGAATAAAAATTAAATTACATTACAAATTCAAAATAAAAGAGTAATTTACTGAAATAAAAACAGCCGCAGTCGCCTTCAGCAGCAAAAAGGAACACAAAATGATGACAAGTGACGTCATAAAACATGGCGGAAGGTGGGCGATAATAAAAATAGCGATAATAAAAATAGCGCCTAGGAACAATAAATGATGAGGAAGTTCACAAGCGAGGAAATTCACAAGCGGAAGGATTTGCTGAGCAAAAATAGGGAAACACAGGATCATGGCGTGACGGACGACCTGTACGCCATCTTAGATCGATGACGGGAACCGGATATAAGAAAAAAATTAAATTAACATTTTTGCCTCTGTGCTAATGATTTCGCATTTAATGACTTGTACTTATTATAAATTTAAAACGATTGCTATGTCTTTCGGTAAATTGAATAATTTATTATTGATATTAAATAAATAAATAGTGACATAATCCAAACACAGTTAAATGTGATTTTGTTATTATTATTTTGAATTTTCGTTCTTCTGAAAACTTGTTAAATTAATTACCGTCATTTCAGTAATTTATAATATTATAAATTCTATGTTATAATATTGTATAATTGTTTAATATTACGTAAATAATCTTAATAATAATTTATAATTATTTTTAATGTTTTTTGAAATCGATGATGGAAACGCGATGATAAATATTCATAATGAAACCTAAAATTCTGATTTCAAAATTGAAAACAACATGAAATAAAAAATTCATTAAATAAATATATAAATTATTTAAATATAATTTTTTTTATTCTACTGAACGAATAAAATGTCGTAAACAAATAATTTGAACTTCGGTGATAATTTAAAAAAATAAATTTTTCTATAAAACAAATAAATTGATTAACACAAGAAATTTAAAATATAAATTCATATTATTTCATGACGTCTGCAGACAAATTGACGGAAAGCCGCGAAGAAATTCTTCTTTACAGTTCTTCTAGTTGATCTTGGATACCCACTCAACACAACACATGCACATTTTTCATCATCATCATCATCATCAGATATTTTGTCTCATGCTGAAATCCTCAGTTCGAAGTTATAAATAGAAATATTCGCCACGAATAGATGATTAAATATACAAGTAGATAAATAACTGACAACATTATAAATTAAAAAATAAATGTCTTTTGTTCAAATTGAAACTGAAATTATTTTTGTTTTGAGACGCCAGACACAAAACTTGAATTGTTCTTTATGGGTCACCTTTGTGTGCATTGAAATGAATGAACGAATTTATGAACAAGCGAATTAATGAATGAATGAACGAATTTAATTTACGTCGGACGTTGACAATTTAAAAACCTTTCTTGAAGCACAAAAAATCTTTTTCAAGTGTAAAATGCGCCAAACTTGTTGAAGGTGAGAAGTCATAACAATTCAATGTTTTTACATTTTCAAAGACTTAATATTAATATTAAAATGTAACAATTTACCTATTTTTTGAACCCTGTTTTTCTTACAGCTCATCTTCAGAATTAAGAAAACATTTTACTGTTGTTTTTGTTTTTTTTTATCAAAAACATTGAGAGAAAAATAATAATGTCGTTTACTCGGTCTTATTGTTCATTTATTCATTCCAATCCTTATTGTTCAATGAAATAATTAATTAATTAATTAATATTAATTCTTAACAACAATCAAATGGCTGGAACATGAAGGCATCAAGATGCTCAATGTTTCATTAATTCTTATGCTGATGGATTTATGTCACGATGGAAGGTGAAATGTTTATAAATGGCGATGATGATGATGATGATGATGATGATGATGATGATGATGATGATGATGATGATGATGATGATGATGATGATGATGATGAGGATGAGGATGATGATGATGATGATGATGATGATGATGATGATGATGATGATGATGATGATGATGATGATGATGATGATGATGATGATGATGATGATGATGATGATGATGATGATGATGATGATGATGATTGATGATGATGATGATGATGATGATGATGATGATGATGATGATGATGATGATGATGATGATGTGATGATGATGCTGATGATGATGATGATGATGATGATGAGGAGGAGGATGAGGATGATGATGATGATGATGATGATGATGATGATGATTGATGATGATGATGATGATGATGATGATGATGATGATGATGATGATGATGATGATGATGATGATGATGATGATGATGATGACAATGACGATGACGATGACGATGACGATGACGATGACGATGATGACAACGACGACGACGATGACGACCAAGATATTGGATGCAATATTTCAGTGTTCAGGGACTGAAAGACGCTTTGATTGAGGCCTGGAAAGAACTGGATGAAAAGAACTTGAAACCTTTCTTGGATTCAATAAAAAATAGAGTTCAAGAGTTAATTACTAAGAAAGGAGTTAAAAGACATTCTTGACTTTGATATAAATAATGTAAGAATGAATGAATGGATTAATGAATGGATGGATGGATGGATGGATGGATGGATGGATGGATGGACGAATGAACGAATGAACTGCAGTAACCCTTCTCTCCTCTCCGAGGTTCAAGCCGGTGGCAGATCGATAGAATGGATTCGAGTGCTTCACCATCATGTTGAATTTAATCAAAGTACGTGATAAATTCCTTAACGATCCAAGTTAAAAATATATGATCCTAATTATTCAGCCATGAATTCAAGCATTTCAAAGTAGTGGAGTAGTAAGGAGGAGGGAATCTACCCACGAAAGTTATCACCTTTTTAAAATTAAAAAAAATATTTTAAACATTTTTTGAAATTTTTAAAAATTTTTATTTTCCTCATTTAAATGTCATTTTTTCCATTTTAAAAAACTTTTCATCGAAAAGAAGGCATTTGTGTTCGGCTAATGGATCCCACAAATTGTCAGGCATGTCTCTTCATTGCTCGTGTGACCGAGAAACCGAGAAACGTTGTTTTAAGGTTCTCATCATTTTTATTATTTCTTTCTGTTTTTATTTTATTTTAATTATTTTATTTATTTTAACTTATTTTAAATTATTTTAAATAATTTTAATAATGTATTTATCTAACACCGTATGTTCACAAAAGGTTTTGTTGCTTCTTGTGTTGGCGGTGCAAAAGCATGCATTACTGAGCATTATTGAGCATTACTGAGCATTATTGAGCATTATTGAGCATTATTGAGCATTATTGAGCATTATTGAGTATTATTGAGCATTATTGAGTATTATTGAGCATTATTGAGCATTATTGAGCATTATTGAGCATTATTGAGTATTATTGAGCATTATTGAGTATTATTGAGCATTATTGAGCATTATTGAGCATTATTGAGCATTTCTTTTTAGCATTATTGATTATTATTGAACAATATTGAGCATTATTGAGTATTATTGAACAATATTGAGCATTATTGATTATTATTCACTTCTTAGAATTCCAATTTCCGCGCCTTCGATTTTTAACTTCGGTCACATTTTTCGGCATTCGTTTTAAGGACTAATTTATCCATTAGTTTATCAATTTATTCATCTATTTAATTTTTTAAAATAATTATTTTGTTTGATATTTTAATGTGTGAACGACGAGTCAACGGAAACATTTTAATATTTTTCAATGTTTGTAGTGAGGAAATTTAATATTTTTTAATTATTTAATTATTTTTGTAATTTATTTTTAAGTCATTAAAATATAGCAATTAATTTTGTTTAATAATTTGTTAATGATTGATTTATTGTAATTAAATAATTATTTGTGTTTTTATTGCTTATTTTAGTTCTTTCATCACTTTTGTAATTTTTGCAATTTTTCTTTGCTTCCAATGAAGTAATTAATTTTTAAATTTATAAATATTTATTGAATAATGTGAGAAAAGTTTGTTAAATATTTAAAAGTTTAATTTAAAAAAAAAAAAAAGTTTTTTAACTTTAAACAGAAAATTTAAGACATTATTTATTTAAGCAATACATTTTTATTTTCCAACAAAATTGCAAATATTTTATTTTAAAAATCTTGACTTTTTAAACTGCCAAGGATTTCCACGATTAAAATATATTTTGTTATAAATACTTTAAAACTGTTTCTAATTTATTCGATAAATTGCGCACTAATTTCAAAAAATATTTTCTAAACTTAAATACTTTTCTATCAATCAACAATGAGTAGATGAATTCCATTGATTTCACAACATCTTATTTACATGGACTAATTATAATTAATAATAATAACAATAATAATAATAATGTAATAATAACTAATAATAATAATAAATAATGATTATAATTATAATAAGAGTCCGTAAAAATTACCTGGTCAAGCTTCATGGAGCTGCAGGAATTCTTAGACAAAATTTTGAGTTGAATTTCTTTGGACCCTGGCAGTGTTGCCGAATTTGAAATTTCACCTCGAGCTTTTGTATCAAGAGATGTTTTTCGTTGAGCATAATAATAATAATAATAATAATAATACTAATAATAATAATAATAATAATAATAATAATAATAATAATAATAATAATAATAATAATAATAATAATAATAATAATAATAATAATAATAATAATAATAATAATAATAATAATAAATAATAATAATAATAATAATAATAATAATAATAATAATTAGAAATATCAGAAAATATTATTTACATAAAAAATAAGTATTTTGCAGTAAAATACTGTCTGGTAAAAGTTCATATTACCAGAACGATGATGACCGATGATGTCAGAGATTTGTTGAAAACCAAAGATCATTCATTCCTAAACGGACATTAGTGTAATTAGGAATTTCCCGTTTAGCTTTTACATTCGCACATGGTTGAACGAAATTGATGATGATGATGATGATGATTATTATTATTATTTTTATTTTATATTTAATATTATTTTTTTATACTTAAATTTATCACAATAACTCAAAACATATCAGCAGCAGAAGCCAAGAGGGTAAGATAGGTTGCAACGGCCCTCTTCACATTGGATTCAAAAAGGTCACCTCCCTAATTTGTGCGAGGGTTGTTTGCCCCAGGAAAAAATATGAAATGACGTCCCTGGTAAAAAAAAAACTTGTGTTTGTCGATAATTGTCTTGAGCTATTGTGATAAATATAGTCAGTCATACAATGGAGCTAGTACGATAAACAATGAAATAGCAGGCTTCCAAACAAGTATTAAGGATATTGCTCCCAATGCACTCCAATAATTAACAAACATTAAAAACAAAAATTTTTTTTTGAGTGTTTCTACTTAAATATATACAACAACTATATACGATTAATCATAATTTAATTAATTAAATTTATTTTTGTTGGTGGGGCATTTTCTTAAGTGCCGCACCACCTGGTGTTAAAACCTGACAATGCCACTGATCAGGAGGTCCTCTTAAACATGTTTTATGACAATTTTCAAAAATATCATTTTAAAATATTTGCGATGGCTCGTTGCCCTGAATTATTGCCTCTTAAATTATGCATTCTGATTTATGCAGGAAAATATCATTTCTACATTTAATCTAGCGTGATTCATTCGCTAACTCATTCCTTTATTCATTCACCTTCTAATCCATACATCCGTGTAATTTTAATTAATTGGTATTTTAATCGCATTAATGACAATAATGTCACCATAAAACTATTACAGGTGTCACTTTTCTACAGACCGAGTTCGCAATTAATTTAATTACATCAACCACATAATTTAATCAAGGCTCTCTTAAAAACCTAACCACCCTAACCAACTTTCCAAGGTACTCATACCTTATGGAGGCCCCCGGTTTTGATATCTCCTCATAATGAACCAACTTAGTGAACCTTTTTTTGTAAATTGTTTTCGATTTATTTTTTTTATTTCAGTTGGGAATTTGCTGAGAGATCATGGCAATTCGCTAATAAATTGTTGGAGAGGGTATGTGGTGATGTAACAATAATAGTAATAATAATAATAATAATAATAATAATAAGAATAATAATAATAATAATAATAATAATAATAATAATAAGAATAATAATAATAATAATAATAATATAATAATAATAATAATAATAATAATAATAATATAATAATAATAATAATAATAATGATAATAATAATAATAATAATAATAATAATAATAATAATAATAATAATAATAATAATAATAATGATAATAATGATAATAATAATAATAATAAATAATAATAATAATAATGATAATAATAATAATAACAATAATAATAATAATAATAATAATAATAATAATAATAATAATAATAATAATAATAATAATAATAATAATAATAATAATAATAATAATAATAATAATAATAATAATAATAATAATAATAATAATATAATAATAATAATAATAATAATAAATAATAATAATAAAAATTGGGAAGGCGGTAAACAAACTGTGTGTGCTCGATATTCGATAACTCACATTTAAAACACGTTTAATATCGAATTTCGTCGAAAAGTTAATTGTTTGCAAGTTTGTAACAATCCTCTGAAGTTTTAGAAAGCGTTATGCCGAGACCGAGAAGTGCCAAAGACGCCATTTCCAAATTAAAAACGGCGGCCGAACTTCTCGGATTTCATTTATGTGAAAGTTGTTTGAAATCAAACGAGGCTTGTATTAAGAAGTTTGCAGATGAAAATGCCAAAGAACCAAAGGACCAGCTGAAAACCTTAACTGAGGAGGTCGCAGAATTGAAAGTGGTTATCAGAACAACTGACAAGTTGATGGAGGCCATTAGTGAGCAAAGAACACAAATTGAAGAACTTCAGCAAAACCTAAAGGAGTTGAACAAAGTCTCAGTGAAAAAACTAGATGAAAATAAGCAGGAAACCAAATTATTGTCCAGCTTATTTAAAAGCAAAGTGGAAACTCTAATTACTGATGTTGAGAAAGTCCAAGGTAAAGTGACTGACACAAACAGCAAGATAGAAATCAATAATGAAAGACAAAAAAGACAGAACAACATCATTGTTAAATGAAGTTAAACTTAAAAGAAGATGTTGACAAATTAAAAGATAAAGACAGTGTGTCAAAACTTCTTAAAAACTCACTGGGAAGAAAATGGAGAAAGAAATATTGGAAATGTTCAGGATTGGCAAAAAAGTTGAATCTTCAAGAGCAAGACCATTGCTAATAAAGTTTGATAATTTGCCTACCAAGAACTTCATCCTGGACAACTGCAATAAATTGAAAGAGAGTGAACAATTTAGGAAAGTAATCCTTAGTAAAGACCTTTCAAAGGAAGACAGAAAAGAATACAAGAAGTTGTTTGAAGAAAAAATAAAAGAAATCAATCAAAAAGGAGGAAGCAGCAAATGGGTGGTCAGGATCAAGGGTCAACCTGGGGCTTTCCATGCTGTCGCCTACAGAAGAAGATCTGAATTGAATTGAATTATATTTTTGTTCTTGCGGACCTCAGTTTTGATTTGAATGAATTGAGCATACACATTGGTACAATTTTAGTTATTTAATTAAGTCGTCTTTTGGAACAGTCCCGTGGAGATCCCGAGCCATGATGGGGGACTTTAAAAATTTTTTGGAGGGGTTCTTTTTTTTTGGACTGATGTTCGGATTGTTTTGTTCGGGAAAATAAACTTCGTTAGAAGTCTTAAAAAAAAAAAAAAAAAAAAATAATAATAATAATAATAATAATAATAATAATAATAATAATAATAATAATAAGAATAATAATAATAATAATAATTATCAACAACATTAGATTCTCGGTTTGACTTGGAGAGATGTTTCTTCTGACGCTTGAAGAGCTCACGTGTTGGTTGAGACGGAAGATGGCGGCAGAATTGATAAGGCGAAAACGCTTGTTGTTTAAATATATTTTTATAAAATAAATTAATTAAAATTGTCGAAAACATTAAAAGGTTGCAAATATTCAGGAAAGTTTTATCTTCGTCAGATGGAATATTTAATTTTCTCAACAAATTGCTTTCCACATTCCAAACAATTACCTTTAACCTTACAGTGACCTCATAGTGACTTCAAATTGACCTTTAACCTTCCAGTATTTTTCTGCATTGACAAAATCAAAAACTTTTTCATGAAACGAAAATTTCGCAGAATTTTCTCAAATTAGTTTCTCTTCAGTCTGCAATTATTTGTGAATTTTTTAACGCCATATTTTTTTAAGTAAAAAAATTTTTAAATTAGAACTGAAAAAATGTATATAATATTTTATTTAAATCCCTGAAATGCATGCAACAACTTGTAATATTAAACCTATCTAACAAATTCTAATTTTCAAAATTAAGTCATAGATTGTAATGTTAAACTTTAAATTACAAATTGTAATTAAAGTGTAAATATTAACTTAAAGTTTTACTCAGTATTCTCGTATACCTGTGTCCCTGAACAGGCATCCCTATTAAGCAGACGTAAGAACAATATTTACTCAACTCCATCATTTATTTGGCGGTCCTTGTTGAGGCTTCACTCGTCTGCCCTTTTGCCGCCTTCTATTTTAATTCTGTTGTTTTTCTGAAGTTTAAATAATAAACTATTATAAAATTAATTTAGTTAAATATTTTATTAATTATCAGATCTTTATCTAGATTTTTATCTACTACTTTTAGCATTATAGTTAAAGTGTAATTAATTTAAATGATAACATATAATAATAATAATTATTATTATTTAAAATAATATTACTGACTACAATTACTGTGAGTTATTAAAATGTTAAATGTAAATAAATGTTGTTTAAATTGATAATTAGTATTAAAGAGATTTGTATTTACAATTGCATCTTAAATGTTGCCGCTTTAAATGCTGTTGTCAACAAGTGCAATTAGATTCGCTATTTGTTTCAGAGATTTATAAAATTAAGAAAAACAAACACTGAAAAAATGTACTTCTCAAATTCTCAAATATTGCAAAATCAAATAAAAACGTTGAAATTTAAAATATAAATATTTAAAAAAATTTGTATTTAGCAGATTTTTTGAGTGCCTTATGTATCCGACTAGGATATGAAGGCACTTCTTAATCGATCCATCATTACATAGCGCCCTTCCTGAGGGTGCTTCCTGGAGGTGTGAACTGGGTTTCGAACACGACACGTAACAACTGTTGCTTTCACCATCGTCCTCGTCCGTCCTCTGAGCCAACTCGCCTTTATACTTATTTATATTTAGAAATTGTTAAATACTTTTCAAATCTTCAAATATATCACATCTCTGTACAATTACAGAAGATATACATCTTTTTAAGTCCTTGGTTGTAAATAAAATTAATAATTTTAGAATTTACTTCACATTCAATTGAAGGCCAACCTAACAAAACGAGATTAAGTGACTAAATTATTATTGAAAACCTAAAAATTACTTAAACATTTTTCTCCAATTACTGAATTAATTTAAAATTTTTCTAAAAATGTAAAACCGTGATTTATTTCTTATTTAATGAAATTTCATGTTTGATGATTAAAAATTCAAAATCATTCCGAATATTTAAAAAAAATGTTTTCCAAAATTTATAAAATTTAGTGTAGCAATGTTTCATATAAATAATGTTTCATGAAAATTGTGAAAGTGTTTGTACTTGTGAGTGTAGGAAAGAAAATGATTGCAATCAATTTTGTTTTTTTTTTAAATTTTTTAAACACTCAAACTGAGTGCATTTCATGCCACAAACAGCTGCAACCTCACTTTTAAAGAGGAAACCACTTGATTAAAAAGACATGTCCACTGAAATCGTCATCGTCATCATCATCATCGTCATCGTCATCGTCATCGTCATCGTCATCGTCATCGTCATCGTCCATCGTCATCATCATCGTCATCGTCATCGTCATCGTCATCGTCAATCGTCATCGTCATCGTCATCGTCATCGCATCGTCATCGTCATCGTCAATCGTCATCGTCATCGTCATCATCATCATCATCAGCATCATCATCATCATCATCATCATCATCATCATCATCATCATCATCATCATCATCATCATCATCATCATCATCATCATCAATCATCATCATCATCATCATCATCATCATCATCATCATCATCATCATCATCATCATCATCATCATCATCATCAATCATCATCATCATCTTCATCATCATCATCATCATCATCATCATCATCATCATCATCATCATCATCAATCATCATCATCATCATCATTCATCATCATCATCATCATCATCATCATCATCATTCATCATCATCATCATCATCATCATCATCATCATCATCATCATCATCATCATCATCATCATCATCATCATCCATCATCATCATCATCATCATCATTCATCATCATCATCTTCATCAACATCTTTTTCGTCGTCACCGTTATCGTCATCACCACATCATCTTCATTGTCGTCGTCAACGCGCATAAATATAATGTTGTAACATGTAATAATAGTAATTAGTCAAAATATGTTAATAACTTAAAAAATGGAATCACTTAAAAATATATCACGTATTCAGTTGGAATATTATCAACTGCTCGTTCATTCCCACGTGACCAGATTTCAGGAGAACGTGCAATTCGTGTTTTTAAAATAATTTCAGAAATAATTTCTAAATTTACTAAAATAAATATGTTGTATGTAATTTATTTTATGCACTTGATGACATTTTATCAGTTATTTATTTTATTACAACATAATGTTGTTTTGATATTTTTAATAAGCCTTAATTATAATATTCTCAATAATGTCACTTGTCTGGCATTCAGATATTGAGATATGTTCCTAAAAATTTGATTCTTTTGTTAGAATAAATTATAAATAGAAATAAATAAATTGAATTTGAGTTTTTTAATTTGATTTATATTATCATTTAATGAAGTTTTTATTTTTGAGCTCGCAAGTTAGCTAGGAGGGCAGCGTGCCTACGAAGGACGGTAAAAGCAACAGTCTTTAAGTGTCGTGTTCGCAACACAACTTGCCCCGCCAATTAATATTATTATTAATATCATCAGTATTATTATTATTATTATTATCATTATTATTGTTCTTATTATTATTATTATCATCATCATTATTATTATTCATTACATTAATATTGTTTTATTATTTATTGATATACTATAACTTTTGTTGTTAATATTATTTTGATTTAAGAATCAAATAAAACTTTAATAATAAAAACATTAATAATAAAAAAATAAGAATGAAATTGAGACAATTTGTTGTTCTTCAACAATCACTGAGTTCGACTCATTTTGGAGGCAATTATTTTTCTTATTATTTTTTTTTCTTCATTAATATTTATTGTTTTTATACTCAGTTTATTTAGTTCTTCAATTTCCTCTCCTCTTTTGTCGTAACTTGGAAAAAGTAATAAATATTTTAAAATCTACCAATTTAAATGTCACATCAACCATAACTTTTATTCGTTTTTTATTTCAATTTTATGTTTCAATTTATTTTTAAATTCAATGAAAAGTTTTTTGATGTCTATAATTTTTGAGTCAATATCAGGCATTCATCTTGTCACGCTTGAAGGAGTTGAAACCTATTTTCACATTCAATTGAAAGTTGTAGTGAAGCATATAAAAGCAATGATGAATTAAATTTAATATTAATTTAGAGTTTATTATTCTAATAATGATAACAAAACCAATGTTTAATTAAATTTAATATTTATTTACAGTTTATTATCCAAATAAGGATAATGGCTTTGACGATGATTAAGCTTATCGAGAAGTTATTATACGTTTTGAATTTAATCTTAATTTTAAAAATTAGAAAATATTTGTATTTGTTATACTTATTAAAAAATTATTAAATCGCAATAATTTTTAAAGAATATTCTAAATCCTTGTTTGAAAAATATTTGACAACAAAGAATAAATGACAGAAAATTCAAAATTAATTGAAAAAAATAAAAAATTCGAAATGACTAATGCAACGTGAAATAAGTTTCTTGGAAATGCCATCAAAATGTCCTTGCGACTTTTTTACTGCGGAAATGTGATGAATTATGGAATGAATTATATGGGTGAATTTGTACGGGTATTAATAGTAATACTAATAATACTAATAATAATAATAATAATAAGAATAATAATAATAATAATAATAATAATAATAATAATAATAATAATAATAATAATAATAATAATAATAATAATAATAATAATAATAATAATAATAATAATAATAATAATAATAATAATAATAATAAATAATAATAATAATAATATAATAATAATAATAATAATAATAATAATAATAATAATAATAATAATAATAATAATAATAATAATAATAATAATAATAATAATAATAATAATAATAATAATAATAATAATAATAATAATAATAATAATAATAACAATAATAATAATAACAATAATAATAAAGTTGACAAATATTAAAATGATGAGGAAATAATGAAATGTCAGCAGATGATAAGAAATTGCAAGATTAAAATTACAATTTGTTAATTACAAATATAACATTAAAATTTGTTTCCAGAAATTTAGAAAACTTAGAAAAATAGCAAGTAAAATCTGTCTAGACTTTTAAAATGGACCTCAGCTAATTTTTTCATTTCTTTTGAACTTTTAAAATAATTCTTATTAAGCGTAATGCAAATTTAAATAGGATAAAATTGGTATTACTAATAATTATATTTACATATTATATTTATTATTAGTAATATTTTTGCAATAATAATAGTAAATATTTTTTGTTGATCAACATTTTAATGATCTTTGTATTCTTTAAATGCTGAATATTAGAATTATAATTTATTAGAACTAAACTTATAAAAGCGTTCCCTTATGAATTCATGACAAAATGATGATAAATTGCGGGTAAATTGATGAAGATATTGACAGTGAGAGTGCTTCAAATAAACAACTTGAAATGGAAATTGTACTCTCGCAAACATTTAAAAAAATGAACATTTTGTTTTTGAATTATTTTAATATTAAATAATTAAAAAACATTGGCAAACAAATAAAAATGTTCTGTTTTTCATAAGCAATAATTAAATTCCATCTTTTTAAAATGGTAACAACAATACTTTATTTCTTTAAGTGTAATTTAGTCAATAATTAAAAAAATAAAATTTAAAAATTTTGTTTTGATGTGAAATTGTTTTTCTTAGAATTTATTTTAAGCGGAATTAATGTTTGTTTTGACTCTTTGATTCGAAATTCAAATTTTACAATTTTATTTTATTTTTTTACTAAATATTTCTATTTTTAGTAGATAAGGTTTTATTATTTTAAATAAATATTTAAACCTATTCGCATATTTTATTCAAATCCCGTCACCATTATATCCACAAAGTTCACATCTATTTACATTCAAACATTCTTACGAATTAAATATTTTAATTGATTAAAATCGTCTCCTGGATTTTCTGAAATGCGCCCGTTTTTCTTCTGCTGTTGAACTGTTTTTTTAATTATTTTAACTTTTTGTTAACTTCTTTTTTGATCCTTTTTTAATTACAAATTCGACTTTGAATTTTGTTGCATTGGAACAGGCAGCCCATCAGCGGGAGTATTTTATTAAATTATCAAATTAGGATTGTCCTTTTTGACAAAATTTGTGATTATTATTAATATTATTACTATTATCTGGATATGCAACTGCAACTGCAAATGTCATTTTTTAAAATAAAATTCTACAAAAAATATTAAAACTAAAAATAACTTATAATTAAACAAAATGTCTAATTTAAGAAATAACAAATAAAAAATTTAACTTAAATAAAAAATTTAGTTTCTGCCAAATTAACTATTATATTACCATTATTATTAAAAACCTTAATCTTTGAATTTTAATCCAATTAATCCAATTGATGATTTAATCAAATTGCATACATTGTTTTTGTCACAATATTGTTTCGTAACAACACTACGAGAATCCTGCTGTGTGAAATTTCAGTCATTTTTTAATAAATGCTTTTATTCATTTTGACGATTCTAATTAAAATGTATTATTTTCAATTCAACGATTGATTTTTTAATTATTTAAAATATTATTTAATTGAATTTATAATTATTCAAAATAAAATTTAATTTGGATATGTTTTTTGAGGTCGATGGAAATTTATTTTAGATTTTTTTTCCAACAAAAAGTTCAAACATTTTTTTGATTCGTTGCTGACATTTCCTTGCTTTTAAAGTCATTAATTTAAAAACGTGTTTAAAGTCATTAAATTCAAATGAATTGCTTTAATTCGTGTAAAAATATTTAAAACAACAGCATTACGAATTACTCGCAACGTAATATTAGAATCATTTTAGTAGTACATTTTAAATTTATTTCAGGTATTTGTAAATTAATATTTAAAATTATATTCACCACCGGTGATCTCCGGATATTTATAAATTATTTTAATTAATTGATTTATAAATTATATTCACGCTACAGGTATATATCCGTGAGTTACCCCCAAAAAGGTACGACCATCTGCACCATCCAGAGAGCCAAAATATCCGTTTTCCTGGTCACCATATCGACTTCTGTCGTTTGCCTCCTCAATTTCGTCACCCTCACCATCGACAGCCTTCCATTCAAAACCACTACAGATTCACCACTACTTTCCAACATCACCATGATGAACAAAACTCATTCATTTCTGGGCAATTCTGACAGTTTGGTGCCGATGACTGACCTGCCTTTTCAAACTCTTCCAAGTCCAACTGGAGAAATTCAGTTGTCTCGTCAACTCAATCATTCCACTGACTTTCCCCCTCCCCCTCCTCCTCCTCCTCATCATCATCACCAACAACAACAACAACATCATCATCATCACTCAAAGCAAACGCAGACTCAGGAGCGCACAGAGTACGTGTATTTCGTCGGCTTCAAGACCAAAACCGATGGCGACATTGTCCTCAAAAGCCTCAACTTTTGGATTCAAGCGCTTCTCGTCAAAATGATTCCCTGCCTTGGCATGATCGTCCTCAGCTTCCTCCTCAAGCGCAAGATGACTTCCGCTCAGCGCAAACGGCGCCAACTTCTCCGAGTCGCTCTGGGCAAAACGGCTACCACTTCGACTTCGAATCAAGTCGCTCCAGGCGCAGAAAATCAGCACCAACAACAACAGCAGAACAAGAAAAAGCCTGGTCTTGACGCCAGACAACGAAGGACTCACAGGACGACAAGGATGCTCGTCATCATCGTCTTTCTCTTCGCTGCCACTGAATTTCCAAACGGAATGCTGAACCTGCTCAGCGGGATTCTCGACCACGCTTTTGTCCAAGAGATCTACGACCCTTTAGGCGACCCTCTCGACTTTCTGACGCTGGTCAACAGTGCCATCAACTTCATCCTATACTGTAGCATGAGTATGCAGTTCAGGAAGATTTTTGCCGAAGTTTTTCTGAAACCCTTAAGCTCATTGGTCAGTCGGAAACTCGGCCCCTCCCAGCACCCTCTAGCTCAGATACCATTGACTGAAGCAGGACCAGTAGATTGACTTTGGTTTACAAGGCTTTAAATATTGAGTTAGTTATAAATTTATAGGTGGGAATTTGTTTTGAAAATTATGCCATAGTCTATTGTGTGTGATGTTTGCATAAATTATGACTTGAATTAATAATTTTCGTTGCTTCTATATTTACTGCCTAGTCAGACGTGTGAGTTGTTAGTTGGACCAAATCGTGTGAACATGTGACAACAATAATAACTATTATTTTTTATTATTTAACAATTAATTATTTGTAAATAATAATAATTGGTATTAAATAATTTCTAATCACCTGTTCAGCTCGTGTCGTGTCGTAAACAGCTCAGTGAAGTGAAACTTGTATCGAGATGATGATAAATGCCCATGACTTTTGTTGTTGCTGTTGTTACTGATGCTCATAAATGCTGTAATTGTTGTTGTCGTCTTTGTTGTTATTATTTTTGTTGTTGTTGCTGTTGTTAGTTTGAACTAATAAACGACCTCCGAATTTGACATCAAATTTACCTCGGAATCATTAGAAATTAAATTTATGTTTGAAAATTGAAATATTCTGAAATAAGAACCAAAAAATAAATGGACAAAATTTATAGTGTTACTGACGTATTGACGGATATAAGAACGGGATGGACGGATGGATGGATTGATAGATAAACGGAGTGAAAGATGGGTGGATGGATGAATGGAATGTAAAAATCTAACATCAACAAAAAGTGCACACTAAAACAAAGCATGATGTAAAGGTCCAGTGGTAGAGGCTGTGCATAAATCAACAACGTGCGAAGTTAAAAATCATTCCCATCCAAAAGTCTCCATTTTTTTGTCGCTCCTCTCACTTTCTGAGAATAATAATAATAATAATAATAATAATAATAATAATAATAATAACAATAATAATAATAATAATAATAATAATAATAATAATAATAATAATAATAATAATAAATAATAATAATAATAATAATAATAATAATAATAATAATAATAATAATAATAATAATAATAATAATAATAATAATAATAATAATAATAATAATAATAATAATAATAATAATAATAATAATAATAATAATAATAATAATAATAATAATAATAATAATAATAATAATAATAATAATAATAATAATAATAATAATAATAATATAATAATAATAATAATAATAATAATAATAATAATAATAATAATAATAATAATAATAATAACAGTGTCTCGAGCGAGTGCGGCTGTTTTTTAATTATTGTACTTCTCAGCGATATTCGTCGTACATTTCAGTACCACTTTGTGTCTCCTACACTGCCAAGTTGAAGTGTGAGACGGTTCAACACTAAAAGCGGAAAAATTTGAAGTTGTCGATAAACTTTCGCTGTCTGTGTTACAGCTTCGAAATAACTGCAAAGAAGAGGAATTAGAGGAGAAGTTTGGTTGACTTTGATGTGAAGTGGTTCTGTGGATGATTTTGTGAGGGGTTTAAAACTGAAAAAAGAATTTAAAGTTCCATCGGAACATTGAATTTGTAAACAATGGAGACTCGCGCAGCAAAAGCTCGAACTCGGTACTCAGGTGTGCCTCAAGGCGAGCAAGTACTACCGAAATGTTTACATTGCGGAACTGAGTTTCAAACTTTAAAGGGATTAAAAATTAATCAAAGCAGAATTCACCCAGTACAGTACCATGCCGCACGTTCAGGGAAAGTTTACTTCAAATGTAGCTGGAATGAAGAAGAGAATCGTCTGATGGCAATAACATAACTCGAGCTGAGGGAACAAGGAATCAGACATATCAACATCGAGCTTCACAAAAGATTCCAGCACAGGTCATTGGCTGCCATCAGAGGTCACAGAAGACAGCAAGAATACAGAGTGCTCTTGCAAAGTTATAGCAAGCCTGAAGATTCAAGTGACATTGGCGAAATGGCTACGGAGGAATGTTCGAACCAAGACAGCAATGCCTCTGTTCCTAGCGATGATTCAACGATAATAGAGCAAGTAAATCACACCAATGAATTGTGGAAAAAAATATCTGAAACCGAAATAGGCTTGAACTACTTGGAAAAAAAGAGAATCATAGTGTCTCTAACCAGATATTTCCCAGGTATGACTGCTGCGCAGATGAGGAGAATTCGAAATAAGTCGGGATACAAACGTTTCCTCAGTAATATTCTTCTGAGGCCTTTGATCGTTGATCATCCTGCACCTTGTCATGCAAGAATTTCTCCTGTTCAGTCCGGGGGTCGGGTCCCATTGAAAGCAGCATCAAATTAAAGCAGTTCGTCATTAAAAGATATGACATGATTCACATAAGTAGTGAGGATCTGTCGGATCTCTTGTGTGAAAGACTCAGCAAGGCCATGAAAAAAGAATTGATTGGCCGAGAATATGAAAAATGGATATCAACAAAAATTTCGCACAAATCAGAACAAACCCGGACTAAAAAGAAACCAAAATTCAGTGACAGGGCTCCGAAAAAAAGCATTGCAAATGACGGAAATGGCCAAGTCTAAAGAAAGTTCCACAAAGAAAAGATGCGAACCTCGAAACAAAAAGAAGAAAAGACCAGACGACAAAAATATTTCGCCAAGCTTCAAACATTATTTAGGAAGAATGCCTCAGCTGCTGCTCAATTGGTTATCCGTAAGGAATATGAAGACAAGAAATGTGACCTACCATGCAATATGGTTGACTATTGTACAGAAGTCTTTAAGGAAATGTTGGTGGAGGATAACAGACCTGTTAATAGGACGAGTAAAGATATTCTGGAGATGCAGGAACCGGTCACAAAATGGGAAGTTCAATTCGCTTTCCAAAGGTTAAAAACAGTAGTCCAGGACAAGATGGAATCAAAAAATATCATCTCAGAAAATTCAACTTTAATGATCTAGCTGCACACATGTCTCTATGGTTGCTGGTGGGCATCGCTCCTGCTTCCTTGAAAACGGGACTGGTTACACTGATCCCAAAAAACAGAGAAGCATCAACTCCAGGTGATTACCGACCCGGCACCCCGTCATAACAGCCCGGCGACAGAATAGCCCCGACAAAACAGCCCCGACAAAACAGCCCCGTCGAAACAGCCCGGCGTCAAAATAGCCCAGGACGTAAAAATCCCGTCAAAATAGCCTGACAAAATAGCCCGGCGACAAAATAGGCCCGACAAAACAGCCCTGTCACCAGGGTCGGACTGGCTTAAAAAACCGGCCCGGGAACTTTTATTTAACTCCTACTTTGATCAACTTAAACATAAGAAACACTAGAGTCTAAAATTTCTATTCACTATTAACTATTATAACAGCTTTTTCATCGTTTCACTAGTCGATGCTAAAACATCAATGATTTCATTGTTATTGATTCTTGGAAAAGAGTCTTTCTCACAAGACATCAGCATGAATGATCGTAGAATTGACTGGTTCAGAAAATTTCTTAATCTGTTCAAAACGTATTTCAATTTTGAAAACGACCTCTCACAAGCAACATGTGAGGAGGATAATGTCAACACAAATTTGTAAGCCAGATACAAATTTGAATAAGCAAGACTATGCAAATTAAACTTCTGGAGAACAATAATAACAACAAACAATACTCAAAACGGTCAAAGCATTCAAGCCACTAATTTCGAATTAAATTTTGATTCAGTTTCACAACATTTTTTAAAAATACTTTGACATGGAGTTATCATGGGGCTATTTTGACGGGGCTATTTTGTCGCCGGGTAGTTTTGTCCTGGGCTATTTTGTCGCCGAGCTATTTTGTCGAGGCCATTTTGACGGGGCTATTTTGTCTTGGGCTATTTTGACGCCGGGCTGTTTCGACGGGGCTATTTTGACGCCGGGCGGTTTCGACGGGGCTATTTTGACGGGGCTGTTTTGTCGGGGCTATTCTGTCGCCGGGCTGTTATGACGGGCCACCTACCGACCCATTACAGTTGGCCCAATAATGTCTCGCCTATTCCACCGCGGCTTGGCAAGTAGAATGTCTTCAAGTTGGTCGCTGTCACCACCTCAAAAAGCTTTTTGCCCAGGAGATGGGGTGGCACAGAATATCTTTTCGATTAAATCAATTTTACAGAAAAAGAGAGAACAGCTTCAAAAGCTGAACATGACATTTGTGGACGTCAGCAAAGCTTTCGATTCTGTCTCGCATAGATCTCTCCTAAGAGCTGGGTCCAGACTCGGAACTCTACCTCTGTTGCTCAATTACATAAGTGATTTATATCAAGAAGGAACTGATGAGGACGGCTGAAGACTGATGATGGTCTTTGTGGACTGGTGGCGGTAAACAGAAGAGTTCGTCAAGGAGACCCAATGTCTCCCATACTGTTCAACGCTGTGATCGAAATGATTACAAGTGAATTGGATCAAACAATTGGTATTTTGAGCGGCAGAAAATCGTCGTCAAAATGCAATTACATCACCTTTGCCGACGATCTTGTAATGATGTCATCCACAGACGTAGGAATGACGAGATTGCTAGAACAGTTGGAATGTGAAATGGCTGGCGTTGCATTAAAATTGAACCCACTCAAGTGTGCCTCACTTCGAACGGAGACTCATAACAGGCAGAAACTGTGGATCGTCAATCCCACACCCTATCTCAAAGTTCAGCATCAAGATATCCGAGCAATTGACATTTCCCAAACCTATAAATACCTTGGCATATAAGTTGGGTCGCGTATAAAATTAATATCACTGAGGGAAAAAGTTCAAAAATAGATTCACACCATTTCGAGAGCTCCTCTTAAACCATGCCAGCGATAGTACGTGCTCCAAGTTTACTTAATACCAAGTCTTGTCCACACATTTACGTTCGAAAATATTTTTCTTAAAGCTTTGGCATATTCTGACACCGCTATTAGGAAGGCAACAAGAAAATAGGTTTATCTTCCGGAGGATATCCCGATGCCCTTTTACCATACTCCTGTCAAATGGGAATTCCTCAACTTAAAGAATGGGTTCCACGTCATCGCATCCAGAGATTAAAGGGAATTCTGTCCGAGTCTCATCGAGGAAACAACTTCATGGCCGACGTATTCAAAGATAACCTCATGTTGATGAAAGAATTCAGAAAATTCGGAAAAGATATCACATCGATGCCAAAGGATACATGGAAAAGAGGAGTTGCGGAGAGTTTATATCAGACGGTGGATGGATACAACATCTCAAGACAACTCGCATCTCAACCAACATTGGAGTCAAAATCCCGGATCTGTGCGCCTGGAAAGGTGGGAAATATATAGTCCTCGACGCTGCCGTATTCGCCAACTCAGTTGATCTTGACTACGTCCGTGAAAGCAAAAAGGGCAAATACAACATACCAGAAATCCATGCATGGATGGAGAGAAATGCTCAGGAAAGAACTAGCAAACTCGAGCCAGTTATGACTGCTTGCATTTGTAACTGGAGGGGAGTGATGGTAGAAGCATCGCATGCATTCTGGAGAGGAATGGGTTTTTCAAGAAGGTGCGTAATGAGTGTCGTGATTCAAGCACTTCAGGACATTTACAGGATCTGGAGAGCCCACAGGTGCAGCAGACAAAAGAAAGGAGGAAACTTAAATTTGGAACGTCAGACCTCACGAGATTGACACTTGTTGCTCACTATTGGAATGCCTTGCCGACCCTCGCTATATTCTTCTTCTTTATCTGTCCAAGGGTGATCTCAGGCCTTGAACGCGGACATTAAAATTTGAAGAGGATTTTCTTTGTCACGTACAATTCCGAGTCGACTTCTTGTTGCATTGATTGCTTTTGGAAGGCTGAGAAAATAAAGGAAAAAAATAATAATACGTTGTTCAGCGAACGATAAATGCAGATGTTTTGTTTAAACTCTCGAATTTAGGCAATTAATATTCGCTTTAATTTTTTCAAATTGTCTTTATTTGTTGCTCGTGTCTCCTGCCGTTAGTTTGACTTTTGGTGAACAATTTAATTTCTTGAGGGAAAAATAAAAGGAGAAAATCTAACCTGCACCGAAGATTTCGTTTTTCTTCCAAAAAAGCAGATTAGCTTACGAATCTGCATTCCACAGCAGTGATTAAAGAGTGGTCATTTCGTGGATGTTCATTCGAATATCGTGGAGTGGCTGAAGCCAAGCGGTTCGCGTTCAAAAAAAGAAAGAAATTCCTTCAGGTAGTAGAAGACAGGTTCCCTGCGACTTTTGCAGCTAGAAGTATGGCACACTAAGAGGTAAACGCATCCATGAAAACAGGATCCATCCACTTGAATATCACAAAGCCAGAGTTGATCTTCCCTCTGCTAAAGCCCGACGGACAGATGATGAATATTGCATGCTCGCAGCCATGGAGGCCGAAATGATTCGAAGTTGCGTTTATCATCGTGAACAAAGAACTCCATAAAAGCTTTATACACAGACTCTTGAATGCCATCCAAAGCCAAAGACTCGCCGACAAATACAAGGTCATGCTGGAAATATACTTGACTTGCCCAACACCAACAACCACGCTTAAATCCTGCAATCATCTCTTGCCAAGATTTGGGTCCTGCTGAGGAAACAATTTATCTGTTTTCTGTTCCAAGCCTTCACGACACAGAATCATAGAAAGCACTGGCAGACCCAGAATTGATTCGTGGAGGATTACAAAAAACAGGATCAACGTTTCACTCCAACAGCAATTCTCTACTTTCGATGCGAATGCCATAAAGAACATTAGGAACAAACCACAATACTGCTCTCCAATATGATGACATCAGACGTGAAGGCCCATTTCAAAGCCATAACCAGTTGCGCAGAAATTGATTTAGAAAATGTAGTTAGTCTCGAATATATATCCAGCAGTTTATGGAAAAATGAAGGTTTCTACTCCGAATGACAGACGACGAGTTTAGAAAGCTCATTGATACCAATGAGGAAAATGAGGTCAAAAGGTCCATCATTAACATGGAATTTGAAAGATGGATTTCGGAAACAATACCGAAGAAAACAAAGAAGGAAACGCGAGAATATGTGAGGCAGAATCTAGATTTGAGAGAGAAGGACAGAGTTGGATCCAATACTCGCTAATTTGTCAGAACACCCAGCCTTCAATAAAAGTGAACAAAGAAAATGGAGCTGAGTGGAGGCTGACCGAATATTGTTTTCGTTTTTGACGCCTAATAATGACTTTTTGTCATTCACGGCGTCATTTCGTTTTCTGTTCCACTAGAAAAATTAATTATCGGTTCATTTTCGTTTCCGTTCGAAATTGCTTTTGGAAACGCAAAAGAAACAAAACAAGTTTTTTTTTGCAACTCTGTTTTTGTCTAACTCACACGTCTGACTAGGCAGTAAATATAAAAGCAACGAAAATAATTAATTCAAGTCATAATTTATGCAAACATCACATACAAATGACTATGGCATAATTTGTAAAACAAAATCCCACCTATAATACGATGAAGATGATAATAAAAATGAATAATGATGATGGTAATAATAATAATAATAATAATAATAATAATAATAATAATAATAATAATAATAATAATAATAATTAATAATAATAATAATATTAATATTAATATAATAACAATATTAGTATAATACCAATAACAATATTAGTATAATAACAATAACAATATTAGTATAATTACAATATTAATATACTAATAATAATTTCAGTTATTAGTGTACTTATGTAGCACGATCCGAACGATATTGTGCAAACTTTTAGTTGTTCGCAGGAATCCAAAATTCTAAAGTTTAGACTTTAAATCTTAGTTATTATGTTTATTCACGAAAAAAACGCTCAATATTTGAATGTTTTTCAACAAAGCCACATTAAATTAAAAAAAAAGAAGTGGAGTGTCCTCTCCCGGAGAAGTTTTGTTTGTAAATACTAAAGACATCCTAATACAATTAAAAAAAATATTTTTTCTTAGAACTGGAAAGCTGAAAAATTTCTAATTAATAGTAAATGCCCGTTTTCAACAAAACACAACCAGAAATTATTATTTTAAGGGCCACTGAACAAAGCATATTGTCTGCATTCATTTTATCCAAGCAATAAACAAAATCGTGACCAAACAAACTTTATACAAGTTAATTCATAGTTGAAATAAGTTTAATTCGTAAATCAGGTATAAAATACAACTTATTGTAGTGTTATCATGAGCGTAGCAGATTTAAACTTATTGGCTCGATTATAGTCATTACAGAAATCTGTTTCAAAGACAAAGTTTCAACTTTAAAAAAGTTTTAACAACAATTGTTTAATTAATAAATAGAAAGTTTTATTACATTCGAATTGAATTAAAATTCTCAAATCATGTCAAATTCGCAGAGGACGCACTGCAATCGGGAGCAATAGTAATCATCTAATCCGAGATTGTATCCTAAAATCATGCAATAACTTGAGCCATCTGCAGGAGAATTTGGTTCTCCAGAAATCCAAGGAGTTGTGGGTTCCAATTGTCGTGTGACACCTGGAAAAGGATTCCATAGGAATGGCTGCCGCTGCCCTTTAATATAGGAATTGATTCCAGCTGTCCAAAATAGGTTCAAGTCTGGATGTTTTGGATTCGGGCACTTTGGTAGAACTGCCAAGATATATTTGCGACTTATTTTGTTTTATTATTTATTGTAAAAGATTCACGTGTTTTTTTTTAATGTTCATTTTATATATAAAACAACAAAAATAAAAAATTTAAAAAAAAATTCCAATTAAATGCTTTACTTTCTGCTTGGATGTAAAGAGAAAACAGTTGTGCATCATTTTTGAGATTCAAAATAACAGGATGACAGCTAGGATTCAGTGCATTGCATGCTGTTCTGGCCATGGACCAATTCCAGTTGCCAATAAGCGTTTCGACACACTTGTTGCCTTCAACTAAATATCTAAATCCTTTTGGACAACCTGTTAACAAATCAGCCGCGGTACATTAATATTAATCATTTTATTTAACTGACTCAAGGTAACCTGTGACATTTATTTTTTTTAAATTTAACTGATTCATTTCTAATCTTATTTATACCACAAAAACACTTTGCCTAAGGGCTTAATGTGAATTTGTGTCTACAAAACAAAACGATTGGAGATATATATCTTTTTTTTATCTCAAACTTTACAATAAATATTTAAATGCATTTCGCATCGAGGTTTTTAAGAAATGAAGGAAAAAGGGGGTTTTAAATTAAATTGCATTCTCCTGTGAAAAATAATTCGACAATCAAGATTTGTTATCATAAAAATGCTTATGACATTAAAATGAAATTTAAAGATCTGAAGGAATATGATAGAATGCAACATTTATAAATTTCTAATGAATTTTACCTCGAATGCACGCTTACATGATGTAATGAGGATGAACATCTGCATACAATTGAGACATTTTTAAAAATTATTAAGATTTTAAACTAACCCGTTATTGATTGGTAACCTGTGCATTCTTTACTGGGGAAGCTAATGTAATCATATCGAATGACATCTTGATAAACAGAACATTTTCTCTCTGTCAAGCGATAACTGAAACTCCTGCACTTGTCCCTAAGCAGAAATTGACAGAATGAGAAGCATTCGATGATAGATCTACTCGAAGTTTCATAAACTGGAGTGCTATTTTTACACAACTGAATTTTTGAATATGTTGCCTTTTGAATTTGAAAGTAAGTTTCATGTGATGACTGATATATCAGTGATACACATAACACCATTCTCATAACGCTTATCATCCTCATTCTGTATTTTTTAAACAAATTGAACTCTGGTGTTTAGTGAATGATGCAGGAGAATAATTTTAAAATATTTGTACTTCAAATGATCACAGTTACAATGCGATTATTTGCGTGATCGAGTTTAAAAATAAAAACAATTGCATGAATATGCAAGCTACGTACATTGACGGCACTTTTCTTTTTAAGGATGGCTACTACATATAGCATGCACATAACTATCAATAACATACAAAAAAAGGAAATTTCTTAAAAGTATCTATTTATACTAAGGTCATATTTTTGCGCAATAGACAACACCAAATATTTTTTCACAATTATTAACATTTGGAATAAACTATCTAATGGCTTAGTCTCACCTAGCACCTATAGTCGCTTCACCTCCCTTCTCAATGAATATGACTTGTCTCTTTTTCTCGTCTATTACTGATTGAACCTCTCGTTTCTTTTCTCAATGTTTTGCTGTTTGATAGTGGGCAGGTAAGAGGCTTCGGTCCTCTACCCACTTAATAAAATAAATAAAATATATTATATAATATATACAAAAAAAACATGCTTTGGAATTCATGGAATGTCCGACTGATCAAGAGAATTGATTTACATAAATAAATATAAAAAGTCATTAGATAATATTCTACAGAGTAACCTCAAGAAATGAACATAATGAAAATGCATATTTTTTAATAACTAAAAAATTGTACTACGATTGCCAAATAAAATTTCCAATGGCTTGCATGGAAAGAAATGAGATTTTTCAATTTTAAAATTTTATGACTCTTTGGAATGTACAATTGAATCATGATTCGATTTACACAATAGAATTTGTTAGTTGTTTCTTGCTTGGATTTTAAACAACGGAGGTTTGTTTTATTTCGACAACTAATTGAAATAAGACAACACAACTACAACTAACTCAAACGAAAATCATAAGGGAATTACTGGAGAGATACAGTAGCTGTAGAAAGGCGAAAGCTCTTTTCATATGAAACCAGTACTGCCTCAGTAATGTACTGTACTTCACAACAAGATTCATTTTTGTAATAAAAGGCAAATGAGTATGGCCTAAGCAAAGACGACTAAATATAACCAAAAAATCACTGCAATGGTTCGATACTAAACATATAGTTATTTTAAAATAAACATGTTTAATTGAAAATAAAAAAAACAACAAAATAATAATAATAATAGTAATAATAATAATGGTTAATGATGATGATGATGATAATAACAATTGATCAAAAATGCATTACTATTATATTAAATCTTTATTTTTATTTTAGAAAATTGCCAACATTTGTTTCTTCTTGTTTCAAAATTTCTTCGCAAAACTTTAAAGTCGAAAAGCACTCATCAAACTCCTCATTGAGGTCATAAAGTGCATTTTATGAGTACAATAACACATTCATATGTTTTTATGTCTCAAGATATTTTAAAATATTTATCAACTTTTCGGCAATTTATTCATAATTCAATTCATTTCAGATCTTTTTATTCAGTTGAATTTTTAAATGTGTATTGAATATTATTATTGTTGTATTAAATTATTACTTATATTAAGTATTACATATCATATGTTTATTATTATTATCATCATTATTATTATTATCACTATTATTAACATTATTATTATTATAATTATTATTATTATTATTATAATTATTATTATTAACATTATTATCATTAACATTATCATTATTATTATTATTATTATTATTATATTATTATTATTATTATTATTATTATTATTATTATTATTATTATTATTATTATTATTATTATTATTATTATTATTATTATTATTATTATTATTATTATTATTATTATTATTATTATATTATTATTATTATTATATTATTATTATATTATTATTATTATTGTTATTATTATTATTATTATATTATTATTATTATTATTATCATCATCATCATCATTATTATTAATATTATCATTATCATTATTATTATTATTATTATTATTATTATTCTCAGAAAGTGGCAAAAAATGGAGACTTTTAGATGGGAATGATTTTTAACTTCGCACGTTGTTGATTTATGCACAGCCTCTACCACTGGACCTTTACATCATGCTTTGTTTTAGTGTTTCGGAATGGAAGGCTGTCGATGGTGAGGGTGACGAAATTGAGGAGGCAAACGACAGAAGTCGATATGGTGACCGGGAAAACGGATATTTTGGCTCTCTGGATTGTGCAGATGGTCGTACCTTTTTGGGGTAACTGACGGATATATACATATATATATTACACTTAAAGAAATAAAGTATCGTTGTTAACATTTTAAAAAGAAGGAATTTAATTATTGCTTCTGCAAAACAGAACATTTTTATTTGTTTGCCAATGTTTTTTAATTATTTAATATGAAAATAAATCAAAAACAAATTCTTCATCATCCTCCATTACCATTATCAGCTCTAAAATAAAACTTTAAAAAATTTTAAACTGCTTTTCAATAGTTAGAATTACTTGCAGCTGAAATTTTAAAATTAAATGTTTTTACGATCCAGTAATGATTTTTAAGTAATATGCTAATTAAAAGAAATCATCGTTAATGGCCATTAATATAATAATTAATGTTAATAATAATAATAATTAATAATAATAATAATAATAAATAATAATAATAATAATAATAATAATAATTAATAATAATAATAATAATAATAATAATAATAATAATAATAATAATAATAATAATAACAATAATAATAATAATATATAATAATAATAATAATAATAATAATAATAATAATAATAATAATATAATAATAATAATAATAATAATAATAATAATAATAATAATAACAATAATAATAATAATAATAATAATAATAATAATAATAATAATAATAATTAATATATTAATAATTTCAATTATTAATGTATTTATGTAGCACCGTCGGCACTATTGCGGTAACTTTTAGTTGTTCGAAGGAACCCAAAATTCTAAAGTTTAGACTTTAAACCAGGGGTCTCAAACTCAAATTGCTCCGAGGGCCAAGTGATGACTTCTAAAGTTCCTCGAGGGCCGCATAGCCAGAACTTGTTTAAAATGATAAAAAGCTAATAAACAAGACAACGTAATAAGAACGAAGTGCTTTACAAACTTTCTAAAATCTATTTATTACAAATGTAATGTAGTCAATTTATGTATCGTTTTTGGCGTATCTGTATTTGGTTAACTTAGGTTTCAGTCACTTTCTGTACTGACTGCTGACATGGCAGCGTTTTGCATCAACAAGGGCATCAATATAAGGCTTGATTTTGTGAGAAGAAACCAATCTCAGTGTTGCTTGCAAATGTTCATTAGTGAGCTGTGACCTCAGTACAGACTTGTTAACTTTCATGGATGAGAAAAATTGTTCACATGCATATGTACTGCCAAACATTGCAAGAATCCTTGCAGTATCAGAGAGTAACCTTGGAAATCTTTCTCGTGAAAGAAACTTGTAGAATTCGGGAATCCCTACTTCTGCATATTTATGCTTCAAGATAGTATCACACTGGAGTTCCACCAACTCCATTTGCAATTCCTCTGCAACAGTGTCAATTTCTACAGCAAACGGCGTCGAAAAAAGTTGAAATTGTGGCTCCAGTAACTTAAAGTCTGCAAAACGCACATCAAACTGTTGAAGTAACACAGACATCAAATTTGCATATTCTTTCAAGAATTTGGGTTCAACTTTGCCTAAGGAATTCAGAGTTGAGAAATTGCCCTCACCAAGTTGCTTCATCGTCGCGGGCCACATGAAATGCCTTTGCCGGGCCGCGTGTTTGAGACCCCTGCTTTAAACCTTATTTGTTATGTTTATTCAGGAAAAAACACTCATTGTTCAAAAAAAGCTCAATGTTTGAATGTTTTTCAACAAAGCCACATTAAATTTTAAGAAGTAGAGGCGTGTCCTCTCCCGGAAAAAGTTTTGTTTGTAAATACTAAAGACAACCTAAAGAATCAATGATTCAGACAATACGACGATGTAAACAATTAAAGAAAATATATTTTCTTAAAACTGGAAAACAGATGAGTTTCTAATTGGATTTAATAGTAAATGCCTATTTTCAACAAAACACAGCCAGAAATTATGATTTTATGGGCCACTGAACAAAGCATACACATGTGACCAAACAAACTTTACACAAGTTAATTCATAGTTGAAATAAGTTTAATTCATAAATCAGGTATGAAATACAACTTATTTTAATTTTATCATGAGCATAGCAGATTTAAACTTATTAACTCGATCATAGTCATTAAAGAAATCCGTTTCAAAAACAAAGTTTCAAAAACAATTGTTAAATTGCTAAATAGTTAGTTTTATTCCATTCGAATTAAGTTAAAATTCTCAAATCAAGTCCAATTCGCAGAGGACACAAGCCAATATATGGCAATAGGTATCATCTAACCCGATATTGTACACGAAATCCATACAATAAATTTGGCCATCTGCACGAGAATTTGGTTCTCCAGAAAGCCAAGGAGTTGTGGATTCCAATTGTCGTGTGACACCTGGAAAAGGATTCCATAGGAATGGCTGCCTCTTCCCGTTAATGTAGGAATTGATTCCAGATGTCCAAAAAATGTTCCAGCCTTTATTTATTTCGGGTTTCGAGCAATGTGGTAGAACTGCCAAGATATTTTTGCGACTTATTTTCAACTTGTTTGATTATCTATTATAAAAGATTCATGTGCTTGTTTAAAATGCTCATTTATGAATTGCGACATAAAAAAGGAAAAAAATACAAATTAAATGCTTTACTCTTTGCTTGGATGTAAAGAGAAAACAGTTGTTCATCATTCTTGAGATTCAAAATAACAGGATGACAGCCAGGATGCAGTTCATTGCATGCTGTTCTGGCCATGGACCAATTCCAGTTGCCAATAAGCGTTTCGACACACTTGTTGCCTTCAACTAAATATCTAAATCCTTTTGGACAACCTGTTAACAAATCAGCCGCGGTACATTAATATTAATCATTTTATTTAACTGACTCAAGGTAACCTATGTCACTTATTTTTTTTAATCTTATTTATATCACAAAAACATTTTGTCATGCTTAAGGGCTTAATGTGACCTTGTGTCTATAAAACAAAACGATTGGAGACATATATATGTTTTTATCTCAAACTTTGAAGTAAATATTAGAATAGATTTCCCATCGAGGTTTTTAAGAAATTTTGGAAAAAAACTGGTTTTAAATTAAATTGCATTCTCCTGTGAAAAATAATTCGACCTTCACGATCTGTTTTCATAAAAATATGTGATGATGTAAAAATGAAATTTAAAGATCTGAAGGAATATAGAAATGTAGAAATGTAGAAATGTATAGGAATGTAGAAAGCAAACATTTACAAATTTCTTACAAATATTTAAGTTGAATTTTATTTCGAACTCGTATCTTTCATGAAATACACGTATAACTACATAAAATTAAGGCATTTTTGAAATCAATTGAAATTTAAAACTAACCCGTAATTGATTGGTAACCTATGCATTCTTTACTGTGGAAGCTAATGTAATCATACCGAATGACATCTTGATAAACAGAACATTTTTTCTCTACCAAGCGATACTTGAAGCTCCTGCACTTGTTCCTAAGAAGAATTTGACAGAATGAGAAGCATTCGATGATAGATCTAGTCGAAGTTTCATAAACTGGAGTGCTGCTTTTACACAACTGAATTTTCGAATATGTTCCCTTTTGAATTTGAAAGTATGTTTCATGTGTTGACTGATATATCAGTGATGCACTTAACACAATTCTCATAACGCTTATCATCTTCATTCTGTATTTTTTTTAAACAAATTGAACTCTGGTGTTTAGTGAATGAAGCAGGAGAATAATTTTAAAGTATTTGTACTTCAACTGATCACGGTTAAAGTAAATTATTTGCGTGATCGGGTGAAATACTATAAATAAAACAATTGACTGAATATTGAACAATGAATAAGCAAGCAACATTGATGGCACTTCTCTTTTTAAGGATGACTACTACATATAGCGTGCACATAATTATCAATAACATACTAAAAAAAGAAATTTCTTAAAATTATCTATTTATATAGTATGTAATATAAACCACAAAAACCTACTTTGGAATTCATGGAATGCCAGACTGATCAAGAGAATCAATTTACTTTGATAAATATAAAAATTAATTAGTTAATATTCTACAGAGTAACCATAAGAAATGAATAGAATGAAAATGCATATTTTATAATAACTAAAAAATGAACTGTTATTGATGTACGATATAAAGGCATTAGAGAAAATAACTTTAAATCGTTCAGAAATGGCTGTCGGTCAATTCTTCGGTGATTTGGGCGCCTAATGGAATGAAGTTAATTGGTTAAAATAAACAAATAATTTAAACATGCATTATTTTCGATTATATTCGTCATTAATACACATGCAAACATTTCAAAATCACCCTTGGAGATTTCCACTGTGTTGCATCAAAACGTGGAGAAGGGGTGAACGGGGGTCTAGAAATGTTTAGGGGCCCCAGGAACATTAGAGCTCAAACTTTAAATGGGAAATTACGCATGACATTTTTATTGTTACTTTAATGGTGACAGGAAAGAACAGCAAATTTCCCTTCAACCTCTTCCAGGGAGGCCAACTAATTTTTCCAAATCATAGTTTTGTGTTATGTGAAGGGGGAGTTGTAATAATCTTAGAGAGTTAAGTTTTCATAAATAGTTGTTAATAAGTTTATGTAAAGCTTGTCTATAAATTTAAATTTATTAAATAAATTCAATCTATTTAAATTTTTTATATTAAATTATATACAAAGTCCAAAAATAGGACGACCGGGACATTCATATTTGGACGACAACCGTTTCCCTCTCCGCAGGTTCTTGTGACTGCATATCTATTCAAAATCGTACAGTAATGAACTTATCACCAACAACTCTCTCTGGTTCATATCTCGTGATGAAGCATCACAAGAGAATAACTCAAAAACGATGGCGGAAACGAGTTGTATTGTAGCGAGGACATTTATTATGTATTGTACGGATTATCTTTTTAAATGTCGATGGTGCTGTGGTTTGCGAATTATGTCCCGGGGTTCTCTTGGGACAAAAAGGGGGACTTTAAATATTATAAATAATAAAATTATATAAATTAATAATATTAGTTATAATTAAAAATATTAGTTATAATTAATAATATTAATAATAATATTAAATAATAGCAACGACTATTTAATAAAGCATCTTTTCATTTGCCTGCCATAGAAAAAGTTAGGCATTCCAAAGGTGGATTCGTAGAGTTCAAAGGTTGAACAATGCCCCTGTGACCATAAAACAGAATTCTAACATTGACCTGCTTTAAGAATGCTGTGCATTTGATTTTCAAACAAACATTTCGAATTTGCAAATCGAATTTTTAAAATAGTAAGTTTGGTAATAAAATTATAATTAATATACATGTTGCTATAATTAATTATAATAATAATAATAAGTGCTTCTTATTATTGATTAACTATTTAATAATAAAAATAATTATTATTATGTATAATTGTGTAAATATTCAATATTATTAATATAATATCTATTAAATTTAATAAATAATTAATAATAATTTTAATAATTGTAATAATAATAATTAACAATTAATTAATTATCAATTATCAAATATTGATGGTGATAATAATAATGTTGATTATAAAGATAATAATAATAATGCTAGTAATAATTATTTGGAGAGCAGGTATTACGCCATTGCAGAATTAAAAACGTCGGCCAAACTTTTCGGATTTCATTTATTTTAAAGTTGCTTGAAATCAAACGAGGCTTGTATCAAGATGTTCTTGTTTAAAAGCAAAGTTGAAACTCTGATTATGATGATTATGAAAGATGATTAGATGTTGAAAAAGTCCAACGCCAAACACAAATAGCAAGATAGCAATCAACAATGATGATAATAATGATAGTAATGATAATAATAATAATGATGATAACAGTGATAATAATAATAATGATGATAATAATATTAAACATATGATTTGTAATACATAATATAAAATAAATAATAATACAATACAGCAACAACATAATAATAATAATCAATATACATTTTAAAATACAACTTAAAGCAAAAGTACTGAAATGAATTGAATTCTGAATGAATTGCCGAAAAGTTGATAAATATTTTAAAATATCTTGTGACATAAAAACATATGAATGTATTATTGTACTCATAAAATGCACTTTATGACCTCAATGAGGAGTTTGATGAGTGTTTTTCGACTTTAAAGTTATTCGAAGAAATTTTGAAACAAAAAGAAACAAATGTTGGCAAGGTAAATGAAAAATGTAAAATGAAAATTAAGAATTAATATAATAGTAATGCAATTTGGTCAATTTTTATTATCATCATCATCATCGCCATCATCATTAATCATTATTATTATTGTTACTAATATGATGATGATGATGATGATGATGATGATGATGATGATGATGATGATGATGATGATGATGATGATGATGATGATGATGATGATGATGATGATGATGATGATGATTATTATTATTATTATTATTATTATTATTATTATTATTATTATTATTATTATTATTATTATTTATTATTATTATTATTATATTTATTATATTATTATTATTATTCTTATTATTATTATTATTATTATTATTATTATTGTTGGGTCTTTGAAACAATAACCAGTTGAACAGAAAACTTTATTGGCGGTCAAATATTCAGGAACAGAAACTAGAACTAAATATCGCTAATGGCCAGTACGTAATATAACCAACTCGCAATCCCTATCGTATAACAACCGTATCACTCCGTAAACTTGTAGGACTCGAACCAAACTCTAAAACTCCCTCGCTCCCGAGGTCTGTTCTTTTTATACCCGAAATGACGTCACAACACCTCCGCGCCAGCCGAAGAGTCTCCCAGAGCTTTGAGGCGTAATCTTTCTGACCGTCTAGGCAGGGTAAGTCCTTGATCCAGTATGTTCGGTCGCTGGAAATTTCTTCGTCCTCTTGGTCGACCTCTGGGTCTTCTCGGCGGTTGTACTGTTGTGGGTATTGTTGTTGTAAGTGTAACATTTCTTGCAGTTGGAGTGGGACCCGGCACCATGCCTGGGTCATCGTCTTCCTCTACTCCGTGTCTGGGCCTCAATTGCTCCACGTGCCTCTTCCAAGTAGGTCTTTTTGGCACGGCCTGTATCAAAAACATGGCGAGGTCCCAAGACTTGAACTACAATTGCCGGGATCCATCTAGGAACGCGATCCTTACCCGGACCGATGCATTGTACGTAACAGGGTTTCCCGACATCGAATTTGGTGTTGTTCGTTCTCTTGTTGGACGTAAGATCGTTCTGTCTGTTTTGAAAACGTTTGGCAATTTGAGACACCGAAGGTAAAAGTGCGTCTAATTTTCCTCGTATTTGTCTCCCGTCTCTCTCTGCTTCCGAACTCCAAATCCAGGGTGTTTCTTTTCTGGTTAGACTCGTCAACGGCTCAGCAATGGTCGAAAGGTTTGGGATGAATTTGTGGTAGAACTGCACTGATCCCAAAAATGAGCGTAATGTTGATGTATTTGTTGGCCTTGGCATGTTCGTCAAAGCGTCCGCACGTTTCCCCTTTTCTATCCCGCTTTTTGAAATAACGAGTCCCAAATATTCCATCGAATCTTTTGCAAAAATGCACTTGTTTTTATTGCATCTCAATCCTTTGTCTCGTAAACTTTGTAGTAAAGCTTTCAGGTTTTGAAGGTGTTCTTTGGAGTTGGAACCACCGACAAGAATGTCGTCTAGATAGACTGCGACTCCTTGTAGATCACACGTCAATCTGTCCATTATTTCTTGGAAGTAACCTGGAGCTGAAATTATTCCAAAAGGTAGTCTCGTTTGAAGTAAAACAACTCTATTTGTGGTCAACGCGAGTTTTTGTTGACTCTTAGGAGCGAGTTTGACTTGATTGAATGCATCTGCTAAATCAATCTTGCTGAAGTAACGACTTCCTCCAAGTTTTCTCATAAGATCCTCAGGCAGTGGCATTGGGTATCGGTGAGGTTCCAACTGGGAATTTACAGTCACCGAATAATCTCCGCAGATTCGAAACTTAGCCTTCTTTTCGCTTGTCGCAGACTCTTTCGAATCGGAACTATCGGAGTTCCGTAATCATTGAAGTGTGTTGGGATCCAAATCCCTTTCTTTATTCCTGCATCAAGAGCCTGATTTAGATCTTCCTGAATTGAAAATGGAACTGTTCTTGCTTTCACAAAAATTGGCGTTGCTTCCTGTTTGAATTTTACCTCCAGTTCGAAATCTTTCAAACAACCAAGATCTTGCTCGAAACATTCTTTGAAATCGTGGCAAATTTTAAGACATGCTTTTTCGACGGTTTTTGAATCCGTTTCTTCATCAACCTTGAAAACATGATTGCGTAGCAAGTCCGACATATCGATTTGCAATTCAACTATGGCTTTCCTGCCAAGAATGTTGAGTTTTGGCAACTTGGTGACATTGAATTCTAGAGGTACTTCTTGAAGGTCTGATGTCGAAACCATCATTTCGCAGACTCCTAAGTTCGGGATTGAGTCCCCAGTTGCGGAAATATATTTCGTACTGGAAGGTGTAAGCTTGGGTTTTCCCCACCTGTTCCACACTTCCATTGAGCAAAAGTTATCCCTGGCTCCGCTGTCCAACTCGAAAACAAATTCTGAATTTCCAATTTGTAACTTTTGTACGAGAGGGGAGTGGCTCGGAATTGTATGGATTGAATTCACTTTTCTCTCTCTTTTGAACTTTTTCTTTAAACATGCTTTTTCTAAATGTCCTATGATTCCACAGAAGTTGCATTCCGTTTTGACATGCCTGCAATCATTGGCGTGGTGTCCTTTTGTTCCACATCTTGGACAAGTCCCTTTCGGGAATGGAAATTTAGAGAGTTGCTGTACTTGGCGTCTTGGTTTGAAATTCACTTTTCTTGTTTGTTGTCGGCAGGTTTGAACACTTTCATTACCGGTTCGTCCGGTGTGCCGTGTACTGTGGCTTTGGCAACCTTAGCAGATTCTTCCACTTCCGTAGCAATTTCAACAGCCCGATTGAAAGTTAATTCATCATCTGGAATTTTGAAAAGCGACTTGAGAACCGCCTCGTTGTCAACAGAACATACAAATCTCGTTCTCAAGGCTTCGTCGAGTGTGTCCTCAATACTAGGAAAGTCGCACGTAGAAGCTGCTGTTCGAATTTTCGCCGCGAGTTCTTGAATGGTCTCGCCAGGTTGCCTTTTATCTCGGTCCAAAATCTAAACCTTTCTCTCACAATGAATCTTTTGGGGTTGAAATTTTCCGTCATTACTGCTTGAATTTCCGAAAAATCTAACTTATTGACTTCGCATGGAATGTCTTTTGTGAAGCCGCAGCTTGTAAGAGTTTGTAAATTGAAGTTGACTGGTTTGTGAGGAAAACTTGAGTAATTTTTGAGGTCGGAATAGAGTTTGCTTCTGTAAAGGTTTGAAACCGACTCATGTAGTCACCCCACAGCTCTTTATTCGGTTCGAAAGGCATGAAATTAGGGATGGTCGTAGAATTCTCAGCAATTGAACGAACCAGGGTTTCCATTTGTTTCGCAAATAGTTCCAGAAATTTAGCGATATCCGCCATTTTCACCCGCTTTGAAATTCAAATGCACTGTTTCTGAACAAATTCTGACAAACCTTTTCTGTTGGTTTCCTTGGAAAATATCACTTTTCAGACTTTGAAACTTTTCTTTCGTCGACTGCGCCAGTTGTTGGGTCTTTGAAACAATAACCAGTTGAACAGAAAACTTTATTGGCGGTCAAATATTCAGGAACAGAAACTAGAACTAAATATCGCTAATGGCCAGTACGTAATATAACCAACTCGCAATCCCTATCGTATAACAACCGTATCACTCCGTAAACTTGTAGGACTCGAACCAAACTCTAAAACTCCCTCGCTCCCGAGGTCTGTTCTTTTTATACCCGAAATGACGTCACAACAATTATTATTATTATTATTATTATTATTATTATTATTATTATTATAATTATCATCATCATCAATCATCATCATCATCATCATCATCAATCATCAATCATCATCATCATCATCATCATCATCATCATCATCATCATCATCATCATCATCATCATCATCATCATCATCATCATCATCATCATCATCATCATCATCATATCATCATCATCAATCATCATCATCACATCATCATCATATCATCATCATCATCATCATCATCATCATCATCATCATTATTATTATTATTATTAAAGCCACATTGATTGTCAAAAACTTAAATGATATGATAAATGTCAGAAAAAAATCCTAGAAATCAGTCCGGAAGCAATTTGCAGCTTTAAAATCGTCGAAGAAATGGAATAGTTTTTAATTTATTTCCCGCCACTTTTGGCTCTAATGAAATTGGAAACTCATTTCCAGACATTCACCTGCAACAAGAACAACTGCGAATCTCATTGAAATCTACAAAAACAACACGCTATCGCAGCAATAATAAATTACTCGAACAAATACATTTTGTGCTGCATAAATTAATATATAATTAATTGATTAATATATAATTAATACAATATTGCACAACATCGCTCTAACGTACGCAATGCAAATAATTCATTACTAAAAGCAAATCGAAGATAGAAAACACACGTAGTCAAATATTTTAACCATTTTAGGAATGATTGAAAGTTTTGTACTGATTAAAAATAATTAATTAGTGAGCAGAAGTATTTATTAATCAACAAATTAAATCAGAAATAATTCGTTTTTGAAAACTGGTCATTCATCAAAATTCTTTTTTTATTATTTTTCAACAAATTGATGAAATTGTTATTGGATCATAAACAACGATAAGCTGAACATCCAACGTGACAAACAGTGCATGATATCACGTGATGTTCCTCATTTACTGAGCGCTTACTTCTGCGCTCCGTTTGGCAACTGGATCAATTATACTATGGTCTCCGTATGCAACAAGTTACTATGACGATGGTGATGACTTTGGTGATGATGTTAATGACGATGACGATGATGGTGGTGATGGACTGAGCCCATGACTTGAATACTCTGACTGAAGCACGAATGTTGACGTCAACCAAGAAACAACAACAACAACAACAACATCTTCAACAACAACAACAACAACAATAATAGCAAAAACGAACAGAAAGTTCCAAAAGATTCTAAAGCTTCCAAAATGTTTCGAAAGATCAGAAAAATATCAAAGTTCTCATAAATCTGTGAAAGGTTTTGGAGCTTTTAAAGCAGTAACTCGTCATGATTTTGATAGTAATATAATATATATATAATAATAATAATAATTTCTCTGAGAAGATTGCTCATGCCAATGGCGATGACCAGCATAACCTAGATATCCTTCATCACAACCTTACCCTCGTCCATCCATCATTACTATTATTATTATTGTTACTATTGTTAATAATATTATCATTGTTATTACTGTGTGTAATAGTTTATTAACTTATTAAATTATTAGTCTGCGCACGAGTTTCGTAAATGCAAAAACAAAATATTTTCGTAAAATTTGCAAAAACGGTTTGTTTTTTGTTAAATAATTTTTATTCCCAAATGAAAACAAATCGTCTGCCGTATCCGATGGAAGATAGCTTCCATTCACGTGGAAAACAACCATTAAAGGTGATGGAATTAGTCGGTACTCGCCAGGAGTCGAACCAACGACCTCTGCATCAGATAAAATCCTCCGACAAAATCGAAAGTGAAAGTGATGACGCGGAAAGTCCTCGACGAACAGAAGCAGAAAATTCAGACTCGAGTGGCTTTCCGAGAATGAAGTCATTTTTTCTAAATTTTGGACTTGAAATAAATGATTAATTTAATTTAAACAATTAACTTGAAATAAATGATTAATTAAATTTAAATAATTAACTTGAAATAAATGATTAATTTAATTTAAATAATTAACTTTAGATATATGAATAATATAACTTAAATAATTGATTTTAAGTAAGATAAATAAATTAAATGTAATGGAATGAATCATTTCTAATAACATATAATTAATTATATTTATAAAATTCAAAGAAACAGATATAATTTCCATTTAACATAAATTTATTTATAAATAAAAAATAATTACTTCCTAATTGCTTTTTTAAAATTGCAATTACAATGGAAATAATTCCTAAATAATTCAAACAAGGAAGACATCAAACGCGCTAAAGAAAGAATTGGTGACACCACTTGAAAATTTAACTGTTTTTATGACTGTGAATAATTTATCAATATTATATTACGAACACATATATATTATGTTGTTATTATTATTATAATTATTAAATTTATGAATAAATTATAAATTATTATTATTAAATATTAAGTACTGATATGCTTCATTAATTTTGCTTGTATTAATTATTGGAATTTATTGTTTGCTTGTCTGACAACATAATGACTTCCGATCTTACTGGCCTTGTTGGCAGACCATCGCCTGGTCGAATGCAAGACTTTCCTACATTTCCGGTGGTTCCTTGGCTATTTATGGCTTAGCTGTTAGTAAGTAATTTATTATCAAGTAATTTAAAATTAAGTAATTTAAAATTATTTAATAAATGCATAGACAAAAAATTTAAATTATTTGAGAGTCGCTAGAGTGATCTCAGAGTCGTATTTAAAAATTTTGGATGATGAACATTTCTTGAGTCCAAATCATCTTAGTTATGCAACGGACTATAATCAAATAAATAAATAAATGAACATTTCTTGAAAATTAATTTTGAAAATTTATTTTATAGGTTAAATATAACGATTGTTTGCGTATTAGATTAATTAAAGTTTTTACGATTACTTTCTAAAAGAGGAAATTGTTGTGAAATTATTTCTTGTGAAGATTTTATTATCGATTATAGATCTATTTATTAAAGATACAAGATATATATGATCTATTTATTAAAGATATAAGATATATAAGATCTATTTATAAAAGATACAAGATATATAAGATCTATTTATTAAAGGAAGTTGAAAGTATATCATCTGCGAGGTTCCCTCCCAGTCGGTTTTAACGACCTCATTTTTTTTCTTGCAACATGGGACAAAATTATGTTATTTTCAATTTAGTTTGGATTAATATTGTTTGTGTGTTGAGAAATATTCTCTTAAATAAGATTTAGAGACATATTAACTCACACACTCTGTGTTTGTATGACCCTAAAAGCTTTTTAAGCAAAATTTAAAAAATATTTAAATTGTCTAGAATAATGAGTTTTAAATCCAAATTTTGGAGAAAAGACCGCTATCATCATCAACCGGATTTGCAGTTAATGTAATCTAGTTGTGCAAAAAAAAACACTATTTAGCCACTTAGAATTAATTTAATATTGAATCAAAACGAGAATTTTGTCAGAAACCTCTCGTTTAAACAATCACCACAAGACTACGTCAAAACGCCCTCCCAACAAAAGAAGATCATTTTTTAGACGCTGTTCATCAAAAAAAAAACAACAGTTTTTAACCTCTACTTTTAGCCCGGCGATTTATATTTAGAATCGATAGGCTAAAATTATCCATGACTCATATATTCTCTTGTGTCACATGTTCAACTTTGCATAATCCTTTCGCAAGTTGGCTTTCAAAAGTTTTGTCTATTCGCATTCAGAACTGATCATTCTAGAGAGTTCAGTCAGTGAATATCAGGCAAGTTTTTGCAGGAGAATTGAATAGCCTTTTGTATTATTTACGTAATCCTCAAATAAAAGTTAAAAGATTGTAGACAATTTGCACATCGGCCCGTCGTGAGCTGCCATGACATTAGCTTCATAGCAGAGATATTGATAAGAAAATTTAAAGATTCCGGACTGTTTTGTTAGACTTTCTCCTATTTAAAGTTTTAAATATTTTAAAATTTTCCAGTAAATATTTTGTTTTTACATTTTTAATGGATTTGTTAGAATTGCACTTTAGAATGCTCGTTTTTTGCATTATGATGAATTAACGAAATAAACTCAATACAAATTGAACATTAAAAAATGACAAATATTTCTGTTTGTAATAAGTAGATCAAAAGACATGCCTTACTTACTCAATTCAACCCGCAATTTACCTTGATTGCATCCATGAAGTTTATTACGGCGAGGCTTGCGATATCGTCTGTTGGAAGCAGGCGAGGTTTTGCAGTCGTTAAAAAATAAATTTGAAGCAATTATTTTTGCAGATAAGGAAATGATAAGAACGAACAGCTATCCTCGTCCTGAATCAGATAACTGACAACCAACCAACGAGCGAACTTTACGAATATCTGCCAGCTTTGCGTTCGTGTCTGACTGAAATTAGACATTCATCCTGACCAATGATACACAAAATGCTCAAGAAACTCGCTTGCGGTTTAAGCGAAGATGACCGCCACAAACTGCAGAGCAAAGCCATCGACAAAAGCCTCAGAAAGGAGAAAAGTGCCTACAGAGGAACACACAGACTTCTGTTGTTGGGTTGGTGCTTTTAAAATTACTGGAACCTGACTTTTGTGGTGAATTTATTGATTTAATTAATTCAGTGGTGGTGATGTCAAAAGAAATTTTAGATCAGTTTTGGATTTGTTATGCAAACAATATAGCATTATAGCGTATGTATGGGTTCAAGCTTTTAAGTACTAGTAATTTTTCATGTTAAAGTAGTATAACTGATATATTAAATAGAATTGAGCTATTTGGAAACAAAATGTGCTGATCAACAATTTCTGACTAATTATTCAGAAGGTTTTATCCCATAATATTTTCTCTTTTACATTAGAAAAGTTAAATTTGAAATGAATTTGTTTATTTTTATAAAGTAAAATTAGATGCATTTGTTACATTTATGCTTATGTTATTTGTCAATATCTTATACTATTATTATTCTGGAAATAAATAATATAACTTTATTTTTCAGTAAAAGCAGAAATTCTTATTTTTTATTATCCTCCTTTTCACTTTTTAGACTCATTTCATTTATAAATATTTCATTTATAGAAAAATTTAAATTGAATTTGACTTAAACTGAATTAAAAAAATAATTCCATTCTTATCGGAACCGACGTTCCGAACAAAAATAAGGCCTTAATTACATTTTGAGGTTTTAAATTGCATTCGGATTCAGCAGTTAACCGGTCTATAGTTCGCATAATAAATTAACACGATTAAATAAATAGATTGTTTCACAACCGAATAAATAAATAAAACATTTGCTAATTAAGCACGAACGTGAATTAAATTAAAATTGATATTTTTCCAATAATTCCAAGGTGCTGGTGAGTCTGGCAAATCAACGATTGTGAAGCAAATGAGGATTTTGCACGTCAATGGATTCAGTGTTGAGTGAGTGAACAATTAATATTAATGTTATAGTGTTTTATTAATATTACTATTGATTATTATCAAATTATAATTTTTTAATAATATTAGTAACATTATTAATTATCTTTAATAGTCTAAAATAATCTAATTAATAATCTAAATTATATTCAAATAATAGCATTAGTGATTATTAGTAATTTAAGTCTCAGTAACAATATTATTAATTACTTATTATTAAGTAAATTATATTTTGAGTAATGGCATTATATATAATTCATTTTATATCCATTGATAATACCATTATTAAGACAGCATTTAATAATGTAATAATAATGCAGTAAAAACCTCTCTATAAAGAACATCTGTAAAACGAAATATTCGTTATAATGAAACTGCTCGACTGTCCCAACCAAATCCTTATAATTTCTGTGTTAAAAACATTCTCAACAAAAAAAAATCATTTTTGTCCCATATTGTTGAAACTCTCTATATCGAAAAAAAAATTATTTTTTGTTTTCAATTTTCTAAAATGTAACAACATTTAACAAATTTAAACATTTTAAGAGATGATGTCGAACAAATTGAAAAAATAGGTTTTCGTGGTCAGAACAAGATGTTGCCACAATGTATAAAATATATAAAATGAAGCCATTAACATCTTCTTGAATCAATAAAAACCAAAGACAAAATTATTAAGGTTGCATAGAATCAGAGGCGCTTCTTGTAACCGTTTACATGGCGTTTACATGGCACTCCTTCGCAAGGGCGCTGGGTTTCGAAGGACTTGAAATTGAATTGCTTCATTGCGACTGTTGCCATTAACAACGTTGGCAGGCACTTAACCCATTTGGCCAACCTGCACTGATTCTTAAAAATTGAATAAAATTGAATGTGAAATAAACATCAGAACTTAAAAGAATTAAAAGTTTTGTTTTATGAAAATATGAATCAATTTACGACCAAGAAACTACATCGCATGAAGGACCTCCGTGTTACGCAATTTTCTATAACAAATTAAGATTTTTTCGGTCAGTTGCAATTTTATTATTGAGAGATTTTACTGCAATTAATATTGTTATTAATACTTATGAAACTAAAATTACATTAATTGCAAAAACAAACATCTACAGTAAGTGAATAAGAAGTAAATTGTATTTTATTAACTATAAACATATTTAACTAATTATTTACATGTACAAATAATAATCATGCTTAACTAATTATTAACCTTTAAAAGTTAATGTTTCAAATTAAAATTAATCCAACTGATTTAATTCCATTCCATTGTTTTCCCTGCATTTGAACGCTTTTCTGTCTCAAGTTTTCCATCAAAGTTGGATTAGGTTTGGAATATTTCTGAATTTTTTTGTAAACAGGCAGATGGAAAGTTCCGGAATTAATTTTCCACTTGAATTTTGTTCCATGTTTTCCCTTTTAATGAATTTCTAGAGGCTGTGTTTGCTTCTTTTACATTTTAAATATTTGTTTTATTATTATTGTTCTTGTGTTGTTGTGTTGTTGTTGTTGTTGTTATTATTATTATTATTATTATTATTATTATTATTATTATTATTATTATTATTATTATTATTATTATTACTATTATTATTATTATTATTATTATTATATTATTATTATTATTATTATTATTATTATTATTATTATTATTATTATTATTATTATTATTATTATTATTATTATTACTATTATTATTATTATTATATTTCCTTTACATTCTTCCAGCCTCTTGAGATTGCCAATGATATCGTTTCCTAACTTCTCCAGTAAATCCACTTGAAGCTGACTCTGTAAAATTAATCTTATTTTATCTTAGTTTTTCAATGCTCAACTTTCAAGGTGAATTTCATGGAATTTTTTCGAATGTTAAAACATGGAATTTTCCTCTTTTAAGATCATTTTCCATTGAAACGCCACGGGAGACTTGAACTGTTGTTGTTGTCGTTATCATTTTTTTATTATTATTGTCACTACTTTTGTTGTTGGTGTTCTTTTTCTTCTTGTCATTATTATTATTATTATTATTATTATTATTATTATTATTATTTTTGTTGTTATTATTATTATTATTATTATTATTATTATTATTATTATTATTATTATTATTATTATTATTATAGCAGTTATTGTTGTTTTTGTTGTTATTGTGATCCTTATTATTTAATTTTTGTTCAATTAATGACGTCAAACCTTCTGATGTTCTGCCTTTGGACATCGGAATCCATGGGGGTCCTTTCAATCCTTTCGCAACTTCTCGACGTCCTTCTTCGTTCACTCCTTCTTGCAACAATTAGACAACACGTCTGCTATTGTTATCGCCGAGGAAATGATGTTTTAATTTTAAATTTTGTCGATTTTTGTTTCGGTTGTTGATTTATTTCTCTTATTTATTAATTAATTTCTCGACGAACAACGAGAAGTACTTGAGAGGTAATTGGCACCACTTAAATAAAGGCATACTATCATCATCATCATCATCATCATCATCATCATCATCATCATCATCATCATCATCATCATCATCATCATCATGTTGATGTATTAAACAAATGTTTCCTAATATATGTTTATGATACGTAGCAATAGTAATATATAATAATTTGTAAGTTCTACAGTCGTTCCATCTTTAAGATATTCACTATGTTAATTCACTTAACTTGATCAAGTTATTTAAGTGTTGAATTTATTTTAATATACAATATTTCATAAAACCGAAATAAACATCCAAAAAAATCTGCTTTATTGCTTGACTAAATGATAACTTTGAATGATAATCAAAAACTAATTAAATAATTAATGACAATGAACTAGTAAAGTATTGCATAACAAAACTGCAATCAAATGGCCAAATGGGTAGCCTTCCTACGTGTGGCAGTAATAATAACAGTCGTTTTGCAACCCAACCTTTGCTTTGTAAATGGTGGATCGATTAAGAAGTGCCTTCACATGTTGGATAACTCAGATATTCAAAAAATGGACTAAATACAAAGTACAAAATAAAAATGCAAAATCTAATGAAATAATTTATGACGATTTAGCTCATCGGATGCACGCTTACAAATTATTTATTTATTATTATTATTTTTAATAAAAACTAATAAAATAATAAACGACCACAAATGGCCTTCAACAAATTCCTTAATGCGACACGATGACTCGATCGAAAGGCTCCGACGTCTGTCGCATCTGACGTGCTTCGGTTTCTTTTTCTTGAGTTTAAAAATCACTTTAAATCTTTTACATTTATTTTCTGTAATTAGATTTTAAATCTAATTCAAATGACTGGCAAATTTAATTCATTTCTCAGTCTCATCGTCAATTTTTTTTCATTCAATTTTAATTTTTTTAATTTGTTTTAAATTTGTTTTAAATTTTTTTCTCAATTTGTTTTTAGTTTTTTTCCTAATTTGTTTTTAATTTATTTTTAATTTGTTTTTAATTTTTTCATAAAAAGTGAGAAGAAGGCAAAAATAATGGACATCAAGAGGAACATAAGAGATGCCATGCTGGTGAGTTGTCTGGTTGTTGTTGTTGATGATGATGATGATGATGATGATGATGATGATGATGGTGGTGATGATGATGATGATGATGGTGGTGATGATGATGGTGGTGATGATAATGACAGTGACGATGAATGGTGGCGGTTATGGAAGTGATAAATAATAAAAACCTTTTAATAAAGCAGCAACAGTCATTAGTCTCCAAGTTGAGATGATGATGACGACGATGATGATGACGATGATGATGACGACGATGATGACTATGACGAAGATGATGATGACGATATTTTTAGCTGGCCCCATCATTCTGTTCTATTCTCGACACAATTTTGTGTTTTTTGTGCCTTTTGTGCTTTTTGTTGTTATCCTTGTGGACAGGTAGAATGGTATTAAATGGACCACCATGCACTGTGAAGTATCTGTTGCTATGGAAACCTCAGTTGTTGCTGTAGCTATTTGCAGTTCATTTTTATTATATGCTAATTCACTAACGTTATTATTATTATTATTACTTATTATTTTTATTATTATTATTATTATTATTATTTTTATTATTATTATTATCACCATTATTTTAAACATTCTTTTCAATGTTATCATTAATTGATTTAATGTAGGCAGCACCTACCTACCTACCTAATCATCATCACTACTTCGTTTGTCATTGGTTATTTTCCAGTTAGTTTATTTTATTATTATTGTTGTTTTTGTTATTATTATTTTTTTAAATAAATATTTTTTATATAATTATTTATATTTTTATATTTTATAACTTTTATTGCACAATGCATACCTAGGGTTCAAGGCTTGCTTTGAATGGGCATCCAACTGAGTCAATTTTGTCTCAGCAGTACATCATCTCTGTTGATGTTCTTAATAGTGCTGCTGGCATTATTAAAGAGTATATTTTCTTTTCTGAACTTTAAATTTTAGTAGTCATTTTTATTATTATTATTATTATTATTATTATTATTATTATATTATTATTATTATTACTATTATTATTATTACTATTATTATTAGTATTATTAAACTGACTATTTGATCATTTTATGTTTCCTTTATTTTAAATATTTATTTAAAGCTTTTAATTTGTTCCAGTTTCATTTAAGGACATTTACAAGTTCAACCATGTAACGAATTAGGTATTGTTCATTGTGCATTTTTAACTTTTTTCAACAAAACATTTTAACACATTTTCAAACTTAGTCTAAATCATATTTCGACCCCACAAAACATTTCCAACAAAACGACACTGTCTCGCCTCGATGTCGCATCGTTTTGATGTCGCAAATAACTCAAAGGTACAATGGGTACCCATTACTTTGCCTGAAAATATACTGACATTACAAGCAATAAGGCCTTTTGTTTGAAAGAATTCAATTCATTCATCTGTTCTGCTGGTTTCCTTGACTTCATTTATCATTCATTTACCATTTATCACAGGTTGGTCCTGTACATGCATGCTTTTAATAGCGATGTTGTTTTTCTTTATTTTTCAATCAACTTTCTTTGCTTTGAACCTCTGCCTCATCTTTGAATGTCCACTGGAACATCTCTTAATGGAACAAATGCTGTTGTTGTTGCTGCTGATGCTGTTACTATGGTTGTTGTTGTTGCTGCTGATGGTGTGGTTGTTGTTGTTGCTAGTGAAAGTCTCCTTTTTGAGTACTTCAGAATGTATTTGGGAGGCTACTTTCGATTTTGTTTTTGGGAAACAAAACATGGATGGATGGATGGATGGATGGATGGATGGATGGATGGATGGATGGATGGATGGATGGATGGATGGATGGATGGATGGATGGATGGATGGATGGATGGATGGATGGATGGATGGATGGATGGATGGATGGATGGATGGATGGATGGATGGATGGATGGATGGATGGATGGATGGATGGATGGATGGATGGATGGATGGATGGATGGATGGACGGACGGACGGACGGACGGACGGACGGATGGATGGAAGAAAAAAGGAAGACAAAAATCAAGAGAGTTCTGAGAGAAAGTTGTTGTTTCGAGGCAAATCTAGGAATTTTGACTTCAAAGTTTGGGATGGAAAACAAATTCAGGTTCTGAGAATTCTGTGTGTTATCGGGTTATTATTGTTATTATAGTCCAAGACAGTATGTCATCAGGTTATTATTATTGTTATTGTCCAAGACACTGTGTTATCGGGTTAATATTATTGTTGTTGTCTAAGACTGTTATCGGGTTATTATTATTATTATTATTATTATTGTCCAGCCACACTCGTGTCACGTCCAAGTCTGAGTTGCAAAGTCTTCAATAAGTCTCAATTGTCGAATGAAGAGTGTTGCTCTATAAATCGATTTTTAATCTACTTTTAATGGTCGAGAACATACGATTTGTTTGAGGAACTAAAAATACTTTTTGAAGACACAACGCTGAATGACGGTTGTTGTACGATGTCGTAAATACATTTTTAAGTACACAAGAAAACTAGAAGTGTCTCCTTCGTCAACACGTTTGTTGATCTTCGTTAAAAACTTTAAATTACTTTTGACTTGGTAAGCTCTTCTGCTCTCGACAAGTTTGCCTATTATAAATCATTCAATATTTCCTGCGGTGATCAATGTTGTGTCGGTTCCTCAAAGAGAAAGATAATGAGACAATGGATTGAATTGGACTGAAGTGGATTGAAACAGATTGAAGTGGATTGTAGTGGATTGAAATGGATTTTTTAAGTAGAAATAAATATTAATCTAATTTTTTGTAGGATCGATTACAGATTATTAGTTAAATTACAATGGCTGTTTAATAATAATAATAATAATAAGTTCATTGGTAAAGTGCCATAATATTGTACTAAATTTGTCATAATTAAAATCATCATTAAGTCATTGATTGTTTTTTTTTTCACTAATAATCAAAATGCGAACAACGAACAAAATCGGAAACGGCCTCGGTGAATAAAAATCAAGCGCAAAACAATCGATCGAGCAAAGAAATGTGATGAGAATTGATGGATGAACGATGAATATTGAACAACTCGTCCTTAAAATTAAGTTCATCTCCTCCCACTCAAAACTTTTTCATCAGACTTTCTTCTTTTTTCAGTTACGACATTGTCGCATCGGCTGATGACATTTCTTGACATCATGTTTGTGTTTTTGGTTTTGCTTCGTTTTGTTTTTATGTTTCTTTGTTTGTTTGTTTTTAAATTTAAAGGATTTATTCCTAATATTTATAAACCAAAATAGGTCACGTTCCTGCATGCAAATATAAATAATCAAAATCCCGTCAAAATAGCAATGTATTTATAAAAAAAATATTTATATGAGATGAAGGCATTAATCGATAACTGATTTCAAATTTGATTAAATGAGTTTTATGTTTTGATAGTGCTGTTTGGACGGGGCTATTTTGTCGCCGGGCTATTATGACGGATGCCTGCAAGCAGTAGTGATGACAAGAGTCATAATGAGTCGCGCTGGAAACCCAGCCTGCACTGCCCTGGTTTAGGAGCCATGTCAATGGTTACCAGAAATGCCTCTGATGCTATGAGACATGTGGTGCTATATAAATGAAATACTAAATATTGTAATTGTGATGAGAACCCATGAAATTGCATTTTTTTTTTTCAAATTTAATTTATTGAAAATAATTCAAGCAATTAGTTGAAGAAGTTTCAGCAAATTATTCAACAATAAACTTCACAGACCTTATGTTCATGAGATCTTTGTTTGTCACCAAATATTTGACAACAAACCTATGATTATATATGACTTTGAATATTATGATTACATATGACTATGAATATTATGATTACATATGACTAAGAATATTATGATTTGTACTCAAGATGCCACTCTGATTCTAAAACTCATACTTGCAACGTTAAATGTTTCAGTCCATAACAGGAGCCATGACCCAGCTTGACCCCCCGTTGACCCTGACCGACCCTTCCAATGAAGACAGCTTCGACTACATCCAGCTGATCAGCAACAGAGTTGGATTCGACTATCCCGAAGTTGATATTTATTTTCCACATTGATATTAATTTTCCACGTTGATATTAATTTTCCATGTTGACATATATTTTCCACGTTGATATTAATTTTCCACGTTGATATTAATTTTCCACGTTGATATTAATTTTCCACGTTGACATTTATTTTCCACTTTCATCGTCTTAAAGGGCGCCTGCTGTTTGCTTGTTTCCTCGTCATCACAGCTGCTCGCTTTGTCATCGCTACCGTCGCCGTCGCTATTTTTGTTGCAACAACAACAACTTTGTTGAAGTATTACTTTTGTAAATTCTGTTTCTGCTTAAGCTGTTGCTGTTGTTGTTGTTGATGACGGTGTCTTCAATTGATGGTGTCTCATCAGGTGGTACTTCATTTTCATAATGAGCACATTTCCAGTCAGGATTCCAATGATTTGCATGATAGCACTGAAGAAGTGAAAGTAATGACTATTCATGATCATTGATGATGAGAAGGATGCTGATGACGAGGATGACGATGACGACGACGACGATGATGATCATGACGATGGTGATTTGTAATTCGTTGCCATGACAACAGGAATTCTTCGAGCACGTGGAGAGGCTGTGGAGTGATGCGGGGATCAAAGAGTGTGTCGAGAGATCCAACGAGTTCCAGCTCATCGACTGTGCAAAATAGTGGGCTCATTAATATTCATTCATAAATCTCATTAGTATTCATTTCGTTGCTATTTTAGTGAATTTCTAGATTTTATGGCTAATTTTTTTGCTGTTAATTTAATGGCTTGAATTAATTATACAACGACAAATCTTATTTGAATCTCCAAATAACAATTTAATTATTGCAACACCATAAATTAGTGATTCTGATATGTTAAACGATAATCATTTAATTACATCATAAAGTAATGAAGCAATTTTTCTTCACCACTTAAGCTTCCTCGAGAGGGTCAGCGTCATCAAGATGGCCGACTACATTCCCAATGAACAGGTTGAGAGAGTGATGATGGTGGTGGTGGTGATGATGATGTTAGTGATAGTGATGATGATGATGGTGTTGGTAATGTTGATCCATCATAGGACCTCCTGAGGTGCAGGGTGTTGACGTCTGGAATCTTTGAAACAAAGTTCTCCGTCGGCAGAGTGAACTTCCAGTGAGAATTCATTCATTCATTCATTCATCCATTCATTCATCCATCTATTCATCCATCCATTCATTCAGTCATCCATCCATTCATTCATTCATTCATTTATTCATTCATCCATTCATTAATTTATTTACCTTTCTTTCTCTAGTTGGAGTTCCCACAACTAAATACCTAAACACATGCATCTAAACGAATTACATCAGTCATCAATTGATGATTTTTTTATTATATTATTACATCATATTATTATAATGCATCAACTTTTTGACCTTCCAGCCTGTTCGACGTCGGAGGTCAGAGGGACGAGCGAAGAAAGTGGATCCAGTGCTTCAACAACATCACGGCCATCATCTTCGTTGCCGCCAGCAGCAGCTATGACTGCGTCCTCAGGGAGGATCCCACCCAGAACAGAGTTAAGGAGTCTTTGGAACTCTTTGAGAGCATCTGGAACAACAGGTGCTTGGATTGATGGATGGATGGATGGATGGATGGATGGATGGATGGATGCATGGATAGATGGGTGGGTGGATGGATGGGTGGAATTGTTGATGTGTCAAAGGCATTGCTGAAAGTTACAACATGAGCTACTTTTGATTTTGCTTGCATGAGTTTAAATATTAAGTCTGCTGATCAAGAAATTGAGGTTCGCTGTGCATGCTTAACAATTCATACTTATGCCCGTCATATTCCTACCAGTTTTAACTTAATTTTTGAGTTAATTTTAAATTAATTTTTCAAGTTAATTTTAAATTAATTTTTCAAGTTAATTTTAAATTAATTTTTCAAGTTAATTTTAAATTAATTTTTCAAGTTAATTTTAAATTAATTTTTCAAGTTAATTTTAAATTAATTTTTCAAGTTAATTTTAAATTAATTTTTCAAGTTCATTTTCAAATTAATTTTAAACTCCACTCCCCAACTCGAAGGTTCCTGAAGAAGATCTGCGTCATCCTCTTCTTGAACAAACAGGATCTCCTCGAGGAGAAGATCAAGTCCAGGAAGTCGCCCGTCGAGAAGTACTTCCCAGATTATCTCACTTACGAGCCTTACGGTGCGTTCCGCATGCGTGCATCCGTCATTCATCTCATCCTCGATTGAGCTTGAGGTCAAATAATGCAAGGGGTTGAGTGGCGCATGGAGTTGAATGGTGAATGGGTTAAATGGTGCATGGCTTAAATGGTGCATGGCTTAAATGGTGCATGGCTTAAATGGTGAATGGGACAGAAAAAGTGTTTAAGGTCAAAGGTGATAGCCAATGGAGGATATTGTCCTTAGTCAATGAAGTCTATTTATTGGCTTTCATTGCATTTATAATTATATTCATATAATTATTCGTTATTGATAAAAATTATATGAAGCAAGTGGTTCACTGCTGGTGAATACCGACTGTGGTGGTAATGATTTTGCAAAATGTGATGGCAGTGATGATGATGGCGGTGATGATGGTGATGGTGATGGTGATGGTTAAGAAAATAAGTAGTTATGATTTTGAGCGGCTGAAATGAAAACCTCTACCTAGCAACTAACTAGTTTTACAGGAGCCAACAACAACAACAATAACAAAGAAGATCCGGAATTCTTCAAAGCCAAATATTTCTTCAGAGATCAATTTCTTGTGAGTGCAATGACATTTCATGGTGACATTTTTATAGGTCAAGTTAGGTCAATCTCTTAACATTCAGATCTATTGGTGTTTGTAATTTGTGAAAGCCACTGATTGGCTACTGATAAATTATGATAAATTAAAAAATGGTAAATTATATAAGAGTTTGGATATTTGAACTCTTAACATTCTCACCTCTGTGCAGCTTTTTATCAACTTTTTTTAATTTTTATTCACTTTCTGTAATTCTCTGTCAAATCATTTCAAATGTTTCTGACATTCTGAATGGGAATTAAGTCCTGCATGCTTGTTGATCTTATTTGCATATCAGTTAATGTATTCTGGGGTGGTCTATAAATAAGTTGAGCATCTGTAAACAACCTATAAATAGCCAGTCTGTTTTTAAACACCCACTCTCTTCTTGAAACAGTCGGTTATGAGTTATGAGTGATTGGATATCTTTCTAATAGATTAATTAAATAAACCAAATAACCTGATTGGTTGGAATAAGTGGTGGTAATTGCATTGCATTCGTTAAGCATTTGATCGAAATGGATTCAACATGAAAATTTTTAAACGGTTAACGTATTCAATTTTCCCCTCATTAATCTGATTGAATGGTTTGTTGGATGATTGATTGACTGACTGATTAATTGGTTGATTCACTTATCGATTGATTGATATTCAGGCAATCGCCCAGTCGATGCCCACGGAAAATTACGACCGACTCACTTACCCGCACTTCACTTGCGCCGTCGACACGGAGAACATCAGACGAGTCTTCAATGACTGCAAGGACATCATCCAAAGGGAACACCTCAGAATTTTTGAACTCATCTGAATTCCGTGTCCGAGATAGATGCATTCGCTCCTCGATTCAACTTTAGTTCATTCGTCTGAGCATTAATTCATCTGTCAATTCGCCCGTCCGTTCGTCTCGTTACTCGGCTTTCGATTGCACATCCATGCACTTGTTCAAGCTTTTCATCCAACATCATTTGCTCATGTCATGCTTTCATTCCTTCATCCATCTGTCGATCAATCTTGTTTTCATTCATCCACTTGTCCATCTGCTCTTTGTTGGAATTCTTATTTTGTTTTATTGTCGATTTTATTTTATTTTCAATATATTTTATGTCATATTTCAATGTCATTGCATAACAGAATATCACTGGTTTTAAGTTAATAAACAATAATAGTGATAGTAGGGATTATTTATTAATAATAATTGTGATTAATTAATAATAACATTTAGTGATTAATGAACAATAATTTATTAATAATTTAATTTAATTATTAATTTATTAATAATAATTGTGATTAATTATTAATAACAATAGTGATTAATGAATAATAATAATAATAATTGTTATTATTATTTTTTTCTATTTTGATTTCTTTCTTGACTTCACATCTTTATCACTTTAGTTTCTGGATCTTCGAGAAATATTTTATCGTTGATTGATGAATGCATGATGGAATGAAGGTGGATGGAACTGCGAATGAATTGTCGATTTCCTCAAACTGCTGCCTTCTCTCGTCGCACGGCTCATCGAAGTTTCACATTTACCAGTTTCAGTTTCTTCTTTTTTTGTTTCGAAGATGCGAAAGTGTGCTTTTTGCTCGTTTGCATCTTTTTGCACACGTTCGCATCTTTTTGCAAACGTTCGCACCCTGAGCTGCTTTCGTTCGGAATTGTTTTCGTCGTAAACTATTTGTAAACTTCGGTCTACGATCGACTCGAGAGTTTACTTCACTTTAATTCGTAGAAAATTATTTTGAAATGTTTTACATTTGTTTATTTCGCTCGAAATTGTTTTGTGCCACGTATCGTTGTTTGTATTTTTCCTGGTGTTTGAGGCAAACAACCCTTCAGCCCGTCCAAAAGATTATTTCTGCCCACTTTTAACTTTGTAGACTCAGAGCCATTATGTGAAGGCATTTTTATGCTTGGAAAATGTTATAATACCTGTGGCAATTACACCTATGGAAATTATACTCACAGAAGTTACAGTCTTGGAAATTATACTTGCCTCTGCTTCAAATGAGTTGGCATTGTTTTGTTTCGATTTAAATTTTCAATATCAACAACTTGTTGTTCCCTCGAGTTTCGGACTGGAATGAAGAAATATCACAACCACTTCTTAAACGTTTCAAATGGCCTGATTTTCATAATTTTCGTTGTTACTTTTAAAAATGTAATTGCTAGTTTGGTTTCATCACTTTGTAGAATTACTATTACATTTTAATATTATTATTATTATTATTATATTATTATTATTATTATTATTACATTTATTTATTTATTTATTTGTAAATGACAAACTACTGATGGGTTTGATGGATTTGGAAACTTTCAATGAAGTTGACTTTTAAAAAATGATCACTTAAAACGTTTTAAAGAGTTACTTAATAAGTTAAGAGCAATAAGTTGCAATAATTCACAGATTACGTTAAGTGAATAATCAAAGAAATATTAGCTTCGACTTTGTGATATCATTCAGACCACAAGCCACTTAACCACTTGCAGACATGAATTTGTATACAGCTATAGTCTGAGAGTTGATTCGATGCGTTTTGGGAATATTGGAATCTTAATAACTTAATAATTTGTTAATAACCAATAACTTGAAAGTACAAGAAGATTTAGCCTCGTGAAGTAATTGAAATCAGTAGTCACTGCGATGATAATGATACCAAATTGAGATAAATTGTGTTGAATAAGGCAGCCTATGTTTAATTTTCATCTATTTTTAGTAAATGTGATTATATTTGTGATAAGAACCATCTTTTGTCTCTGTAGACTTCATTGGACCACCCCTGGAGTTCAACCAGACTAAAACATTGGAATGCTGATAAACAATTGGAATAAGTTATAAGTATAAATCAGTCAAATAATTTCATATTCGAATTCAAGTCTCAATCCGCTTTGAACGAACGCTTTTTCTCGGGGTCATTTCGACCCCAACTTGATCAGAGATGGCAACGGTTTGTCTTTGAATTCTGCGGAAAGATCGGCATTCGGCGGAAGGTTCGCAACCTCAGAAGAGTCTTTAACGAGTTCGCCGTTGCCGCCAAAGACATCCTCGCGGCCTGTGGCAGGATTTCGCATCCTAGTCAAGTGAAATAAAGACCAGAAGGCAGGGTAGACCAAGTCGGCGAAAAGGAGGTTCGCTTTGCCACGGTGCAAGGGCAGGGACTGAGGGTTCGAATAAACTGATGGACCTTGGAGGTCCGTGGACTGGTGTTGAGCGTGGAGCTTTGAGGGTACCGTTTCTCGATCGTGAGTCATCTGTGGATCTTGAAGTTGTCGTAGGTGATGATGATGATAATGATGATGTGCGAACAGGTGTTGATAGTGGTTTGCCTCTGTCTGGGTGGCATTTAAATACGGTAACACGTAATTGCCGTGAGAATAAGGATGATGGTGGTTGTGATGATGATGTAGAGGGTGACGGAACAGTTGGCCGAGGGCTGGAATGGGGTGCCTGACGGACTGGAGGGAGGGCATGCCTCCGAGCTGAGAATTGAACAACGGAAAGGGTCTCTGGTGGGTCATGAACTTTGACCTCAGACTCGAACTGTTTGCGTTTCGACGTCTGAGTTTTCCGGTGGTTCCTCCGATGTACACGTCATCAGAGGACGCGTCGAGCATCCAATAGTTGCCCTTTCCAGGATCATCGTAGTGTCGTGCAACCTGATTGGTCGGTTGATAAAACGTATTTGTAAGCTAATTAATTAAATAAATTAAATGAGTTTACAGCATTAATTTACAGTTCTTAACTAGTTTTAATAAACTTAATTAGCGATCATTATAAATGAAAGTTCTTTCATTAAATGCAGTTTTACAATGACTTGGAAATATTAAAATCCCGATGGAATATTTTAATCTGAGATATAAAAATGTCTTTCAACTAAGAGATATTTCGATCAGCTTGTCAGTTTTTGGTCAGTTTGAGGTAAATTTTAACCAAATCATCAGCCATTCTCCCATATTGGGGTTCGAACCCTGGCTGTCTAGGATGAAGATTCTATGGTTTAACAATTAGGTCACATGAGAGGCACTTTTCTCTTTCAGTTGACAAAATTCTAAACTTAAGGGTAATTTTGGTTATAATGCGTAATAATGGCAAAAAAAGGATAACTTTTTGATGTTAAGGGATGCATCGTTGATGCTGTGATTATGATTAAATTAATAAATTTAGTATGTCATGATTGAATAACCAAATTGAAAGTGTTACGATCAAATAATCTATTGTAACCTGTTACGCTTAATTTAATTTAATATGCTATGTTTAAATAATACAATTTAATATGTTATGAATAAAAGATATAATATGTATGAATAAATAATCTATTGTAATACGTTGTGATTAATAATTCACCAACAAGATGTTTACTATTATTTTACGCCACAAGATGTCCAGTGGTAAATATCGGTAAAAATTCTAAGATCTAATTTTAACTGACATCAAAACCGAATTCAAATCCAATGTCAACGTAGCAATATAATCTATTACATATAATTAATGATCTTTGAGAAAAAAAACTGGTTGTCTAAATGAAACAATCTTCATCAATTTATTTAGAATTGTTCCAGGCCGCTTAGTTACGGTAGTCAAGGTATGAGGAATAGTACATTCGAATAAACATAAACAAAGTAAAACTGAATTTGATGGTTTTTCCTGGAATTGTTTTCAAATAAAACGACCTCATTATGACGCCTTCTTAAATGTTGAATATTGTCGTTAGCATAGCTTAACTTTTTTTCTAACATTTATTTATACAAGTTTAATGAGACTAATGTCTGCTGAAATGCTAAACCACTCCTATTTTGTAATCAATATCCAAATTTCATTAGTCGTATTTTAAATAGTTCTATCTAATCTGAATATATTGTTTCCTCGACAAGCTTATTCCAAAGAATAATTATTCTGGTGCTGCAGTAATCATTCTTTAGAGTGTCCGTTATCTTCCTATAAAGCCTACATCCATGCCACTTTTTGAGGCCCTAAAGAAATGTTCAGGTTTTAAATTATCTCTTCCTGTCAAAATTTTGAATGTTTCTATTAGATCACCTCTACTTCTCTTTATTTTTAAATTTGTAAGATTACATATTTTAAATCTCCCTTCGTAATTCAAATTTCAAATTTTAATATTACTTGTTATTTAAATATTTACTACATTAATTAACATCACGGACCAAGTTAATTAATTAAATCAAACATTAGTCAAAAAGATCTACATTTGTTTCTTGTATGCCTTCAATAATAATAAATATAAATTATAAGCAGACATCAATTTACCCAACCGCTATACTCAATATTCAAAAGTAGTAACATTACTAGCAACCAGCAACTTGCATTAGATAATTAAATGGTCAGGACGATCCAACCTCCATCACATACGGGGATCACAGGGCTCATGACCATGACCTATCTGAGGGTCACTCCCTCGATAAACTCAGCTTTTAAAAGTCTTATACTCTATCGACCGAGCAATAATGAATTGAAGAACTTTAGCATAGGACGTGCAGATGCTGAAGCAGAATTGAAATAAGTTATTTAATTATATAATAAATTAATTATTACATAAATAAATAAATAAATAATAATGAATGAATTTAATAATAGTAGTTACAATATTACATTAAACCATTATTTCATTCCAATTTATCGGCTAAGGTTTATTCAATTTATTATTATTATAAGCAGAGTTTAATTAAGTTAATTAATTAAATAATAAATTTATTGATTAATTATGTAAATAATAACGAATTAATTTAATAATAGTAGTTACAATATTACATTAAACCATTATTTCATTCCAATTTATGGGCTGAGGCTTATTCAATTTATTTATTATTATTATTATTAAATATAAATTATCACTGAACGAAATAAATACAATAATAAACATATCACAACACATTTACACCCTCATGGAGGGAAATACCTTGACGAAGCACTTGTTGAGACTGAGGTTGTGTCGGATGGAATTCTGCCAACCCTGTTTGTTCTCTCTGTAGTAAGGAAAGTGTCTGACGATGAAATCGTAGATTCCGCTCAAAGTCAATCTCTTCTCAGGACTGCTCCTGATGGCCATCATGATGAGGGCGTTGTAACTGTAAGGTGGCTTCTCGTACGTCTGGTCTTTCTTTTCCTCATCTGGTATTTTCGGATTTGAGTTTTTTGTCTTGTTGCTCTTGTTTTCTTGTTTTGAATCTTTGCCACCGTCAGTTGCTTCATCCGATGGAAAGCATTCCGTCATGTCTCCGTCATCTTCGACGTCGATTTCTTCGAGGCCATCCTGAAGCTCTTCTTCTGCTTTACTGCCCTGGTATAAGATGTCCTCTGAAAGAATCTTGCTCAGAAGTTGGCTTTGAGATCCGGTAAAAGTCTTTGCGCAGCTGAACTCTTCACTCTGCAGTTGATTCTTGGCTTCTCTTGGAAACGAGAAACTAGAATCGGCATCTGGCATACTATTCTCGACGTTGCCAGAGCCTTTGACCCTCGTGACAGGGGAGAGAATCGATGCACTGAACTGTTTTTTGACGATTTGACTATCACAGTTTGTTACGTCAAAGTCTTGCTTTAAATCCAGCGATTCTTGTGGAAGAGTGGAGCAACATTCGTGGTCAGTTGGAATCATCGTTCGGTTTTGCAGGTCGTCACAAGAAGAGATGTTCTTCCCATCAGAATCGAGTGAAGTTTTTAGATTTTCCAAATCCTCTTCCAGCTGTTGACGAATGACACTGGCGAAGTTGGAGTTGGTGGAATCACAGGAAATGACGGAGTTCAACTTGTCTCTGGAATTGATGGATTCCAAAAGGTTTGGTTGGTTCGTTTCCATGGCATCATCGTGAACGCCAAGCATTCTTCTGATGCTGAAGGGGTGGCTGCTGAAGTCACTTGGCATTTTCTTCATCATCTTCTAATGGGATAACTATTTAACTACAACACGAGATGTTTTATTTAGTGATCTCTGTTTATCCTTGCAACATCATATGTTTACGAATCCCCTGCTAAATGCTGGAATCTTTGAACTGTTTTGTAACAATAAAAATTGCATCCAAAATCACGCCCATCCATCGTTGTTTATCGTAATTTATGAAATTATAATTTCAATTATTTATTATTTTCCACCGAATTGCGACAGGTGAAATAAATGTTTGAAAACAACGGAACAGTCAAATATATTTTTACAAACTAGGCCACTACCTCCTTAAAACAGGTGTCGATTGGAAAATATTTTATTTGACCAAACGGCTATTTATACCACCAAACGGCATGTTATACATCACATCTGAACGGCCAATAAACGCTCGAGAAAATTCGACGTTGACCAATAGACAATGACTTCCTGCGGGGCTCGGATTTAATTGGCTGGTAGTTAGAGACACGAAGAAAAATGTGACGAAACGTTTATACAACTTGTTCAAAACAATCAAAGGACCCCAATTGCCTAATCGCCTTTCTTATTAGCCAGTGCACTTATTTTCATTCCTTCATACTATTTCATTCCCTCACTTTTTCTCATTCTACTAACTCAGCATCACCACCATCATCATCATCATCAACAACAACCACTAGTGCGAAAATTATTAAGGTTATCATTATCATCAGTTCAATTCTATAAATATGTTACGATTGTGACAATATTCAATCAGCGACAGTCAATAGTGATTATCGTCTGCTTCTTTGATCTTTAAGCCACCTCTATTATGCTTGGCTACCCTGTTAAGAGGTTGTTCCTCCTTGTGATTGGTTGATACTAAATTATGTTAATTATTTTTCAACAAGTAAGGAGATATTTATAATCCCAAATAACAATATTATAACATCATTATTTTTACTAATATTTTTTGGCATTTAATTCAAGTAATTGCGTATGAGGCTTTTTTTTTTAAATGCTTATGAATAATTTCAAATTTATCCTTGAAAAAAATACTGAGATGAAAATGTACTCACTTTTTCCTGGTAAAACCAACCCACCTCAATTAACCATCCAATCGCATTCTTTCAATCAGTCATTCGAAGTTGAACGAGCAAGCATCAATCCAGCACTTGTCAATCCATCTTCGGAAAGTCAGCGAAGAACAAAAGAAAGACAAGAGTTTCAAAATCTCTGCCAATTTTCTCGAGTTCACCCAGAGGGCAGAAAACTTGAACGGAAATCTGAACCATGCTGACTGACTGACTGCACAATGCAATTTGATGAAGACTTTAATTATACTTTATATGGTTATTTTAAACTATTTACACAAATATTCAAATATTTAATTATACTGCTTACATAGGGCTTATAGTATTTGTCGATTACAAATTGAGGTTAAATTCTTGAAATGGAATTGGGCTCTTATTATCATAGGTTTAAAATATTATTATCATTATCATTATAACCATCTTCATCAATATCACCACCATCGTCATCATCACTACCGTCATCGTCGTCGTCATCTCAGACTGGTTGAATGGTGCGAAAGGAGTACCATTGAAGATGTTTGCAGGAGACTTTAAGAGAGAAATGTGCGAACATTAAAAGAGGGGCGTGGAATAGCGAAGACAGTAACAACAACAACAACAACAATAAGCGGGCGGATTTCAATAATGTGTTGTAATAAACATAATCACACAGTTAGCAATTACATAAATAATGTAGATTAAGTTAAATAAGATATAAATTATAAGATATTAGATTTATTTATTTAATGAGAATTAATTAATTAGAAATTTTTTTTATTTGTTTAAAAGTTTTGCTTCGTTGTATCCGCTTAGAGCGCAAAGATGATGTAAGGCATCCGTTTATTCAATAATTTAAATTATTGCCCACCATTATTTGCAATTGCAACAAGGGCAACAAAATTAGTGCATTGAATTAGATATGTTATTATTACAATTCAATACAATATTAATAATAATAATAATGTATTAACTTATCAATTATTATTAATTTATTATTATTATTATCATTATGTTATTTCTAATAAATAATAACAATAATAATAAAGATTCATATATAACAATAATAACATTAGCAACGATGACAACAATGGTCCGAGCTTAAACTCAAATATTTGACCCGAGACAACATCGCACCATTCGTGGCACAAACATCTGATGAATTGAGGAACAATCTTTCACTATGGATACAGAACCACCCACCCGCTAATAATTCATTTCAAACAACAATTCAATTTAATTAATTCACCTTTCTCCATTCATCCATCCATCCAGTTTCCGCCGATCTAATCCTAATCATCGTCATCATAGCTACCCTCATCGTCGTCGTCATCATCGCTGTCATACTCACAATCGATAATCTTTCTCTTTTTTTACAAATTTATTTTGTCTTCATCAATCAGAAGTGGCAATTTATCTGCTTACCTTCCATTGATTGACGGAATAGGAGGTGAACTTGATACTGGAGTTCAGGGTTGAAGTTATGACTTGGGTTCAGTAAAGCTAAGGTTAAGATTAAGGTTAAAGTTAAAGTTGAGGTCAAGATCAAGGTCAAGGTTAAGGTTAGGGCTAAGGTTAAGATAAAAGGTTATGTTTAAGGCTATGGTTAGGGTTAGGATTAGGTGAGTTATAAAGTGAATCCAACGTAATAACAACAATTTTAAATATTTCTGAAATATTTTTTACTACACTTTATTATAAGAACGCGTTATAAGAACTGCCATAGTGGTGGACCACACGCACGGTTTCCTCCTTAACATTGACGGTCGAATTACGTGCATTTGTTTTTCAACATGGGTGGTCGGAATGCTTTTGAAGGCAAATTGTCTCTTTCGTCTGTAATCCTTGGCTTGTCTGTTTGCAAACAATTCATGGCTTCAGGACAAAATAATATGGAATAATAATAATAATAATAATAATATAATAATAATAATAATAATAATAATAATAATAATAATAATATAATAATAATAATAATAATAATAATAATAATAATAATAATAATAATAATATAATAATAATAATATTTGTATTAATAATAACAAATACTTTTAAATGTTCATTGCAGCTTTTGTTCATTCATAATAACAATAATAATAATATTAAAATAATAATAATAATAGAAAAATAATAATAATATTTATATAATTATAACAATTATTATAAAATTATAACATTTACTACTATTTTAATATTTATGGTTATAACTTTTAACATTTACATTAATTTTATAATTTATTAAATTTTTACTTTTGTACTGATATTATTAAGCATTATCAAATGTTCGTTTTTTAGTATTGCAATAATAAAGATTTTTACATCTGTCGACAAACTGATATATCTGTCAGAACTTTATTTAGTTTTAGCGTTCGTCTCCATAGCAACGATTTCCAATGCTGAACAGCGGTAAACGACGGTGCTTCCTGACGATCGACCCGTGATTGGTAAAAAGTGATTGATTATTTCCGATGAAGTTGCTCATTGTTAAATGGACAAGTGAATGCCTAGATGAATGAATCGATGATAAATGTATGGATGGATGGATGGATTACTGGACAAATGAATACGCACATACATGGATGAACGGATGCACGGATAAATGGGTGAATGAAAATTCGACGAATGGATGCAGGCATGTGTGAATTGGTAAACGGACAAATCGATGATTGCATGCACGGATGAGTGAATGGACAAATCGATACACTGATAAATGGATGATCAGTTCTCACTCTCTCTCTTCATAAGCAGCATCTCTTTTTTTGTAGTCTGCCTCTCTATTGTTCCGTGGTGTCAAATCGGTGCATACAAACACGTAGAGCATCATCCAATTATGAGAGTTTAGTGTGAATTTTTTGTTTCAAGCGTAAATAAATAAAATAACATTCAATTATCAAATATCAATGTCATTTTTGTTGATTACGCTAATAATACTTGTTATAATTGTAATATTGCATCACGTCACTCAGAAAAATATTAGTTAGCTAGGTAAATAATGTCATTAATGAAAATCATTAATCAATAGAAAGAGTATTTCTATTTTGTTATTATAATATTATCTGAATATTCACTTAAAATTCATAAAAATAAAACAAGCTACTTTTATTCATCCGCCAACATTCGTTGCCAATGTTTCTAAATTTGGTCAATCGAGGTAATACTCTATTGTTATATACGTGAAGCAAAAATACAAATTGTAACTACAAATTATTATTTATGTATATATTATACAAATTATTACAATTCTTGTTGAAATTGGTTTATTGATGTAATTTATAATGATGTAATTAATGTTATTGTTTTCATGTGATACAAACACTCCTTGCAACAGAGGCTTTCATTTACATATCAAAGCGATCTAAGGCCAATAAATGTTCAAAACAAAATATGTAAAATATTTATTTATTTACCAGGTAACATTAAAATCCTTTTTGAAGTGGGTGGAGCAAATGTTCTACAGTAATTAATATCGTTTCCATCAGCTGGTAGTAGATAAACGGTAACCAGTTGATGAGTTATTTGCACTTCTGATTCAGCCAATGGCACCTTTCAATCAATGGCATCTTTCAATCAGTCCATCCTACCTCCTTTTACAATTTTCCCGCTCATCGCTCTCCTGGTTTACGATGGCAAATAGGCTGAGAAATGCAAACACACTTTTTAATCTCCTCTTAAAAACAAAACAAACATTGTAGCAGATGAGATTATTAATCGCATCAACTGTACCACAGCTCGTCCTAGGCGAGCAATTTATTGAACACCTGCTGATTAGTACTTGTGTGTATAGTACTTAATTTAAGAATTATTGTATTACACAAGCATTAGTACATCTGTCGATTGTAAATCACAAACGTACATTAGATAATTAATTCAATAATTAATTCAATAGCACAAGTACCATCTGTCAGAAATACACCTATCGCCTCATAGTACGATAGACACTTGTGGTTCTTAAATTAACTACATGAGACACAAGGAGTACATAATTTAAGTAAACAATTACTGGTTAGCGGAACCAGTAGCATCTCATAATTGCATATCACACGACAAAATGTCGGAACATCACCTTCTTCTGCACAGAACACCACTTGGCAGACGTTTAAAGTCCATTTCTGGACATCTTCTATTAGTATTCTATTCCAAATCATCTCAGTTATGCAGCGGAATTTAATCAAATAAATAAATTAGTAAATTACATTTTTTAAAAAAACATTAATATTAATTATTATATTATTGTTTGATCGTAAATGATAATTAGTAACGGGTTATGCTCGATTTGTTGGAAAACTTTCCTTAAAGTAACCAGTAGTTAGGAGACAATCATTGGATACGTTATGAGAACATCAATTTGATGAGTCTCTCGATAGTACACTTTAAACTTGTGCAGCTAAATTAAGGCTTAAGCTTTAAGCTTTAATATTAATGACATTAATCACGTCATAATCATATCGTACCCTAAGTACAATTCCGATTCCAGTACTTTTCATTATAGTACAAACAGAGTTTGTAGCGCAGTTTCGCTGCCCCAGCTTGTACTAGAGAAGGAAAATTGTCAACAAATTGTTGTTTGAGATAATAAAAACTTTGTCGTCAAACATTTTATTTCGATGATAAAAAAAGTGTTAAAACTTTGCTTCGTCTTCGGTTGTTTGAGTTCAGAATAGAATGATCATCTGCTGCTGAAGTTGTTGTATTGTACAGGTTGAGATTAATAAAATTAATCCAGTTGTCTAATTATAATAATTTTAGATTAATGTTTTATTAAGTCGTATTTTAAATGCATCTTCGTCATCGATTCGAAAATGAAACTTATTTTGTATATTCCCAAATAAAATATCAATTGACTTTATTTTGTTTTTTAGAATAACATTTATTTCAAAGAACTAAATTCATCGGATGATCAAACACGTGGAACAAGAAAAGTTCAGTCCTTGACCTTCGTCATTCAGTGGGTGAAAGATTACAAGTTCAACTCCTGAACAGGGCTCAAAATGAAAGAGATTAATTATTATTGACAAATAGCCTGAGTGGAAAATATTTATTTAAATAATATAGGCCTTTATTTTTATTATAATCATTACTGTCATTGTTATTTAGAATGAACAATCGGCAGGTGTTCAATAGTTAGCGGATATTTATATTAACCAATTTGCTGAATAAACTAATAATAACAAAAAATAAATCCAAATAGTAGTAATGATGCCTGTGATGATGATGATGATAATCTTGGTAGCAATAATAGTAATAATAATTAGAATTAATCGTGTGAACCGAAAGAAAGTGTTGAAGCAGAATCAGAGGCTGGGATCATTTGTATATCACAGGTGTATTTGAATGCACTGCACTCTGACTACGCTCAAACAAGTGCTCGCTACTTCTTGCACTTTCTATGTCTCATCACCTCCACTTGTTATTATTATTGTTTATTATTGATTATTATTGTTATTAATATTATGGTTATTGTTGTTGTTATTGCTATTAATTTTGTTTTTATAATTCTAATTTTAGTTATTAAAACCAAATCTTATTTATTAAAAACAATTAACATTTTCTTAACAAATGACTCGATGAAACGCGACCGAAATGCACATAATTGTTTTGATAAATACGTCATCATGACGTCACCATCACGTGATTCGTGGAGTTTAAAATGTTTATTCCAGCGGAGAAGTGCGTGAATACAATTCATTTTTCACGGAAATTATGAGAAGAAAAATATGTCTGATTTGTTTAATAAGCCTGAGATTGTTGATATCCATTTTAGAATTTTTTTAAATAATTGCTTTTTGTACTCCAAATAAATTAATTGTGTAATTTTGATTAATTAAAATTGATTTGGAGTAATTTTTATTAATTATTTTATAATGTAAATATTTATCGTTAAGGCTGTTAGCCACCTGCTCTTAATTGGATAACGGAACTATCACATTTTGTAAAAAAAAACATTAATATTAATTATTATATTATTGCTTAATCGTCATTATTTAAAAAAATAATTGATAACTTAATATCTTTCAGCTACTCAAAATAACCAGACTGACTCCATTTGTTACATATTTTGAATAAAATTTATTGCAACATTTATTACAATAATTACAAATGTTTAACAACATTTCACAAACAAAACAAGTTTATATTTTCCACGGCGCACGTGTCACAATAATTTATTTTCCTCATTAAAATACGAATACAACAAATAACGAAACGAAATAAGAAACGCAAAAATGAGTTTGAAACATCTCCAAGCTCCGAATCTCGTTAGTGAAGGATCCGAATGTAAACCAATGCTGACTCCATCCTTTCATCGATACTTTGGTTTCTTAAAACTTCTCTCATTAAAAGGTAAATATAATAGGCTCATGAGGCAAAATAACAGTGGATGGATGGATGAAAAGAGAAGTGGATGGGTGAATAGTGGGATGGATGGGTGGATGGGGGATGGACGGATGAATGGGGGGGGGTGGATGAATGGGGAGATGGATGAATGGGTGGATGGATGAATTGGGGGATGGATGGATAGGGGATGGATGGATGAATGGGGGATGGATGGTGTAATAAGGGGATGGTTGGTGACGATAGATAGATGGGCAGGTGAACAGTTAGAATTTATTATATTCAGCAGATAATTGGCAATATTTATTTGTGTTTTATTTCTCATTAATTTAACATTAATAAAATAATAATAATAACAATAAAATCATTAATAATGTTGATGTAACATAGCATGAAAACATAATTACCGCCATCAATCCCAAACATCAAAGTTATTATATACTCCACTGTCTTCGGTAATATGTTGCTAAATACAGCGACAGGAAAAAAATGTTTCCGAAACGTAAACAAAGGTCATTAAGGTCGCCATGACAACGCCACTTAACAAAGACATCAGACGGATGGGCGGGAATCGTCACAAGAGAGTTGTCTATTATCGCCCAGGGCTCCAGAGCATAATGACTGAACAAAGAATCATGAACTGAAAAGGTTTGTTTTTGTGTGTGTCTTTGCTGAAGCCTGTAGCAGTTTGTTTTGTTTGTTTGCTTACAATATTCAGTAAACTAGTGGCATTAATATTAAACCGTTAGTTATTAATTCAAATTGTAATATACTTTCAAAGTCATTTATAACATAAGTTTATTTTTTAGATAATTTTGTCAGTAAGATTTGATAGAACCCAAATGTTATTTTTATTATTTCCGTTATCATCATCATCATCACTATCGTCATCGTCATCGACACGTCTCAGACAGGTCACGTGAGTTCGTCGGGTCAACCTGATACCCTGTTGGGACGACCTCATAAACAAATTTGTTGCAAGTATTTTTTTGATGTCCGCTAATTGGCAACGCATCATCTATTCCCTCCTGTGCTGGCTCTTTCTCTTCACTATCTCTCCTTCATCTTGAGATGATAATGATGCCATGATGATGCCATGATGATGATGATTGTTAATGTTGTTAGAGTCGTAAATAAAAGCATGAAGCATCAAAGCAGCAACAACAATAATAAAAAAAATTATATAAAAAACTATAATAACAGTAGTAATAATAATAAGCTTTGTAATTAATAATAATTTATTGATTTTGCAGTGATTCATTATAAATTTTTTCTCTTAAAGTTATGAGGATAGTAGCGATCCTGAAAATATGAAAAAAAATGGTGGTGATAAAGAGTGAGTGAATGAGAGATGGTGAAGATAAGGAGTGAATGAATGAAAGATGGTGATAATAAGGAGTGAAAGAAGGGGAGGTCCTTTGATTAATAAAATGTTCGAGCAGAGTTATTAACAGTTGAAGCAACACTTTTCCTATCAAAGAGGGAATCCAAGTTTGCCTGTGGCAAGACTTTGTTGTAAGTTTCACAAGGGCTCTCACTAGTTCTGTCGCACGTGAGCCTCGCTTGCCCCCTTATCAATGAGTGGGTGAGTGTGTGTGTGATTGAGTGAGTGAGTGAGTGAGTGAGTGAGTGAGTGAGTGAGTGAGTGAGTGAGTGAGTGAGTGAGTGAGTGAGTGAGTGAGTGAGTGAGTGAGTGAGTGAGTGAGTGAGTGAGTGAGTGAGTGAGTGAGTGAGTGAGTGAGTGAGTGAGTGAGTGAGTGAGTGAGTGAGTGAGTGAGTGAGTGAGTGAGTGTGAGTGAGTGAGTGAAAATTGAAACTGGAAAAAGGATAGATCAAAGAATGAGCATTGCAATTGATTCAGCAACCTACAAAAATCAAAAAAAAAAAAAATTAAACATAGAAAGCAGGCTAATCCCAGAGAATGTTTTAAAAAATCTGTCAGATCAAATATTGACAAAATGAATTGATTCGAAAAGTAATGATCACAGAGTCCACATAGCTTCGCCGAAGATGAACTAAATACAACCAAATAATAAACGATCACAACATCATCCATTTTCATGACAAATACATCTGTTATTATGTTGTCATTACGCAATACGTTATCACCCCTGGTATCTTATTACAGTTGCACTAGCTTTGGGCACATTCGGGCAATGCGCCGATAACCCATAACCATGATGATAAACATCGTCATCATCACCGTCGACGTCATCATCATCATCATCATCATCGTCGTCGTTATTTAAGAATTGAAAAGTGTATCCAATGTGTTGGCCACAAAACGTGACAACGGACAAAAGACCGGTGAGCTACATCGGCCTCTAATCAGCTCCTAATTAGTGGACGTGGTAACTTCTTTAAGCGCTTTCTCTGCCTCTGTTGAAAGGCCGCTAATAGGCTCAGAGAATGTTTTTGTTTGCAGTCCAACAGGCCTTCTTTTCCGGGTACATTCCAGTTTAGACTGTCGCTATGGGACGCCTCTGGAAGCCCTTTACCCATGGAAAAAGATGCTTTGTTTGACCATTCTGATTCTCATCTTCGTCTTGTGATACCACCACGTGATATGCGGATTAAGCGTGATGCGAGGTTATTAGTTATTTTATCTTTTGCCACATAATGAAAGCAAGTTATTATAAGCCTATTACAGTATTTTAACTTACAGCGATACGTTTGGCGTCTTATTCAATTTGACTTTGACTGGGGCTACTAATCCAGGTGACTCCAGGTATTAAGAACCTGCTAGCCAACGGGAGACTTGCGGAGGGAGAATTAAATTCTTAAATTTGCAAACCAATAACCGCAGGTAGCAACAGGTGATAATGCTTCCAGATTGCTTCGGTTCAAAGCAAGACGTTCAGCGTAGGACAGAGATTACGTAATAAGGTCAAAGGTCGATTATAGAGACGACCAATGGAGCGAGAAAGTTTAATCGTCGGGTGTCCAAATTTGAGGGCAGGTTACGCGGAACGGCACCAAACAGGCGCGAGGTGCTAAAGAGAGGGAGATTATTTGTCCTTCTCGGTCGATTGGTGTTATTACATCTCAAGCAATTAGACTCGTGATGCATAGATTTGTCGAGCCACGTTTTATGCCCCATAAAAATTTAAATAATGTTTCTAAAATCAACTTAATTATCAGCTAATTTAGTAATTAATTGATTTTCGAAGCTCACTATGAATCGATGAAATCCAATTGAATTCATCATGAGGTGACTACAGAAATGTTGATCTGCTCAACCAATACTAAATTTGGCTGCAAAGAAGCAGATATGCAAACTTTTACTCGAGCACGGAGAATCCTCTATAATTTGTAAGGTCGTCAGTCGACCAAGCAACGTATCCGTTTACAAATGGACGTTCATTCTGGGGCCACCTGACACTTTCCTAAGCCACATTTAAACGAGATCAAGTCAGTCACAGCAGCCGGCAAATTACAACTTGCTACATCTCGTTGGAAACAATTTCCATTGTTCACGGAAAATGTGCCTGTCATCATTTTTGCTTCACTCTGTGGCCGATAACTCTATTATTCCTTTAGCCGTCAGTTTTTCAATATTGTGTTACCATGTTATGGTATTGCACTTTTTCATATTTATTGGAAATCATGCAAAATACGAAATACCGTGCATCACTGGATCATTCGTGTGAATCGAAAATATTCAAGAAAAACGGACGAGCGAATGTACTATTTAACAATCGAGCAAACGAATGTTACAGGCGCAGAATCACGAGACTAGCGTCTTGAAAGATGCCAAAACCCACCTAGCGTTTCGAGAGCAAGCGAAGTGCATGAGGCGATGGCGCTTGTCGTAGAGCAGCCGATTTGGACACGTCGGATTGAAATGTTCGAAAGAAATCGATGTTTCAAACTTTAACTGGCTAGTTAAGATGATAATCCTGTTGTCCGCATAATCGGCAACGTAAATGAAACCTTCGGAATCTGTGGACAGATGAAGAGGCATGACCAGCAAGCCGTTGTAGCAGCAAACCGAAGGTCTGCGTTTCATGGAGAGGAGGAAATTGCCGTTCGAGTCGACCAAAAAAACACCCGACGGGCAGGCGCAAGAAACCACAAATCGACCCTGGTTGACCTCGACGACGTGAGAAATGCCAGAGAGTTCGACAGGCAGGTGGATATTCCTGACAGTTTCACCGACGTTGTTGAACTCGACTAAGCACGACGGGTTCCGACACACCGCAATTACGTTGTCGTTTCTGAGAAGACTAAGAGTCACTATGTCGGTCAGAACGTCCGTAACGACCCTCCACCTGTACACTGTCGAGTTCTTGATGCTAGGATTGATTTTCAGAATTTCACGACTTTCGAGAAGCACGAAAAGATAGCTGCTGTTGGAGACGATGTCTTTCGGATTGTACATGCAGGGGTACCTCCTCTCCCAGTAGAGTTTATTCATGACTAACGAGATGAGAGGCAGGTAGAACAACTTGTCTCTGTTTTCAATGATAAAGTACATTGTCTCCTTCAAGATGGCCATTCCATTCACCTTGCCAGGGTAGACATTTCGAGTGACCAACGTGAATTTCTTCTGGCGCCAAACTGTGCACACAAGAATTTATTCGGATTGAAAATCAGACTACACAACCGAAAATGTTCCATCAGCAAATTTCAGCACATAAAATGAATGTGCGTTAATTATTATTACTTAATGTTATTATTATTGTTGTTAATGGTGTCATACATTATATTATAACTTGTAATAGTTTTCAATAAATTAAGCAACTAAGATTTAACGAACAAGTTAAAGCTAAGAATCGGCTATTTTAAATATTTAAGTAAAATAAATAAAGCTTTATCGAGGTACAATAAAAAAAAAATTTGAAAGTAATAAATAAATGATCGATTAACAAATAATTGGCTGTCACACAACACACATACCTGGAGTGTCGGCTTTTACAGGTGCCTGACTGGACCTCGACAAACAGATACTTTGATTACAATTCAGAGTCGGATGAGCGCAGATCTTCTGCAAGGCCAAGTACTTCTCTGGCATGGTCAGTCCCTCAAACTTTTTCAACTTCGGCGCCATCCTTTCGTTTTTCGATTTTATTTTTTTAGAAGAATTGTTCGACTTCTTGCTTATTTGGAGAGCTTCGTCATTGGACAGATTGAATTTTGGTTTATAAAACACGTCCAAAATGTCGTTCGGTTCGTCCAAAGCTTCAAGGATTTCATCGATCCTACTTTTATTAAACATAATCTGATCAGAAAAACTCGTGATATCTGAGGCACGTTCCTTAACAACGCGTTCTTTGCGAACTTTGGCCTGCAACACTCTGGGTTTCTTTCGCTTCTTGTACATTCCCATGAGACGTATTCCAGGTTCGCTGTTATTTTCAGTGGATTGAGAGACATTCGGGCAATCCATTTTTACTTGGAGGTCAGTCTTCTCAGTCTTTTTAAGGTCTTTGTAGAGAGTCTCATTTGGGCAACCAGCTTTTACCTGCGGACTGGGATCAATCTTTTTAAGGTCTTTGTTGAAAATTTTGAATCGGCTTTCCGGTGGAGAAATCACCTTTGCGCAGTTCTTCAAAATTATCTCGCCATCTCCGGTAGCTTTTGTCTCGTCGCATTTCTCAATCGCTAGGGGAGAACTATACCTAGGAGGATGAGAATTGGGCGAGGAATTGGAGGTGTTCGATGTGAGAAGAAGCTCAGGAGAGGAAAGCCCTCGACCCCGAGGCGATTGGAAATCATCTGCCAGCGGGAGAAATATGCTCGGATCCAAATGTCCGCCTTCAATGGCCCTTTCTATACGGTAAAGAAAATCAATCATCGTACTTGGATCGAAGTCTTCTAAGGCAGAAAACTCATGTTCAACATTTCGATTGTTCGAAGCTAGGTTGGAGCCGGTTGTCTTATTACTTGGTGGGAAACTGCCATTCACGTGGAAACGTCGGTGCGTCGTTCCACGATTTAATTCGCTTTTGCTTTGAATGCTATTTACATCAGTCAAGAATATATTTCCACTTTTATTACTGCTATTACTTAACGACTTCATGTTTTGCAATTCTGAGGAGAGTTTAGAGCGTGTAGTCTGGGTCGTTCGGCAATCTTTAGATCTTTCATTTTCATTGAAGCTATCCGACTTCGAGAGGAAGTTTTTAATTCGATCAGCCGTTTCTTTTGGCAGCGAGCCCTGCACTTTTTTGGCTTTGATCTTCATCTCACGGATTGTGCTGGCAAGACTCGAAGATGATTCACTGAATGTCGTATCGATCTTGTGATGATCAGGCGCATAAGAAGAATTGTCTGACTTGAAACTCTCCAACATCTCCATCAGGTCGTTTAGTTGTTGAGGGGAAAGCATTATTTCTTTATGGCGATCTTCCCTCCCATCTCTATACCTCAGATCTAACTTTAATTCTCTTTTATTTTCGTCATAAGAATCAGCTTCATCGGAGACATCTGTGGAACTTGGAACAAATTCTGCATTTTTAAAGCTTTGATTCCTTTGCATTTTTATTTGATTCTGATTGTCTAGATGTGGTCTCTGTGTCATAGTATGCTCATCGAGCATGAGACACTTCTTAGGGTTGCCCCTATTGCTTACCACTACCATTGATACAGGTTCCCTGTAGCCATGTATTTCATTAAAATTGTTTTCCCTTTTTATACCATCAAACAATTTGCCCATAAAATCGGCTTTAAACTTTGTCGTTTCGAATTTAGTATATGACCCTGCGTGACATTATTTAATTTATTTCTGAGAGATATTATGTGATTGGCTGGATGTTCTTGAACCTAAACAAAAGCCGATATCATCATTAAGCAACTTCATGCAGAGTCTATCTTTATAAATACTACTTAATCATTTAAATAATTCGGTAGCATTAACAAATCAAGAAAACAAACCAATTGCAGCAAATATCAGCCTTATTTCCTCAACTCTTCAGTTACGAGAATAGGGATGTTGTCTGCCATAAAATGGCGTATCTAATAAGGTTATTCAGAAATCTGTGTTCTTGGAAATTTATTTTATATAAAATTGACGCAATTAAACTATTTGTTTTAATTTTTTTTATAAATATTTGATTTTAGAAAATTTTTGAAAGTTTTAAAAACTACTTTAATTATATTTTCAAAGTGCACATTGACGTAGACGTATCGTTTTTTTGAGGCAAAATATTATGGATATCATTAAGTATGCTTTAATCGTCTGTTTAATAAAAACAGGCAGCGGGAATTATGTTGTTGATGTTCGGAGGCCGATGAGCGCATTATGGAAAGGTATTTTGTTTTGTTTTGTGTCTTAATGAATAAATGTGTTGACAATTTTACTGAACTACATTTGGAATTAATTTCATGGCATTCAAGTGGAGCAGTTTGACTACGAGAAAACATATTCTAATTATCTGGGTTGCTATCACTCCGACGAAGTCAAGACTTGGATTCGCTCTGAAAGAATTCAGAACCTGATGACGGTTTCTGCTTGTGTGGACAGTTGCTCCAATATGGAAATGACATTCTCTGGAGTTTTTAATGTTGGTAGATAGTTGGCCTATCTAAATATTTTCTATTTGAACTAGATTTTTAGCATTGTGAAACGCCATAACAATCATGGAATATAAGTTATGTGTGCTATGGTAAGACTGTTTAATGGCACAAGATGCCAAGATGTTCTAAAATTACGATGAACTTTTTATTAGGTATTGTTTTAATTGTAATAGTTGAACAGCAGTGATGCTATTTATTTCTTACAATATTTTAAGGGAACTGAGTGTTACTGCGCAGACAAAACTCCGAGCATGATCATTGACGATTTGGCGTGTAATAGAATATGTCCTGGAAATATTGGATTCATTTGTGGAGGAGTCAATGCTGGAGTTGTTTATCAAGGTAACTACTAATGATGACTGGAAGAATGGATGGATGGATGGATGGATGGATGGATGGATGGATGGATGGATGGATGGATGGATGGATGGATGGATGGATGGATGGATGGATGGATGGATGGATGGATGGATGGATGGATGGATGGATGGATGGATGGATGGATGGATGGATGGATGGATGGATGGATGGATGGATGGATGGATGGATGGATGGATGGATGGATGGATGGATGGATGGATGGATGGATGGATGGATGGATGGATGGATGGATGGATGGATGGATGGATGGATGGATGGATGGATGGATGGATGGATGGATGGATGGATGGATGGATGGATGGATGGATGGATGGATGGATGGATGGATGGATGGATGGATGGATGGATGGATGGATGGATGGATGGATGGATGGATGGATGGATGGATGGATGGATGGATGGATGGATGATGGATGGATGGATGGATGGATGGATGGATGGATGGATGGATGGATGGATGGATGATGGATGGATGGATGGATGGATGGATGGATGGATGGATGGATGGATGGATGGATGGATGGATGGATGGATGGATGGATGGATGGATGGATGGATGGATGGATGGATGGATGGATGGATGGTGGATGGATGGATGGATGGATGGATGGATGGATGGATGGATGGATGGATGGATGGATGGATGGATGGATGGATGGATGGATGATGGATGGATGGATGGATGGATGGATGGATGGATGGATGGATGGATGGATGGATGGATGGATGGATGGATGGATGGATGGATGGATGGATGGATGGATGGATGGATGGATGGATGGATGGATGGATGGATGGATGGATGGATGGATGGATGGATGGATGCCCCCACGGTCCCAGCCGAAAGGTGGGGAGAAAATGACGGACCATCAACGAACTCAAGGATTACCGAATTTGCTTCCAACGTGCCAGTTAGATGTACGTGTGGAAGAGTTTTCGCAACCGAGAGGGACTCAAAGTCCATCAAACAAAACCAAATTGCGGGTGTGAGGCATTAAGACAATGTGCTATCGCAAAATCGCGGATAGGTAAAACGCCGTACGACACCGGACCGGAGACCCACCACAGCTCCGGGTGTGTCCGAGTCTCTCGTCAGGAATAAGACCATCCAAGAGCCAGGATACGATTCCCTCGAGGAAACGACAAGAAAGGCTGATCAAGACTGGATGAGGAACTTAAGGAAGGATTCGAGAAAAGCCTGAAGGATGGATCAGTGAAATCCTTCAGTGACTTCATCTACAACAAGTGCATCGTGTCTTTCCCAAACGGCCCCAGGAAATGAAGGACTCTAGGCGACAGCGCGAACTCAGCGTCAAAGGCGAAAAGAAAGCGCTTCGCCGTCGTTGGAAAGTGGCTAAAGAAGACGAGAGAGAAGGGCTCTCCGTCCTATGGGAGGACGTGAAGAGACGAGTGAGGGACTTGCAGAAAGAGAGAGATAAAGGAAATACGAGAGGAGGAGAGCTATGAGAAGCTTTTATAGCGATCGTACAGATACGGGAGATCGCTTCCAGACCCTCGGACTCGCAAAGTAATGTGAACTGCAGACCAAACCGCGGTCACGATAAAGCCCGCGTTGGAGCCCTGTATCTCCGGCTGCCGCTACAAAGAAATAGTAAGGCCCAGTTTGCATATATTAAGTACACGGTGTGAAGAAGCCACTGATAGCTTTCATGACCGCCTTAGGCAAACTGAGGTGGAGGCGATCGACATAACAAGGCCAATGAGAGCCTCGCACAGTCGAAGTTTGTAGGTAAAAGTATGCGACATGAAGAAGCCATTGAGAGTTTTCGCAGTCGCTCCAGTCCAGACAGCAATGACCGGTATAACAGGGTATAACAGTATAAGAGTGCCTCTCTTAGCCGGCGGTATATGTTTTGTCCAAAAAAACAAAAAACGGCCAGGGACATCCGGCTAATCCCCGGATGTGGACCGGCCCCCGAAAACGTAAGGAGATTCAAAGGGCCGATACGTTTGAAGACGGGGGAAACTCCTCTGAGGATCCCTGTCGGAGCTCCAAGGCGGATTAACATTCATCCACTCATTCCCCAACTAATCATCATCATCTTGCAAACCCATGATTTCTCCAGTTTAAATAATGATTCCCCTAATTTGTATTCAGTTATTCTAACTTTTGTCAAGTTAGTTTCAGTTAAAGTTATATGGGATTTAATTAGCTGTTTGGATGTTGAATTTTGTTTCTGAAATATTTCTTAAGATGTTTCATTCACTTTAGTCCATATCTTAATAAGAGATTTAATTAGTTAGCTAATAATATTAGTAATTAAAAATGAGCTATTTAAGGATGACTCTTTAAATGAGGTTTGACATAAACTTTCCTATCGCAGTTTGTCGACCAGGGAGGTTTGGACTGAGGTGCGGCCTGCCTTGTTTCTGCCTCAACTACATGCCCTGCAACTACGTCACTGGCGTCTGCTACTTCAAAGGCTGCAGACTCGATCACAAAGGAGCTCGTTGTGCTTTGGGTAAGTGCCTCTGATCAGTTTGGTGGATTTTGTTGTCAATTTGTTATTTATTGCAGTAATGGTTGTTGAACGGAATCTAATGTCTTTAATCGTGGAAAGATGAATACAATTTTAAATTTTATTTAATGTTCAGAATAATCTAGAAGTTTTGATTTATTTGTTGTCATGTAACTTTTGGTGGAAACCTGAAATAGATTTTATATTAAGGCATGGTTGATGCATGAGTCAACTGACTAATTCCAAACATCGGTTAGTTGAACCTTGACCTGGATTTCATTTTTGAGATCCAAAACTGATCTCTGTGCTGAGGTTTATAACGCTCATTTTATTGGAATGATTTGTCTCAACGACCTACATTTTTTCAGCAACATCCGAAAAAGACGATTCAGAAGGTATGGGGTTGTTACTCGACAGATATCCTGATTGGATGAGTTCCAAAGGTGTAAAGGCCCGTGAGTTACTTATTAGCTTATGATGATGTTTAGTTGATGAGTAGCTTATTAATTATAATGATGATGTTTAGTTGATGAGTAGTTTATTAATTATAATGATGATGTTTAGTTGATGAGTAGCTTATTAATTATAATGATGATTGTTTGATGGTAAAACCTTGCCTTTATTAATACTTAGTAAATAATCGCATATATTTTAAAGGAGAATACTATCATCTGTATCAAATCGCAGATCATTCATTACAAGTAAACTAATAGGACTAACAACTAATTGATATTGTAATAGTTAAGTAAGTAAAAACTACTCTGCAGCGTTGAACTGCTCTCTTGGAAGGTACGGTTTGTATTGCGGTGCAGCGTGTCACTGCAAGTCCAAGCCATGTCACAGGGTCACGGGCGTCTGCAACGACGGTTGTAAGCAGGGATGGATGGGAGGTCGTTGTGATAAGAGTTGGTTGGAATTTTGTTTGAAAGGAAAATCATTGCCTTTCCATGAGCAATCATGGATAATAATAATTTATTATAATAATAACATTAATATTAATAATATCTTGTTCGCAACCCAGTAAGGCACTCGAAAAATCTGTTAAATACAAAAACAAATAATAATAATGATAATAATAACAACAGCAATAATAATAATGTATATATTTATGTTTTATTTGTGTAGCGCGATAAGCGTAAGCGTCAGGGGCGCTTAACCATCTCTGTAGCGCCTTGTGGCGGTGCAAGCTAGGTCTCGAACACGACATGTAACGACTGTTGCTTTTGCTCTGAGCTAACTTGCACGCCAAATAATAATATTAATAACAGTATTATTTTATAATACCGGTAAACATAATAATTAATGAAAATTTTTATTTTAAAAAATATTATTATTAATAAGTTATCGTAGATGACTTTGGTATGATTTTGTGCGGTGATGGTGATAATATTTATTAAAATAAATTTATCATTAGCCACTGATATTGCGTTTATAAATGTAATTGCATTACATTAATTTCGGATTATTAATTTTATTAAGCGCAGGCGACCCGTGTCATGGCAACCCGTGCATGAATGGAGGTACGTGCAAGACTTTTTATCCAGAAGCTGTTTGCAGCTGTCCTCAAGGATTTGTTGGTGTCAGGTGTCACAGAGGTGCTTGCTCAATATATTTTAAACATTGATATTGTATTGTATTTTATTTTATTGCATTACAATTTAAACAAATTATTTTATTATATCTTAATAAACAAATTTATTAAAAATAATAAAAAAAGTGTTATAATCTTTAAAAAGACCTCTTAAAGACTTATATGATACTATATTTGTAACTTTTTTAATTAAAACGATGACTTGTTGCCTCACAGCTGACCCATGTCTGTCGTCACTATGCAAGAATGGAGGTTCATGTCGAGTAGTTAGAGACACCTTTGATTGCATTTGCTATGGAGACTTTTCTGGAACCCTCTGCGAAATAAGTGACTGATTTATTTTTATTTATTAATTTTATTTTTTAGCTTATATCAATAAATGCAACGCCATATCGTCAAATAAATGGGATTGCGTGACGCATTGTGATTCGATTGTTGTCCGCTTTTGAAATCGTGTCGTACAACATGGCGGCAATAAAGGTTACGACTAGTGTGATAATCGTCTTAGATTTAGTCACTGAATTATACAGTCATACTGAGCAACTCTTCAATGCATACCTGGCCGATAGAAATTTCGGACCCCAGCGGTCCCTAAGTTATGTCGATTTGTTAATGGAAAAGAAAAAAGTCATGTTAGCAATATTTTAAAACCCTACCGGGACTAAAAAAGATGCCTTGCCCCTGAGAGCCTGGATCCCACTCTCGACGCCCCTGATTAAGTGTCATGGGAGATGTTTAAGATTCTACTTCTAATAACCTGAAGTATAGTTATTCTCTGACTGACTGCCTTGGTTGTTGTCCAGCGATCGATAATTTTGTTTTGGCAAGCCGAGCTATCATTTGCGCTACGAAATGGAATATTCGCCATTCTAAGTGCAGCTGCCTCACCATTCTTACAGATGTAGCCGGCTTTCACGTAGAACCATTTTACCTCGGATGTGCCAGAGACGGACGGCCAGAACTCCGTGAAGAACATTCATTGTCTGAGGAGATCCTCAGGGAACAAGCACACGACATGAATGTCAACAAATGTGCCATCAGATGTAGGGCAAGACTTTATACTTTTGCAGGTCTCCAGGTAGCTTCACTATTGATTATTCGTGGATTTATTCATTAATAAATTATTAGTAAATGTATGTCAGAATATAATTTGTTTTATTGCTCAAAGCGTTATACGAAATATGTTAATAAGATTATGAACCATCAAATGCATAAATAGTTTTCAAATTCTGCGTCATGCTTTGTACAATAAATTCAAATCATAGCCCAATTGAACATAGTCTGATAAAACCACAAAGGAAGGTAAAAAATGTTTCTGCGGTAACGACTACGGAAGATATGGAATGCTTTCCGACGATGTCTTCTGCAGCACTCCTTGCACTGGAAATCCATCTCAGATGTGCGGTGGAAAGAGAGCTTTCTCCATTTATACTGGTTTGTATTAGCTTTGAACCTTGAAATGACTTCGCAATTGCCATTTTGCTATTGCATTGATCATCAGTCACTTCTTGTGTACAATGGACAGATTTATTGAGTTCCTACTTTTCTCAAATATTTTCCATGCTTCAGTGTGTCCAATCGGGAAATTCCGAGAAGACTGCATGGAGTCGTGCCATTGCGGAGGCAGTCAGCCATGCCTTCTCACCACCGGCAAGTGTCCTTATCCTACTTGCAGCGTCGGCTACGAAGGAGTTAGCTGTAATGTCGGTTCGTTGCTTAAAATAACTTGGGGTTTCCAAAACGACTTGGTTCAAGTTCCTTTTTTGTTTTCTTTGCAATGGAATGTGTTATCATTCAGAGATTAGTTTATCATCGGGTAACCGAGTTTAATTTAAAAATTAAATAATGGAAATTTAACGGCATTAAATGTTACTGATTAGTTGAAGTAATAACAATAAGCGGCTATTAAACTAAGTCTAGAGAAGTAGTAATTCCATGTCTCTGACTTAAAAAGTTCATTCGATTTTAGAAGTTATCGGTTCCACAACGATGTACGAAAGTGGAAAGTTTTATTACAAAGTCATCCTTGTTCTTTTCACGGTCGTCTGCTGCATGCCGACTGTTTACCTTGTCTTCAGGTTGACATGAAATCTATTCGTATGTTATTGTTTACAAAAATGGGTAGCATCGTATAACTTTATATGTAGTACTTTAAATGTAGAACAATTCATGTCGGCAATTGAAAACAATACGAAGATATTTATTGGAGCGAGTTTTATTTTAGCAAATTCCTGGTTTGAATAGAGCTTGAATAGATGAATTTATCATTTGCACATCATGTTGTTTTGCGTTTTTGCCACAAATTATCGTTAGATCGTTGCAAATTTTCTGATGAAAAAGATTCGTTTCTATGACTTATGAACTTAAGATAGATGAAAATCTCAACATTAGGACACATTGCCATACCAGATAATACGATAAGTTAAAATAAATTAAAATAGATTTCATAAAAATAAAGATCAAATATTTAGAATTAAAAGCTTAATTGCTTATATAAATGGATTAAATGGATCAATGTAATAAACCTTACAAACTTGGCGTGAATTCGGTTTAAAGGACTTAGAAGGCATTTTGTTTTTTCAATTTGAAGTTTAACGTGAAATCAGATTTCGGAATCTGAGCAATAAGAATTATACAAGAATTATACAAATATTACAAGAAACAAAAATGAAACGACCAGCTCCACAAAGGGCTCGTGTCATGGTCTCCTTAACTCGAAAATTCTTTTGAGTGCCAGACATCGACCATACAAATTCTTTGTGTGAATGACTGCTAATCGGGTAGCGGTGAATTGCACCAATTCGCTGTTGGAACCCCATTTTAGTCGACGGATGACTTTTGTTCTGCCTTTCCAGGACAATCCACATTAATCAATTATGTGACGGTCACGCAAACCATTCTACCAGTCTTTTAAGACTTGCCGTTTACAAGTGAGGACAGGAAAATGCTCTTTATCCTGCAACTAGTCTTCATCCCATTCTTCTTCTATTCGATTCCAATCAACGGTAAAACATTCGGCAAGATTTTCTATTGCCGGGGAGGTGATGGCTGCTCTTGGCATCAGGAATTCTTCCATCTTCATGCATCTGAAATTCAGCTCAAGTCCGTGTCATTTATACCCACAAGTATCCATGAAGTTCCCCTGTTGGTGAGGTGTGCGTATTGGTGCCAGTTAAACGTTGATTGTCTGGGCTTTAATTATGGATACGTGGATGGAATTTGCTTTTTTTTCAAGATATTTTCTTATAAAATCTATCCAAAGGAAAACTGTGCGTACTACGAAGTGAGTTTTAAGTTTTAGTTTGAGACAAATTAAAAAAAAATCAATTATTCTGTAATTCGAGTCGATAATTGCAGGCTAGTTCAGAGGATTCTTCCAATCGTAAGCCATTTATTTTAATAAATTGTTATTATTATTATTATTATTATTCACCTCCACAACTTTATTAATCACTTTAATTGTTTGAAATACGATGCAGCTACATCGGCCAAGCCGATGAAAAGATGTCAAAGTTCAGCGGCCATTGAAAATGGCGTGGTTCTTGGAGCATGGGAATTGGAATATTCCAGTAATCGGAATGATTGGAGTATTTCCAATTGCGCCAAAACTGATGAACCTCCAATTGGAAGCAACTGGTGGATGATTGATACGGGACGGTACACTAAATTAAGCTCCTTCGAAATTTGGACTGCAGACTCGAATTCACGTGAGACCGTTTGAGACTATTAATCTATTATTAATAGATATTAATTAATTAGTAGATATTAATAGATATTAATTAATTAGTACACTAAATTAAGCTCCTTCGAAATTTGGACTGCAGACTCGAATTCACGTGAGACCGTTTGAGACTATTAATCTATTAATTAATAGATATTAATTAATTAGTAGATATTAATAGATATTAATTAATTAGTAGATATTAATAGATATTAATTAATTAGTAGATATTAATTAATTAGTAGATATTAATAGATATTAATTAGTAGATATTAATAGATATTAATAAATCTCAGTTAAGTGGCAAAAGTATGATAACATTGATATTATTTCAGTTGATAGATTGATCGACCTAACCGTTGCTGTGACTAACACATCGTGGCTGGCAGGGGATCCTTTGAAAAGCAGTTATTCCACTTGTTACGTATTCACAAGTATGCTAAAAGCATTCAGTTACAACGAATTCAACTGCAAATCGTCCATTGTACCAGGGAGGTACGTGGTCATCCAGCAGGGAGATTTAAATCCTCAAACATCGGGTTATTTCGCCTTGTGCGTATTCAAACCTTTTTTTAAAAATTAGAACCAGCAGCAAAATATGCAGTGTCAACAGTCCCTAGAGAAAAAATATTTAAGAAATTTGTTTATTAATAATTGTTATTCAGTAATCCTGTAGTTCTAGGAAGTTGTGACCCATTTTTCGCTTTTTCTTCTTATTGCTTTGGTACACTTAATAAATTTAAAATTGATGAATTTGAGGTTTTGTTTTTGTTTTTTCTGGAAATAAAATGTTTAACTTAGTTGAATTATTTGTGATGTGCCTGCAACTAAAAAATCTTTAATAGCAGATAGTTAACATTGAAAGGAAGAAGTTTCTTTGTTGAGAATCTCATAGTGAGGGCGCATTGTTTTGAGTAATAAATGGTGCAGATCGTAAAAGATCAAACCGTGAAAATAGAACAAAAAATAAATGCTTCTCTTCTACTAAGGCTTTCATTAAAAATGTTTGTTAGAACAATGGACTTTCGAGTAAGGATTTGAATAATTAAGTGGCTTATTTCACAAATATCTTAAGCGTCCACACCCGTGTGAAGGCGAATTATATTTGGTCCCGCATGTCCAATTTGGAATAGCGACCGACCGAATTTTGGCTTCGGTTTAGGAGCCGAAAATTGTCATACTATTATATTATATAGTTCTGTTATGGCCAAAACTGAATCAGGTTTTCGGTAAAAACGGAAGATATCGAGCTTATGTCGTTATATTCAGAATCTCTGTTAATCAATATGGTATATCTAGCATAAGCCGGTAAACTTCATCCCAACTAGTATTTCAGTCAAAAACTCCAACCTGATTGTACTGTTGTGAGATAGAGCGAGTTTTGATTCAATCGCGAATCTGATGCGGGTTTCTTATGTCGGGTTCATCGATTTTCAAAGGGAACAACACGAAGTAGCAGGATATATTAAGTACCAACGTGTAATGAGTCATAAATTCAGAATAATAACAAGGGAGTAACAAAGGCAACAAAGTTTTGTGGCTTTATAAACATTAATAATTCATTAAACAAATCTTACAAGAGCTTAAGAACAGGAAAGTAGAAAGTTAAATTATATCAAGTTTTAGTTGACTAAAATAATATAAATATTAATGATTAATAGTAATAATTAATAGTTTTATTAATATAATCATGAGTAATTAGTGAAACAGATCATGTAATTATTAAAAGTTAAACTGTTGAATCACGTGACAGTAGCAACAATTCAACCCAAAAACGTGAAGAAAAACTTGCCTTTCATAAATTATTTATAATCTGTTTAAAGGCTTCCAGGTAATCTTCAATGCAAATCTCGACTACTGGGTTCATTGTTTTGTCAATCCTACCTTCCCCATCAAAAAAATCATTAACAGTAACATTTTACGAGATGATTGTTATTCATCTGAGATCTATTTGCATATTTTTCCAATTAAAATATTTTTCTACAAATAGCTTTGAATTGATCTTTTTGCCTTTCAGACAACTCGTCGCGATCGTGCGCTTCCATGAATTCTTGAAAATATTTTCTCCCCCGGTCTAATCGTCGCAAAATGCTCATTTTTTTGCATCTCGTCTTCATCTCATTCTTCTTCTGTTCAATTCCAATCGTCGGTAAAACATTCGGCAAGGTTTTCTATTGCCGGGGAGGTGATGGCTGCTCTTGGCATCAGGAATTCTTCCATCTTCATGCATCTGAAGTTCAGCTCAAGTCCGTGTCAATTACACCCACAAGTATCCATGAAGTTCCCCTGTTGGTGAGGTGTGCATACTGGTGCCAGTTAAACGTTGATTGTCTGGGCTTTAATTATGGATATGTGGATGGAATTTGCTCATTTTTCAAGATATTTTCTTATAAAATCTATCCAAAGGAAAACTGTGCGTATTACGAGGTGAGTTTTAAGTTTTAGTTTGAGACAAATTTAAAAAAATCAATTATTCTGTAATTCGAGTCGATAATATAAACCAACGTGTAATGAGTCATAAGTCGATATAAAGCGCCTCTGACGCTATGCACACGGCGCTTTATAAATTAATTATTATTATTATTATTATTAATTGCAGGCTAGTTCAGAGGATTCTTCCAATCGTAAGCCATTTATGTTAATAAATTATGCGTGCCGCCTTTATGATGATCCAAATTCAAAATGTGAAAGCTTTGAAATTTGAAAATAAGTAATTGTTGTGGAGAGTTTATAAGTTTACCCCCGGTGTGGTGAGGTTCCCCTCTCCCAAACAAGATGACGAAATTCTCCATGATTGACATGATTAATAAAGATCGATAAAGTGCATCGGCAATTTAAGTGCATCTGTTACTAATTGGGCCACCCTAAACGTCTTCAATAAAATGGACGAAGGAACATTATCGAATGTTGAAATCAACGCACGAGTTTCCAAACCTTTTTAACAAAAAATGCAGTTTAAACGTTATTAAATTATTATTATTATTATTATATTATTATTATTATTATTATTATATTATTATTATTATTATTATTATTATTATTATTATTATTATTATTATTATTATTATTATTATTATATTATTATTATTATTATTATTATTATTATTATTATTATTATTATTATTATTATTATTATTATTATTATTATTATTATTATTATTATTATTATTATTATTATTATTATTATTATTATTATTATTATTATTATTATTTTTATTATTATTATTATTATTATTATTCACCTCCAAAACTTTATTAATCCCTTTAATTGTTTAAATTACGATGCAGCTACATCGACCAAGCCGATGAAAAAATGTCAAAGTTCAGCGGCCATTCAAAATGGCGTGGTTCTTGGAGCATGGGAATTGGAATATTCCAGTAATCGGAATGATTGGAGTATTTCCAATTGCGCCAAAACTGATGAACCTCCAATTGGAAGCAACTGGTGGATGATTGATATGGGACGGTACACTAAATTAAGCTCCTTCGAAATTTGGACTGCAGACTCGAATTCACGTGAGACCGTTTGAGACTATTAATCTATTAATTAATTAGTAGATATTAATTAATTAGTAGATATTAATAGATATTAATAAATCTCAAAATGGCAAAAGTATGATAACATTGATATTATTTCAGTTGCTAGATTGATCGACCTAACCGTTGCTGTGACTAACACATCGTGGCTGGCAGGGGATCCTTTGAAAAGCAGTTATTCCACTTGTTACTTATTCGCAAGTATGCTAAAAGCATTCAGTTACTACGAATTCAAATGTAAATCGTCCATTGTACCAGGGAGGTACGTGGTCATCCAGCAGGGAGATTTAAATCCTCAAACCTCGGGTTATTTCGCCTTGTGCGTATTCAAACCTTTTTTTAAAAATTAGAACCAGCAGCAAAATATGCAGTGTCAACAGTCCCTAGAGAAAAAATATTTAAGAAATTTGTTTATTAATAATTGTTATTCAGTAATCCTGTAGTTCTAGGAAGTTGTGACCAATTTTTCGCTTTTTCTTCTTATTGCTTTGGTACACTTAATAAATTTAAAATTGATGAATTTGAGTTTTTTTTTTCTGGAAATAAAATGTTTAACTTAATTAAATCATCCAGAAGTACAAAAACCTAAGTTCAAAAACGGAAAATAGGCCAAAAAATCCACATACGGCAATTTTACTTATATAAAATAATTTAATACAATTTAATGATATGATAATGCTTATGTGATAATGCTATGTGATTTCAAGAATGTTTGAATGTGGATATAGACTCGGGGGATGTCATGCTAGCGGGGTTCGAAGTTACCACAAACAGTTCTGATGGTTTGGACTCTTTTGGATAAGTAACTAACTTTGGATCTTTTGGAGAAGTACATAACTCAAAAATAAATAAATAAACTTTAATAATGGTGGGCAGGCATAAAACGTTTCAGCTGCAGAATCACTAATGTTTGAACTAATCTTAAGATGCACTGCCTCAAAAGCGGAGTAGTAATGGAGACTATCGAGACACTGCTATGGAATAAACGCTAACAAAAGCCGGAGAGACAAAGATGTGATTGGTTAGTTCATTTCCTATAACTGAAAAAAAAATTAAAATTTGTTTGATTGTCAAAAGATTTTTTGATTGAGGAAAAGTCGAACGAAAATGTTTTTTCTGGATATAAAATGTTTAGTCTTTCATTTGTGATGTGATTGCAACTAAACAAAAAAAATCTTTAACATCAGATGTTTAACGTTGAAAGGATATATAATAAATCTAAAAATAAAAAAAGTCACATTAATAAAAATTGTTTAAAAATTTCTTACGATTTATAGTATCTTCCTGAGTTTATTTGCTAAGAATCTCATACTGATGGTGCATTGTTTTGAGTTCCAAATGTTTTTTGAGTTTCCGCAGATCATAAAAATGCGATACATGAAGAGAACTAAAAGATAAATGCTAATAAGGATTCAATTCCAAACGTTCGATAGAATAATGGACTTTTGAGGAAGGATTTGCAGAACTCCAGGTCCAATTAGGGATAGCGACCGACCGAATTTCGGCTTCGGTTTAGGCGAAGTTCCCCTGTTGGTGAGGTGTGCATACAGGTAAAGGTGCCAGGTAAACAATAATTGTCTGGGCTTTAATTGTGAATACGTGGATGGAATTTGTTCATTTTTCAAGATATTTTCTTATAAAATCTATCCAAAGGAAAACTGTGCATACTATGAAGTGAGTTTTATGTTTTAGTTTGAGTCAAATTTAAAAATAAACAATGTTCTGCAACCCAAGTCGACAATTCCAGGTCGAAGAAGAACCAATTATTCTTAAATTCTTAATTAGCATGCCACCTTTACCCCATCATGAATTTAAAATTTGAAAGCTGTGAAAGTGCGAATATGCTTTCTCTATTATACTTTTTCTCTGGTAGAATTTGGCTCGTTAAAAAATTGATTTCGTTTTCAGGAGTTTTATCTCATTCATAATTCGTTAGCAATAATGAAAAGGACAAGTCGCATTTATTTATATTACCACTCGAAATAGCCGCCTAAATTTTAATTTGGTGCGGCAGATGTGCATTCTCCACGACTTTATTGCTTCCATCGCCGATTTTACGACTTAGTCAAGCCCAGAAAAAGATGTCAAAGTTCTGCCGCCATCCAAAATGGCGTGGTTCTTGGAGACTATGGATTTTGATAATGTTTGTACTCGAACTGCTGAACCTCCAAGTGGTTGAAACTGGTGGATGATTGACGCGAGAAAATTAATCACTTTAAGCTCTATAAGGATTAGGACGGAAAGCTACGATTCATGTAGACTAAATGTTGCAGTTTTGTCTCTTCGAAAGCATCCGGGTAATTGACAAAAATTATCACACATTCATAAATTTTCTTTGGTACTCACAAAATTATTTTAGAAGATATGTGTAATAAACAAATTTAAAGATAAATTTACCAATACTATCGCAATTCCCCGAAAAGTGAGTGTCCTTTATTACTGTGTTTTAACGAAAATTACTCAGACAATTACAACACGCGGACGAATATAACATGTAATTTTTCCAATTTGTAAAAAGAACAGTGGAAGAATCTGGCACAAGAACCGTGGCAATAACCACATTTCTTTTTGAAATTAACAAGCGTCGCAAATTAACGTTTCCTGTTCAGAAGCGTGTATCTGATCGGCCATTTTATTTTTAGAAATTTTTCAGTTTTTACGAATTATGTCTGAAGTTGAATCAAGCTGGACAGAAGAAACACCGGAAGATGAGTTCTTCCCTACCAAATTACGATAGTCATAAATTCAACAAAAAAAAAGTCAAAGAGGACTTTTGGGCTGACATTGAAGAATGCCAGGAAAGAAACAGGGATCCATGTTTTCAAATGAGACCGGGCAGATTCTTTTCAAAGAGCTTGATGTTGATCATGGATGCAATGACTGCCCGTAACTCCCTAAATATGGAAATCACATATTTTAAATGTACAAACCTTAAGAGACATTTTTAAACATTTTGAAATTAATTTTTGGAACAGATGATGAAATTAAGCAGATGTATCATTCTGTGAGACACAGCTTTACTGGAAGGTGTAGAATTGTTGAGGTCCAAACAGTACATCAATTATAACATGAAATTTCATGAGATTTCAAAATTAAAGTCTTCCTTTCAAGAGCCATAAATGGATCATTGATCTGAGCATGAAATGTACAATAGGCTTTATAATTGCATTGAAAGAAACAAGGATTTTTAATTAAATTGAGATCAATGCTTGAAGCAGATACTGAATTTAAGCAGATGTACCATGCTCTGGGACACAGCTTCACTGTGAAGGTATGGAATTGCTTAGGGCCATCAACTATAACATGAAAGTGTGGCCAAAAGCTGCATATAATTTTTGCCATCCAATGGGTTTCATGATGTGTTCTTATGGCAATGTAGAAAATCAAGTGACTTATCACCATTGGAATCTTTATAATGGGTTCCAAGAGAATGGAATAAGGATATCATTTTGTTTTCCAATAAAGACTGCAAAAGAGTGATATCTGACACTATTATCAAAATTGTATCTATTTTATTCCATGCTTATGAGAAGTGTTCAAAAAGCTTTTATAGCAGGACCATTAAGAGATTGAAGACATTTGCTATAGTAAGTCCATGCATGTGATGTTTGACTATCAAAATGTTAAACCAAAGCTCTATCTGAACCACCAGTCCTGAAAAAATGTCACACAAACTGAAAACATTAGCACCAATTATAATTATGAGTACAAATACTTCAAAAATTATGACGAAAATACATAAAATAGCACAACACCCTACAAGTTTCCTGTAGTTACCATCAATTAATTTAAGTTAAATTCAAGTTGACGTCACAAATTCGTGAGCCGGACAATGCAATGATTAACATGATTGTTTTGTCACATGCTTCTGCAAGCATACATCGGAAGTTCTTTATACAATACATTAACGCCCAACCAGTTATAAACTACTTAAATTTAAAAATATAGTCTAAAGCTTTTTCAAAAATTTATAAAAAGTCTGTGCTATCATTTAAATTTTTATTTTTGTTGGTCAGAAATCAAATTCATGTAAATTTGATCTAGCATAACACGTATACGATTATAGCACGCAGAGAGGGTGCGTTACGTGAAATCGAACATAACGCGCGTGTAATATGGGTGAAAATATGGTACAAATAACAATAAAGATTGAAATTGATAAATGGAAAGTGCAATAAAATGGGACTTTAGCAGAGAGTCTGCAAATTCAATAATATATTTTAAGCGGTCTACCTTCTGCTCCGAAATACAAGAAGGACGCAGATGAAGTTAAACAAAAACAAACAAAATTAAAGTTAAAAATAACGCCTAACTATTTTACAAAAAAACAAACAAAAGTCTGTGCTATCACTCAAATTTTTTATTTTTGATGGTCGGAAATAAAATTTAATTTAGCGTGTCTCGCATACGATTATAGCAGGCAGAGGGTGCATGGTACATAAAATCGAACACAAAGTGCGTGTAAAATTAGTGAAAATACGGTAATTTTTTCTACAAAAGAGGCGCTAGAGCTTACTTTCAAGGTAGGTCTTTTTGGAGAAACACGCTAAAAGAATTATACAAAGAAATAATTACTGACACTCACTGGATGAGAATCCGTAAAACAGTTTCTACCCAACAATTTAGTCACTAGCTGTATATCCGGTTTTGCACGGTAATAGATTTGCAAATGAATAAACTTCATTTATAGTATAAAATATTTATATTAATATGAATTAACACAGTACTTGTTTATAAACGACATTTTTAGTTTGACCCCTGGAGCATGAATAAATAAGTTGTTGGGTGAACCCTCCCTTGAGCATGCAACATAAAGTTGTCCGTGGGAAATACACGGAGATCTCAAGTCCACTCCACAGTATTTAATAGATTGCCCCTAAACATTGTTTATAGTTGTCGAGAACGCAAGTCTCCCTGGAAATTGCAATCTTTTGAAATTAAAAGGAATATCCGTGGAATAAAAACTGTTAATCCTTCTCCTTTTCCTGTTAAGATAACTGCTTCAATTACATTCCAACAACTTTTTAACACAAAGCCTAGTGCCGTTTCAAAGTTTTGGTGGGTCAACGTTACGTAGTAGAATAATTAGAGATCCCAGTTTTAGTAAAAGACGGTGTGGTGGCAAACCAGCTGGGTTTAAGAACTCTTGTGGGAAATTGACAATCTCATCAGCATCTACAACGGTATCGATTGACTTGTATTCAGTAACTGGACCTGGTAACATTAATAGTATTTTATTGTTGATTTCATGAACATCTCATTTTTGGCAGCAAGAATTGCAACCAGTTTGAATGTTCATAGTTTGTGGAAACCATTGGATAAAATGCATCAATTAATTTTTCTACTGTCGAAACCAGGTTATAAAAATCTGATGAGAGTTGAATATTTCTTGAAAAATTGACATTTAATCTACCTTCTCCAATATCCGGTAGTCTGTTTGAAAAATTTTGAGCACCATCATCTCCAAGATGTTTTCTCATGTTTTATCTTTTGTACATGTCTCCATAAAAATGAATGCTTTAAACATGCATGGATTTCATCGGCCGGTGTTAACTTTGATATGACGGGCAGAGTTTGACGGAAATATCCAGAGTGTTATATTTTATTTTATTTATTTTAAAGACACGAACGAAGGGCCGAAGCCTCTAACATGATCGAAAAATAAACCTAAACGCGAAAACTAAGTTCATCATCGCTCGGGCAGATCTAGTTTGAGAAATCGAAAGCGAGGAGAAAAATATAAGAAAATATATTTGTTATATATATGTTTTGTCAACTACGCTATGTGGAGTGACTAGTGAGCTCTACTGTTGTGTGCAAGTTGTAAGTAGTAAACTGTAAGCGATGATCACTTATGCAGCAAGCTATAGTTATGATATAGACAATAAACTGTGAGACAGTAAGCTGATTTATTTATCAAATTCAAAGCTGAGGTTAACAATCAAAGATACTGAATAGTAATTTCAGTCATAAAGATATTTTACAATTTTATGACCATATAATTGTTACACCTCCTTCCTTCAGAGATCTGCAAAACGGACTGGAGGTTTAGAGATCCTTCCTGACCTAGTCCGGTATTCAGTCACAGTAGAATCAGTAGGATGTACTGAAGGTGCTTCAGTCGGTTCTTGGTTGTTTTCATTGAACTCTATGGGCTCCGTTTGAAATAAAGTGACTGGAGGAGATTTCTCTGTGGCTATGAGATGACGTATTCTAACTGTTTCTCCTGGCTGCAGTTCTGGTAGGCTACGAGCCCCTCTGTCGTAGTACATCTTCTGCTTTTTCTGCAAGTTGTGTCACGCTGTCAATCCTGCTTATCAGGTTCAGCTCCAGACAACTTGGCAGGCCCAAGATTGTAGGTACTTGGCAGTTGACCACGAAAAAATCGGTAGGAATATTTCTTCCACGATGTTGGATGAGAATGGTGACCAATCCTGCTGGGTTTACCTTGTCGTTACTAAATGAAGTGAGTACAGCTTTTGTAGTGCGAAGAGGTGGACGATCTTTCATGTGTCTGAAAACATTTTGTGATAAAATGTTCACCTCTGCACCTGTGTCTAAGTTGCATCTAAGCTTGGTTTTACCCACGACAAGTTCTTTCCACCACGATGTTTGTTGAACATTTCCAAGCTTGCACATTGACACGAAAAATGATTGCACTTCGTGGACAGGAGATGGTCTCTGTCTCGAACGAGATGTGGATCTCTGTCTTGGCGTCGTCTTGGTATTTCTACAACATCTGGCGTAATGGTTCTGTTTGCCGCAGGACGAGCACTGCTTGCCGTACGCTGTGCACTTTCTTGGTGAATGCTTTCCTCCACAGTTTTCACACCGCTTTACATCCAATGCTTGGAGATTGGTGGTGAGTGGTTTTTCGCTCTTTATAGCTAGCACCGCTGAGTTGTCGCCAGTAATAATTTTAACCTGGGCTTTGCATGCCTCCGATGCTCTGCAGAGGCTAACTGCTCTTTCGAGAGTGAGTTTGTCGTCTTGAAGGAATCTTTCAAGGAGCGAGCGATCCGCACATCCGAGTACGATCCTGTCTCTCATCATGGAGTCCACTTGGTCTCCGAACTCACATGACTTTGCTTGGTTCTTCAGTTTGGTAACAAATGCGTCAATCGGTTCATCCGGCAGCTGTGATAACTGCCAAAAAAGCGACCCTCTCAGTGATCGAGTTTGACTTCGGCGTGCAATATGCTTCAAACTTCTTGATCACTTCTACCAAATTGTTAGCGTCCGAGTTTCTGTCAAACGTGAATGCGTTGAAGATTGGAAGAGCATCCGGTCCTAAATAGCTGAGAAGCATGGCTATCTTGATGCTCTCAGGCTTGTCCAGAGATTCCGATGCCGTCAAATGTATATTGAACATTTGAATGAACAATCGCCATTCTTCGGCGAGATTCGCCGTATCGAATCGAAATGTATAAGATCTATTGAATATAGAATCTTTCGTCGACTGCGCCATGTTATATATATTTGTTATAGTATATGTTTTGTCAACTACGCTATGTGGAGTGACTAGTGAGCTCTACTGTTGTGTGCAAGTTGTAAGTAGTAAACTGTAAGCGATGATCACTTATGCAGCAAGCTATAGTTATGATATAGACAATAAGCTGTGAGACAGTAAGCTGTGAGACAGTAAGCTGTGAGACAGTAAGCTGATTTATTTATCAAATTCAAAGCTGAGGTTAACAATCAAAGATACTGAATAGTAATTTCAGTCATAAAGATATTTTACAATTTTTATGACCATATAATTGTTACACAGAGAGGAGTAACAGAGTTCCTCCCATCAAGATGTTATTTCCCCTCAAATCTCTAAGAGTGCGTCGTGGTGCATTCGTCCCAAACAATTAATTTACATGTTCTGAGGACTTGTACCCCATCGCTTGATTTTCTTGTCTGCTGATGTCAAGTGGCAACTAAAGTGCAGAATGGGCTGTAATTCTCCCTTCCATTAACATTGCCGCAATTCTCAAAGAGGCAATGAAAACAACAATTTCTCCCTTAGCCCCGATTTCAGCCAGAATTAAATTGGTTAAAAATGTTTTTCCTGTGCCTCCAGAAGCAACAAGGAAAATGTTACCGCCTTGTTGTTTTGCAAATCGATCAGTGAGTTGTTGTAATGTCTCAGAAGCTCTATTTCTGTTGTTCCGTGGTCGGGAATCACGCAGCTCTGTGTCATATCCTCCTCAGACCCGCGTGCACTGTAGTGTACATAAGGTCATAAAGCTTTTGCGGATAATACAATCAATTGTAGTGATAGAGACCCATTGGTTACTGTAGTGTACATAACAAATAATTGAAAAACTTTTTAGTTACTTTCATTGACTCTTAAATGTTATAAAATTGAAAAAAAAGTTCCAAAATTTTTGCGTCTTATATTGGTGGGTCTGAGGAGGATATTTCAAAGTTGAATCGAATCTCACTCGGTCCTACGTTGCTGATGTCTGGATCAACTGAAAAAAAAGTTAGTTATTTGTCAACATGTGTTTCTCGTGGTTTGATTTTTCACTTGAAAATTGATTAATTTTGATTTGCTTAACGAACGAGCACCAATTAGTGACTTGGATTCACAAAGTTCCACCTCGTGTCGAATTATAACGGAATTCTCCAAATCAAAAACTGAACAAAAATAAACATAAAAACCACCATGATCATCATAATAATCATCATCAATAGTAATAATATAGAAATCATCATCATCATAATAATCAATAAGCATAATCAATAGTAATAACATAGAAATCATCATCATCATCACAATTGACTTCATTAACTCCATACTAACCCTTGAAGTCAAAGCTTGAAGCACCCCCATCCGGTTCCTTGTCAAGAGACAGGAGGAATTTCCTTTGCACACTTCTCCTCATACCTCTTGAACCTGTCTTTAGCTCACCTCCACAAGTTCTCAACCTGGTTTGGAATGACAAATATAACCGAGTGGTTCACTGTGCCATGTGCTAAACCTATGACAGCCGACACAACAAGAACATACAGAAGCTTGTGTCGACAAATAACAAATTCCAGTGTGCCTCAAGAAGGAAGGAGGTTCTAATTACCAGACTCTGAATTGGAAAATATGCTCTGAATCAACACCTATTTCTCTTTAAAACAAACATCATCCTGAAGGAAAATGCCAGGTGTGCCCTCAGGAAGATGAAATGTCCGGCCCAGTCTGTCCTGAGGGAAAAAAATTAGATTCAAAACAAATCTAAGATGATATCCATATTTAGCGATGCGGCAAATATGGACATTATTTACGTTTGGCTCTGCAAAAATCGGAGTCAATTAAGAGAATCTTAAATCAAATTGTATTTATTTCATTATTAATGTAATCCTATTATTATAATAACACATATCGTTTCTTTTACATAACTGAAACTAATTAACAAGTCCAAATCATCTTAGTTATGCAAATAATATATTTTAAGAGGCCTACCTTCTGCTCCGAAATACAACACTGCTATCCACATAAGCAGGATGAGACTGAGGATCCAAGTTGTTTCACTGAGTTCTGGCTTCAGACCAATTCCAATTGCCAATCACCACTTGGACACATTTGTTTCCTTCGACCAAATAACGGAATACACTTGGACAAGTTGTGCTTGATTATATTAAATTAATTTAAAATCATTAAGTAGATTGGTGATGATTACAATGTTATTTGCTTTTAAATAATAACATTGAAACCGAAATTTTATCACGAAAAGCTACAATAACTTAATAACTTTAACCCACAAAATCGTTGTATTACTCTGTAATGTAAAAAATTCAATAAGTTTCCCAGCCACTAATTAATGTTTACAAACTTTATTCAAAATTTGTGTAGTTTTTGTTACTAACTGGCCAGCTTCCTGTACCCAATGCAAGTTCCATTGGCGTATTATTTAAAATCCAGAATAACACCTTCATCATAGGGCAAACAGAGTTTCTTATTCTTTTCATAGTTGAAACTCTGGCATTTATTACTAAGCAGAAGTTGACAAAGTTTGAAGCAATCGACTGTTGATCTAGCTGATCTTTTATAAATTGAAGTGCTCTTTTGGCATAAGTTGTGATTCGAATACGTTCCCTTCTCACGCAAGAAATATATCTGGAGAGATGCTTCAAACAGAACTATGAAGAAAAGAACTACGAATAAATTGGAATGCATCTTTGCAAGGATCGTTTGGATGTCATCTTTAGTCATATTTATATACAGACGTTGGTGGTTCGACACGCGGAATAGACGTTAAAAATTTCATGAATTCATTTTAAATAAATAGGTTACTATATGTTTTAAATTAAATTAAATTACATTTAATTACATAATAAAATTATTATCTGGATAAGAAGCAACGTCATGGCTGGTAAAAAACATCAAAAGCATTTTAATTCCACTCATTTCGTCTGATGAATAAATAGCTTGTATTAAGTAAAAAAAATTCAGTTTAAGCACAAGTAACTGGCGATATGATGCGCATGCTAAATATCAACTACAGTGTTCAAAATGAATGGGCCCCCGGTCGCCAGGCATGATAAAATTGTCCCTTTATAAAATGTAGTTGAACATTCATTGTGGTTCTGTATCATCAAAATTTTGTTTTATTTATTTCGAATTAAACATGTTTATTTTAAAATAACTATATGTTTAGTATAGAATACATAACCAATGCAGTGATTTTTTGGTTACATTTAGTCGTCATACTCATTGGCCTATTATTACAAAATTGGATCTTGTTGTGAAGTGAAGTACAGCACTGATGCAGTACTGGTTTCATATGAAAAGAGCTTTCGCTGCTCTACAGCTACTGTATCTCTCGAGTAATTCCCTTAAGATTTTCGTTTGAGTTAATTAGTTGTCGAAATAAAACAAACCACAGTTGTACTTTAAAATCCAAACAAGAAACAACTAACAATTCATATTGTGTAACTCAAATCATTATTCAATTGTACATTCCAACAAGTCATAAAATTATAAAATTGAAAAATCTCCATCATTTCCATGCAAGGCATTGGAAATTTTATTTAGCAATCGTAGTGTAATTTTTTAGTTATTATAAAATATGCATTTTCATTCTATCCATTTCTTGTGGTTACTCTGTAGAATATTATCTAATGACTTTGTATATTTATCAAAGTAAATCGATTCTCTTGATCAGTCAACAACAGTTAAGACAACACAACTACAACTAACTCAAACATTCCATGAATTCTAAAGTAGATTTTTGTGGTATATATTATATACTATATAAATAGATAATTTTAAGAAATTTCCTTTTTTAGTATGTTGCTGATGGTTATGTGCACGCTATATGTAGTAGTCATCCTTAAAAAGAAAAGTGCCGTCAATGTGCGTAGCTTGCATATTCAAGCAATTGTTTTTATTTGTAATATTTCACCCGATCATGCAAATAATTTACTTTAACCGTGATCAGTTGAAGTACAAATACTTTACAGTTATTCTCCTGCATCATTCACTAAACACCAGAGTTCAATTTGTTCCAAAAATACAGAATGGGGATGATAAGCGTTATGAGAATGGTGTTAATTGTATCAGTGATGTATCAGTCATCACATGAAGCGTACTTTCAAATTCAAAAGGGAACATATTCGAAAATTCAGTTGTGTAAAAGCAGCACTCCAGTTTATGAAACTTCGGCTAGATCTACCATCGAATGCTTCTCATTCTGTCAATTTCTGCTTAGGGACAAGTGCAGGAGTTTCAGTTATCTCTTGGCGGAGAGAAAATGTTCTGTTTATCAAGATGTCATTCGGTATGATTACATTAGCTTTCCCAGTAAAGAATGCATAGGTTACCAATCAAAAACGGGTTAGTTTTAAATCTTAATAATTTTCATGAATGTCTTAATTTTATGTAGTTATTCATGTTCATTAAATCATGTAAGACCTGAGTTCGAAGTAAAATTCATTAGAAACTTTGCTTATTACCACATTCCTACAGATCTTTAAATTTCATTTTTATGTCATACAACATTTTTATGAAAACAAATCGTGAATGTCGAATTATTTTTCACAGGAGAATGTAATTTAATTTAAAACCCAACATTACTTAAAAATCTATATTTATGAAATGCATTGAAATATTTATTGCAAAGTTTGAGTTAAAAAAGATAAATATCTCCAATAGTTTTGTTTTTTCGACACAAGTTCACATTAAGTCCTTAGGCATGACAAAGTTATTTTTAGTGAAATAAATAAGATCAGAATAGGTTAAAATAAAAAACAAATTAAGTGACACAGGTTACCTTGAGTCAGTTAAATAAAATGATTAATATTAATGTATTTCGGCTGATTTAACAGATTGTCCAAAAGGATTTAGATATTTTGTTGAAGGCAGCAAGTGTGTCGAAATGCTTATTGGCAGCTGGAATTGGTCCATGGGCCAGAACAGCATGCAATGCACTGAATCCTAGCTGTCATCCTGTTATTTTGAATCGCAAGAATGACGAGCAACTGTTTTCTCTTTACATCCAATCAGAGAGTAAAGCATCATAATTTGTATTTTTTTTACTTTTTTATTTCGCAATTCATAAATGAACATCCTAAAAACACATGAATCTTTCACAATAGATAATTAAACAAGTAAAAATAAGTCGCAAAAATATCTTGGCAGTTCTACCAAAGTGCTCGCTTCCAATGTATCCAGACTTGTACGCTTTTTGGACAGCCGGAATCAATTCCTATATTACAGGGCAGCGACAGCCATTCCTATGGAATCCTTTTCCAGGTGTCACACAGCAATTGGAATCCACAACTCCTTGGATTTCTGGAGAACCAAATTCTCCTGAAAATGGCCTAATTTATTGCATTTATTTAGTGTACAATAGAGGATTAGATGATGATAGTTGCTTTGGATTGCACTGCGTCCTCTGCGAATTGGACTTGATTTGAGAATTTTAACTCAATTCGAATGGAATAAAACTTTCTATTTATTAATTTAACAATTGTTGTTGAATCTTTGTCTTTGAAACAGATTTCTGTAATGACTATAATCGAACCAATAAGTTTAAATCTGCTATGCTCATGATAACATTAAATTAAGTTGTACTTTATACCTGATTTATGAATTAAACTTGTATAAAGTTTTTTTGGTCACGATTTTGTTTATTGCTTGGATAAAATGAATGCAGACAATATACTTTGTTCAGTTGCCAATAAAATCATAATTTCTGGTTGTGTTTTGTTGAATTTACTATTAAATCCAATTAGAAACTCATCTGCTTTCCAGTTTTAAGAAAATATATTTTTTTTAATTGTTTACAGTGTCGTATTGTCTGAATCATTGATTTCTTATTTAAACACCATCACAAACGCATCTTTTTCCACTTCTTTTTAAAATTTAATGTGGAAACATTGAGCTTTTTTGAACATTGAGTGTTTTTTGTGAATAAACATAATAAATAAAGTTTAAAGTCTAAATTTTAGAATTTTGGATTCCTGCGAACTAAAAGTTTGCGCAATAATGCCGATGGTGCAACATATATACACTAATAATTGAAATTATTAATATATTAAAATTGTTATGATTATTATTTTTATTATTATTATATTGTTTTTATTATTATTAAACACCATTATACTACGGTATATTCTGGAATAGTGTGGAAGCAGTTCAATGTTAATCTTATTTTTAATACTTCAGAGGAGCTTTATAATTACGTTATTTTTATTTTTATTTTTTTTGGTGCGTTTCATTTGGACAGCATTTACGAAAGTAGAGGGAAACATTCGTGGAAAAGCAACGACGTGCGAAAATGAAACAAAAGAAATATAACAGTAAAGCAAATCATCGATTTTCTCGAACTTAAAATTCAACAATTAAAAAGCGATTGAAGTCAGCACGCGAAACTAAAATTTTAAGACATGAAAAAGTACCAGCTGACCTCTCTTCGGGAAGCGAGTTCCAGATTTTTATAAAACGATTAATAAATGATTATTTTGTGGCGTCGATTCTGCACATGTCTGATTGTAGTTTTAGGTATAACAACGTGAAATGTGTTAATAAGAAAATTTAATGCATTTCAAAATGTTTTGACAAATCCGTGCGATATTTTAAAAATATAAATCTAAAATAATGCGTCGTCGTTGAAGAGTTGGAAGTCCGAGAAGTTTGAGACGGATGAGATAGTGGTGGTTTCGAACTGCTGGAATGAATTTTGGTAAATCTTCTCTGCACGTATTAGATAGTGATGGACTTTAACTACTTAAAAAGTTTAAGTACTTTTATAAAAAATAAAGTAGTTAGTAACTATTTTTAACTACTTTTTAAATAAGTAGTTAGTAACTACTCCTTAACTACTTGCATAGTAGTTAACTACTTTTTTAACTACGTTTCCGTAGTTTGTATTGCAGATTATCCCTTGCTTTCATTGCATCCACAGTAGCCACAAGATTTAAGGTATGATTACCGCAGCGCTTATGAGGAGGCAAAAGAAGCACATTATCCGCATTATCAATATCTTGTTCGTTTTCAATCAAATCGGCTATACTTTCGCCAACAAGATCTTCAGAAATATCACATAATAGCTCATCCGTGTCCATGTCATCAGTAATAGAGTTTTTCTCAACAACTAAAGAAAATGCCTTGACAAAGTTAGCTGCATTTTCTGTGACAATGTTTAAAATTTTTTTTAATTTGAAATTCATCCAGAGTATCATTTAACATCTTTGCAATGGATTCCGCAGTATGAGGCCCTTTAAGTCGACGGCAAATCAAAACGATCGATTTCATCTGTAATGTTTGGGAACTGACATAATGTAATGTATCTTTTATGGGCTGACCAAATATCTGCAGTGGCAGACATCCATTGAACATCTTTTAATGATTCTATTAGCTGTCTTTTTTGCTCTTCATACAATTCATGGATGTTCTGAATTAAGTATCTGCGAGTCGGTATCTGACATGAGGGTGCAACTGTTGCACAAAATTTTTGAAATCCCTTGCGCTCTAAAATAGCGATTGGTTGCATGTCCTCTAGAACCAGTTCAGCAACTGCTCTTGTAAATTTTTCCTGTGAAGTAAATGTTTGTGGAGCCAAAATACATTTCCTAATATCACTTGGCTTCATCTTTTACGCAGATACATTCTCCTGTATTGCTGGTCTTTTTCTACTACTACTGCGTCCAGTATTTTTTACCATGTAGTCTCTGTAGATGGGGAGATGTTGTTCCTAGGAAAAATGAAAATTAAAATATATCCTGGCTGGTTGGATCCCCAGTAAGGTACACATTTCATTTGTGTGGTCTTTGCTCGTAAGCTGGAACCGTACACGCATTATAACAAAAGCTGCTTATACACCACTAGTAGGGGGGGTATCTGGTGATCCAACAGGGAGCTTTGGATCCCTCAACACCGGATTATTTTGCTTTGTGTGGATTTGAATACTCATATTATGTTTAGATATTTGTTAGCGACAATCGGACAACTCACTAAGTCGTTATTCAGTGATTGATGTGACCAGATTTATTCACTTTTACTACGGACGCTTTTAAACTGGATTTGATCACTTAATAGCTTCTAAATAGCTTTCAAACCAATGGGCAGCACACTCTGTCTGAGGCAACTCTTCTCCGTTTGATCCAGGACTACTTCCAAAAGACATTTAATTCGCATAAATAAACATTTCTATGAATTTATCAGAGCCAGACATATCTTAGATGTTTGATTAAGATCAAAACAAAATCAAGTTTTAATGAATTTTTAAGTTTTTAAGTAGAATGAAAAGCCAAGACACTACTATTCAAGCATGTTCTAGACAGCCTTACATATCAATGTGCAAAAATATATATTTAATTTCGAGAATATTAAACCCTTTTGAAAGAAACAACAGTCATCAGAATTCTTACGCAATTTAACAATCATAACTTGATCTAAAATAAGAGTTCAGCGGTCAAAATATTATTTCCTGAACATTCTCGAAGAAAAATAATACGTTATTTCCTGAACATTCTCGAAGAAAAAGCAAAAGAAATATCTCCAGGTTTTCCCCAACACTTGTTCACACCCTCACAGAACATTTGTCTCCGTCCGTCAGGGCACTGCGGTTACTTCGATCTCCCCGTAAGGGGCAGACTGTCTGATCTCGACTTTGCCCCTCTTCTTCAACTCCAACAGGGCGTGGAAAGTTGAAGCCACCCTACGTTTCGTCATTGGCCTCCCCGATTTTGATTCCAGTTCTTGCAATGCCAGACGGAATGTGGAATTCCCTGGCTGCACCCAGACACGGATTATTTCCAGGAGTTCGTTCTGGCGATTCTCTTTTTGAAGTGGCTCTCTCTCGGTTACAATTTGTTCCTGAGATCTGTTTGGCTGTGGTTGGCAACAATAAATTATCACATGCACACTTATATTTCATAACATCAACTGCTTTATTTTACTGTTTATATTTACTATTACATAGATACCGATGTTTAGATACTCATCAAGAGCATTGCAAACAGGCTATCCTATGACATGATATTTGCAATTGCCTAAAAAATGATGAGAAGATTAAAAGTCGCAAAAGGCCATAAAAACAAATTCCTTAAAGACCTTCTGATGCACTACAAACGCATCAGTCACCTTCATACTTCAGTCATACTTCACCATTCAACAACTCAAATGTACAACCAGTTCATTCAGTACACCCATTCCAACCAGCTACTATGCCTTCTACTGTTACTTACTGCTGTGCCCAAGGGTGAGAATGTCGAGGTGACATCGAAGGCAGTGTTTCTCCTGGGAGTCTCAAATCCTCCGGGGGACTGTGGATCAAGGGGTGGAAGGACAAAAGAGTCAGCACCTGTAGTGGAGTTATTCCTAGGGGTCATCATGGCCTGTGTGAGCACCTGTTTGGCCAGGGACTCCCCAAACCTTCGAGACCTAGAATAAAATTAGTTGATAACTAAAATGTGTTTACATTTTATATTTATGGTGCCATTAAAAATATCATTGAAATTAAGAAATAAATTCATAAATTAAATTGCTCTGACAATTCCTCTTAAAGATTCGATTGAAAATTGTTATCCAATGCAATAAAATGGATCATCAGGACATTAAACGAATAATTAGCTAACTTAATTTAATTAAGTTAGAGAAGGCTAGCACTCCCCTTGACAAGGACGGAATAGACCTTAATGGTCTTATAATACATAAACTAATAACAAATCCAAACATCAATATGATGCACAAGTCCACCATTAAATATTTCTTTCGACCAAATACTCAAACTGACTTTTGCTTCGTCTGGCTGCAAGCCAAATCACCCATCAATCAATCAATGACCTAATTTCACACAATTCTTGCAAAAATTCACCACAAACCTTGGGGGAGTCTTTGCAACACCCCCCACTTGATTGGCAAACCCCTCAAGAGCGACGTTGCCAGTGGTGGACGGTCGAAGGGCTTCCTTTCTTTTCGGGGTAGCAAAACCACCGACGTCGAAGAACGAATGTTTCTTCGGTTGGTTTTCTTTGGTCAACGATCTGGTCAGATGCTGCTCCAGATCCGGATCGGGGAAGTTCGGTTGGTCGTCTGGTGAGGCGGAACAAGTGGTGGATGAGTTCAGCATTTAATTCATAAAGTTATTTGGTTGCTACATCAATTCATAATCACATGCATCAATTCAATGCAATTTGACAATACATTTCTAGTTTTAATTAAAGATAAATGTGAAGCGACAATAACAATAATAATAAGCATTGCATAAAATTGGACACTTTAATTTTATTTATTCACAAGTAAAATGCTCAACGAAGGAAAACATTGGAGTTTTCAAGTCAAGAAATTTTATGACTCACCAAAATAGTCGGGAATAAATGATTGGTCGGTTGTTTCTGCCATTTCGATGACATCCCTGCCTGTGAATTTCAATCAAATTTGTATCAATCTCTACACATTCAATCAGCCACAATGCTAGAGCATTTTTGCACGAGCACTTATACGTGGCTCACAATCTGCTATCCACATCACTCACTTAGATCAACCGCTGCAGGGGGGACAATGCCGGATATCCTGGCCACCTCGGAAGAAGCCGTTTGATCGTTGGCAGCCTCGGTGGCGGGTTCGACTGGCGGAGTGTCCGGTTCTTGAGTGGCAATCACGAGGGGCTCGTTGAGAATGTCTGCCACGGCCGCTGCAGCCCTTCTGTCTCTGGCCTCGTTTCTATTGGCACCGATCAAGGACAGTCCAGTCTTGAACATCTGAAAGACCAAACAATCATAAATTTTAAATTGACCCTGTAGTCCAGGAAAACATAGGCAGAAAAAACTTACAATTTAATAATGAATACATTCATAATTCATTCAATTCACATCATCCAACTATTCCATTCATCCATTTTCGTACAAAACACAATTTATATGTTCGGCAAGACGAGCCAATCAAATGCCAGAATTAAAAAAAACTCCTCCCCTCACATTCATCAGCTTCTTCGAGTGGATGATCCTCATTGGCATCTCCATCATCTTTTCGCAGGTGAAGACGCGCCAGTTCATCAGCCTCTTAGTGGGCGGGGCCAAGTCCATGTCCTTGAGGATGTCCGAAGTATTGGAAAAGTTCTTCTTCATCGTCTCGCTCGTCAAGGACTTCACCTCGTCCACAACCAGACGCCTCTTCCTGCGAGCCTTTCGAACCGTTCCTGAAGTGAATTGGTATGAGTGCAGAAGTGAATTAGTATGAGTGTAGGAATGAAATATATGAGTGCAAGTAAGAATTAAATATAGTTGTGAATTGATAGCAGTGAAGATGTCACTAAGAAAATGCTGCAGTCGGTCGACTTGAAAATTGTTTTTACAACAATAATACTTGCTCATCACTGACAACAACATTCTCTCAACCAATCTTTCTAAAACAGAGTATGAATCCAATCAAAACTGACAACTCACTCACCCATCTGCGTTGCATCAATCGGTTGAAGAACCAAAACGTCCCCGTCGTTGGCAACGACCGAACGGTCCTCAGGTCTGTTTTGCTCGGAAACGTCCTCCATCTCGACTGGAAGTCATTTAGGTTTCGATTTCAATGAAACTCGCCAAGGCTAACATTGTTATCATTGTTTTTACATCAACGTACAAGTCACCATGAACATTGTTATTGTTGTTTTTACATCAACATACAATAATGTTGTTATTTAATTATAAAATAGCCGTAATAATAATATGTCACCCTTAAAGAAAACATATTAACAACCCTTAATGACTCACCATCTTCGACTGCCGGATGAGCCGGTGTTGCCATCGTGGAGAAGAGATTCACAGTGGCATCTGTGGATAGGGAGGGTAACAGTCAGGATGAGGTCAAAGTTTATTTGAAGGTTGTTAACATTTGCAAGGTCATTAACATTTTGCAGTTCATATTTCAAAGTTGAATCAAAACTCACTCGGTCCTACGTTGCTGATGTCGGGATCAACTGAACAAAAAAAAGTTACAGTTATTTGTCAACATGTGTTTCTCGTGGTTTGATGTTTCACTTGAAAATTGATTAATTCTGGTTTGCTTAACGAACGAGCATCAATTAGTGACTTGGATTCACAAAGTTCCACCTCGTGTCGAGTTATAATGGAATTCTCCAAATCAAAAACTGAACAAAAATCAATATAAAAACCACCATAATCATCATCATAATCAATAATCATAACATAGAAATTATCATCATCACAATTGACCTCATTAACTCCATACTAACCCTCGAACTCAAAGCTTGAAGCACCAACATCCGGTCCTTTGTCGAGAGACAGGAGGCATTTCCTTTGCACGCTTCTCCTCACACTGTCCTCCTCATTCTCACGAGCCTGAGGTTCAACTCCGGGCCTGTCCTTCTGTGACCTCAGAGGCTCCATCAAGCCCTCGAGTCCGGGGATGGCCTGTTCGGTCCCCGTCACGTCGAGTCCGTCCCCCATCTCCATGGATTCTCCTGCCCTCATCACCTCGGTGTCCAAGTAGAGGCTCGCACCGAAGTCGAAGTCGTCATCTGTGCATTAATTATTAATTACAATAATTATTAGTTATCAACTATTTCAGCTATTACACTTTCCATTGTAAAAATTTGATTCAATAATATGTCATTTTAACATTCAAAGAGGCTGTATATTGACTATCATAATCATATCATTATCATAATCATCATCATCACTATCACTATCATCATCATCGCTATCACTATCATCATCATTGCTATCATTATCATCACTGGTGACTCACTGATGTTGTTGATGTTCCCAACAACCTCCTCCGTCATGGTGATGTCCTCCACGCGCGCCTGAAACATCGTCGCGTCCAAGTTGCTGTTCGTAAAAAACAATCTTTCGCTCGTATTTTGTGTTCGACAACAAATCTTCGTCTTTTTAAACAAAAACTTTACTTTTCGTATTTCCGAACACGAAAGCACTACAAACACTGACCCATTTGTCTGACCACAACTCACGATTTTTAAGTAATTGATTAATTATATTATCATTATCATCAACATCATTTAGATTTCAGATCCCCTAAATACTGATTACCATTGATTACATAGAAAACCTGAATTCACCGAAATTCCCCACAACAACAACAACATCAACAACAACGACAACGACGACGACATCAACAACAACAACATCGACTACAAAATCAAAGCCACTAACATGAACATGTCCCCCTCCATCATCATGGCAGCGAATTCTAGGTTTATGGGTGCCATGGTAACGGCCGACGGAAGGCACGTGACGTGATCGTCGGTGACCTCGGCATGGGGTCTGTAGGCCATCCTTATGCCCGTGTAGGCCACGTTGCAGTCCGTCAGGAGGTAGCGGGCCTTCCTGTTGTGCAGTTTCACCACGCCGAGCAACAAGTGACCGGACGTCCTCAGGGAAAGTTTCAACTGCGATGATGACGATGATGATGGTGATGAAAAATAACGATGATTACGATAGTGATATTATGATGATAGTTGGATGATATTGCCTTCCTTGAAAGATGGTGTTTTATTCTGTGTCGTGTTCGTAGAGGATAACGGTGATGTGTTGTGATGTTATTTTGACTATGGTTATAGTACACTTGGTGTGCAAGTTAGCTCAGAGGGTAGCATGCCTGTGAACAATGGTAAAAGCAACGGTCGTTGCGTGTCGTGTTCGCAACCCAAATGCAAATGGTTGAGTGTCCCTGATGCTTACGGCTCTATACAAATAATTATATTAATACTGATAAAGTGTGATGAACACAAAAAACAATTACTGTCATGATATAGACACACCACATTATATCAGAGTACAAATGTGTTAAGCTTAAAATTTAATTAAAATATAAGCACAAAAGTTCATTTTTTATTGAAATACATAACATAAGTATATAAACTAATTGTAGGTTAGAATTTCAAAAAAAAATATTCACTACCAGTCACTACCAGAAAACACAAGAGATTGCCAACCTGTGTTCCAGTTATAGCTTCAATACTCTGATGCAAATCCGTTTCAAACACTTGTGCCTTTGTGATTTTTCTGTCCCAGTGGGCAGCCAGCCACACTTTTGCAAGTGGGCCCTTTTTAGCCAATATTATGTCAGAATAAAACATGGCAGTAATTTCCCCAACCCGGTGAAAACGTTTTTTACAATTGGTTGAAGGAAAATGTTGATCGGGAAAAATATTAGTTTAAACAAACTTCGTTTACCAATTACCGTGCATTTACGTGGATGAAATCACGAAAAAAATCATTCACAAATCATCGTAACCGCTACTTTCCCGCGTGGCGCCAATGCATTTGTAAACAACTTCGAAATGTCATTAGTCAATAAATTTATTTGATGCAATCACTTAATAATTCAATGCTGTAGTTCAAAATGTTAAAAATATATTGATTAATAATAAAAGGATATGCCGCATTAACAGCCTCACGTGGCGCTATTATTAATGTTGCAATTATTGACTGTAACTTGTTTTTAAAAAAATAATAAAAATATTAACAAAACTAGCTAAATTTTAAGAGTTCAAAAGCTATTGGAAAACTCTATCGAAACATCAAACTATATATTATAATTGTTATGATACTATTATGAATAAAAAATGACTAAACTTTATGACATTTGTCCGCATGCACAAGATGTTATGAATTTAAACCTGCGAAACTGTCAGTTCTTTACAATTGATTTCTAAAACAATAACTGACCAAATTTAGGACATGTGAATTCAAGAAACGATCTTATATTTCTCTTTGCAAGATGAATCTTTTCCTGATTTGCAACAGCCACAGCATAAACAAATCCAGATGATGGCCCCGATCAGAAGTGACAAAGCCGGCCATAAAATGGCGTGCATCACGACTACTGGTGATGTCTTCTCTTTTATTGCAACCGTGAGATTTACTGGGTTGTAGAAACAGGTAAAAGTCCTTCCTGGTGTTCCCCATTCCTTTCTGAATTTGCGGTTCTCTTTGACATTCCATATTTCATCACCGCATTCTATCAAGGTGCACTGACGTCAAAAAATTATAATATTTAAAACACAAAATGCGAAATCGCGAAAAACATTGCTCTCTAGCATATTTCTGTGCTCCAAAAGAATACTCAAAGGAGACGCCACAATTGGAAATAATTGATTTTTCACTAAGCAGTTGTTTGAAGACACAACAATAACAATAAACCACAGCGGCCACTAGTTTGGAACTCACCCGAGAGTGAAATGAATCGTCCCATGACCGGTAAAGATAAGCTATTCCCCTTTTCTGAAGTTTCTTTGAAACGTCATGTGTCACTGAGGTCGTGGTAAATGGAATTGATTGGTCCGTTGTTGAGGGAACTTCCAGAGTGGTGTCCGTGGTTTCGCTGTGAGGATCAACGAGGCTCCTTTTGATAACTTTTGAATTTCTCGAGTGATATTTGTGGTTTTTGTGCTTCGAAAAACGGGTAAATATGGACCTGTCATCGAAAGAACGTCTCGACCGACTTTTCATGGAAGTAGCGGGAAAGGTTGTTGGAGAAACTGAAGTAGGATCCTCTGAGATTTGCGCATCTGTGGTCATTAAGTTACGACTGAATTTGATATCATTCTTCTTCGCTTGAAAATAGTACTCCACCAAGATCTGCAGGCATGGAAATTTTGAAGAACAGGTAGGATGGTGAAAAAAACGATCTGAAAAGGAGTCATGAAATTCAAACATTCCTTCGCTGAGATTCGAAGCGGCATCGTTCGACTTCATGTTCAAATTCATTCGGTTGTGCATCCACCCGTTGCCATGATATTGCTCTAGTCCACCATATCCTTCCTCGCATGAACATAAATGTGGATTGTAACTTGAGTTCAGAACCCGGCACTTGACTTCTGGCCAATTTTTGGTCAACTCATATGGTAGGACGATGGTAAATCCGAGAGAACAAATAAGAACGCAACCTACGAATATTAGCAGTGCTCCGACACAGAAATAGTTGACCGTTACTTTGCTCGAGTCAGACATGCTGAATTTATTAGACTAATATTTATAAGACCTCCTTAAATGAAGATAAAAAACAATGTCCGCATCTGTAATTTAATTTTTTTAACTTAAAGAATTTGTATCGTAATCAATGATAAGAAATGGAAAATTTCAGACTTAAACGTTATGTTAGCAACATATAAATGAATGGTTATGGATTTCGAAAATCTAATGACATTCCCGTAGCAGTTCCAATGCTGCAGGATGACAACGCCTTGCTTCGCATGGCTTTTCATATCTCTAGCTGGAAGGAACCATAATTACCTGCTTTCTAAAATAAAATAAAATTTAAAAATAATTGCTGACGTAATTAATCGAATTTATGTAAAATTTCGAGTAATATATTGTTTGCTTTGGAGTTTTAAAATCGCTAACTGGAAATGTCAGTCTGTGATTTCTTGCAAAGTTAATTTTTTTAATTTAACAATAAATTTGTCATTAAATAACAAAAAATGTAAATGCAAACATACAAAAATAAGTTAGATTTGAATTAGAAAAATATATTTTGCCAGAATAACAAAAATCAAAATTATTGCAAAACATAAATGTTGAGCATTTATTTCATTTTGTTATTTTAATTAATTGTATAATAAATTACTTAAAATTTTGATTTCTTTGTATTTTCGGCATATAGTCCACGACCATGGTTATCCAGTCGTCCTTTCCGCTTTACTTCAGCATGGGTGTGGTATCGCATGGCTGCGGGTTACGTTTTTATCCGTATTGTCGGTGTCTTTGTATAGATTTTATTTACTCAGTCTGTGATGACTTCGGATATGATATTTCCATGATTAAATCGTGAAAGTGTCCGAACCTCTGAGACTCCTGTTTTTGCCGATTTGTTCAAGCTCGATGATGAAAATTTCTTTGGAATTACCGTTTGATCAGTAATGAAAAGAATTTTATGGCTGCTTAATTTCTGAGGCTTGATGTAAATTTATTAGTTAGACTTACTCTAAATGCAAATGGATGATGAAGCTTTTTGGAATTACCGTTTGAGAGTAATGAAAACAAACCATTGGCTGCTTAAAAACTGACATATGCAGATATATCTGATTTTGTATTAATTGATGCAGGATATCTAGGATGATCGATTTGCTATGATTTTCAATGATTAGACAAAATCATGTCCGAACCTCTGAGATTCCTAGCATCTAAATTTTTAAGAGAATGGCCAGTGATGAAGAAATTTGGAATTACCGTTTGATTAGTAATGAAAAGAATCTTTCGGCTGCTTTTAATGCTGAGGCCTTGTGTTTTGATGTATAATTTATAAAGCTTATGTGATTTATAGATTAGTGTTAATTAAACTGCTGATTAGAATTTGTGTATTTGTTTTATTGGTAACGACGTCAATAGAGTTCACTGTTGTGCAAATCTAATGTTGCTCCTTGTGTCAGTGCTCTTTCACTTATTCCATTTTTCTTGAGTCGCTGGATCTACATTTATGATCTGTGAATACCCAAAAATTGTATTTTGCTAAAGTAATTTCAAAAAATATAACTTAAAGGCTTGTTAGTAGCGGCTATAGTTTAGCTGTGGTGTGGCATCATAATGCTGCTTTAGTAAATATGGTAATCCTCTTATGTATGACCTTGATATGTTTAGCTGTTACCATTAGCTATGGAATCAAAGTAAAATGAAATAAATCAATAAAATTGAATATTACCTGAGAACTGTTTGAAGGGTTACATACACTCCGAGAACAGAGAATAGAGCCATTGTCATTAGGTATGTGTTCATTATCATGGTTGTTGCTATTACTGGAGGAGATACGACTGGTGGCACATATATAAATTTATATTAACTATTTCATACATCAAAACATTATTGAGGAGAATGTGAGTACAAGACAATCATCATGAAGTAGGTTATTACTCTGGTCACATCGTTCCCCAGTGTATCCAGGTGCACAGAGGTCGTCCGGACACTTGCCTGACTTGATGTCGCACTGCTCCATCAGTCCTCTGCAGTTGCACTTAAGCCTGCAGTCCAATTTATAAGATCCCAGTGGACAAGCTGCGGATTGTTTGCATTGATATTTGATATTTAGGATAATCTTTTGAATTTAACACTATTATTTAATAATATCATGTAAAGCAAATGTTAGTGGCTTGTGCAGACTTAAGTAATTAATATATATATATAAGGTTATATATGGTCGGACATAGTTTCTGGCAACAATGTGGTAAATGGAAAACTTGAATGCATGCTGAATGCCATGAGGCCTCCACACTGTTGGGAATTGTTGCCTGAACAAGGTTTGTTGCAATCCCTGTCTGACAGACTCCCATAGCTGTTGTACTTGTTACCACAGAAACAATTCTCACCATTCTAGTACACAAGAAACCATAATTGAACAATTAAGCAATTTTAAACAAACATTGAGCCATGCTGATGTCGAAGTAAATATTGATTTCATTAAAATCTGCCTTTGGATTGCATAGCTAACAGCATAATTAATAGCAAAATAAATAATAAATTCAAACCAAACGTTCTAAAGGTTTTTTGGCTTTGTGTATCTTTGATTTTACAATTAGTAATTTCTTTTTGCACTTGTTCATAAAAAACTGACATGAAGTCCAGCATATTTGAAGTCCTTGATCCTACAGTATCTGACACATAGCTGAACAGACATCGAACTTGACCTTTCACCTGACATCCTGTGGGGAAGGCTGTATGACTCACCCAGAATAGGATTTCCACTTCGGGCACACAACAAGTAGTCCGAGGCCACCTCTAAGTCTTGAGAATCTTAAGCCAAAAAATGTAGGGATTAGGGGAGCATAGGTTGTCTAGCAGCAACATAATATATTTAAACATCCACACTCAATTATAATGTAAAAATTATACAAAAAAATCATGACAGCATATTGATAAAAAAAACAAGATTAATACAGCGATGTTGCTAAATTGAACTTTAACTCGAGTTTCAAATTTAACAATTAAAAAAATTAATTATGAAAGCAGTTGATGACCTGACCAATTGTACAAAGAGATCCAGAGAAAAGAGGAAGGCACCTGCACATAAAGATTTCATCTGTGGCCGTGCATGTCCCTCCATTCTGGCACGGATCACTGATGCATGGATTAACTGGAGGAATTAGTTATGATTTCATTAATTGTTAATTCAAATAATTATAAAACAGTATTTAATTTCACTGCTGTTAGTTCATGTGTAACAACCTTAAAAAACAAACTTAAGGTTTACTTATGTGACAGTTGATTCCAACATAACTTGGCAGGCAATGGCAAACATAGGATTGGGATAACCTTTCACAAGTACCCCCATTTTGACAGGGACCTGATATGCAAACATCCCCTGCATTAAAAGCAAAATGTTATTTAAGCTTGACAAATATCTATTATGACTTTTAGAGTTGATGATCATGATGAAATGGATTAGTCCAATTTACAGAATGCGTCCTAGCACCAAATGCCATCTGTTCCAATGTGGCTAAGTCACAGACAGTGGAACATTTCCATTGTTTCCTTATCATAAAATGTAAGTAATCACCAATCGATATATATCAACAACCAGTATGTTATGCGTCAATTAGTTAACCACACATATTGCAATTACCTTTATCACATCTCCCTCCTAACCAGCCAACCATGCATCCTTTCTGCAAGCAGGCACCAGATATACGATCGCACGTTCCAAACTTGCAATGACATTCTGACAGGCAGTAAATCCCATAATGTTTATCAGGGCATATCTCAGCTGCAAAAAATGTGAGCCTATGAACGGAAACGATGGTCTAACGAATACATAAAAAGTATGTTGTACTTTTCCATAACTAATAAGCCACGTTACTCTTCCTATGGTATCTGGTAATACCAACGGCACCCCATTGACAAATTTTTATATAAATCACTTCATCATAAAATATTAACTAACGAATTTCATATTCTCTTGTGAAGAAGTTCTTCATTCTCTTGATGAGGTCGTGGATGAACTGAAGGAACAAATATTCAGAGTTTCTCTCTGTTGAGTTAAAATTATTGAAAATAAATCATTTCTAATCACTCAGCTGATTGACTAAATTGTAAATTAAACTATTAATATTAATTGTTAAGACATCAAGTCAGAAAACTCTTCACCTCTGTCACATCTGAAGGCATTACTTGATGTCTGATAATGTTCAAAGAGGTAGGCACAGACCCTTCCATTCCCACATTCACCTGTGATGACGTCACACGGATGCAGCCATTTACAAATACATGGAAAGGCACAGTTCGCTCCATAATACCCAGGATTGCAGACTGCAGTGCAAGGATGATTTAGACAAAAGACTGCTTGCTTTAACATTATGCATTATGCACACAATGTAAGCGCTGTACCTAAAAAAATGTTCATTCACATAAAAAAGAATGCACGATGAAAGGACAACAAATTAAATACCTGACCTTGAACTTGAATAGCAAAGTAGGTCTGCAAACGAGCATCGGCATACGGTCCACCACACTTCTGACTAAAACTGCCACTGCAAGCCAAAGAACAGTTTCTCCTGTTGACAAGCTGGGTTTTGAAGCCTGAAGAATCCAGACAGCCACATTTGTCCCCCTGCATATCAAAGACTTAGTCAAACTAAAACCTAATCCAAACTCCTATGGCATATTTAATACAGCACCCTTCTTTAGAGACTAAAGGTTTGCTCCATACTATAACCAGATTCAATCAATCTTCTAAAGTCGGTTGCGCAACTAAGATGATTTGGACTTAATCAATCTTCTTTTGAAGATCTTTGGAAAATTAAATAAATTAGTTAATTAAGTTGTGACTAAACCAGACTCCAGGTACATCATTTGGAGAGGCTGGGTAATGTCACCTGAGTCTGGTGAGAAGCATAAAGTCATCCCATCAGGTTTAGTTAATATACTCCATACCACAAAAGGCTGAACTGAAGTTTCTGGCAGACTCACACTAAAAAGGTAAGCGAAAGTATATTCGTGATGGAAGCAGTGATCCCGACACGAGTCCCAACTCATCATGGAAAACTTGTCCTCCCAAATATTATGAAGTTCACTTTTATGAATAACCACGCATCCTCTGTAGGGAGAGTACGTCTGATAGTAGTCGAAGAAGCGATCATCCAAACTATCTGGAGAAATCAAAGATAATCCGATAATTTAAATATTGTCCAGCAAAATATTTAATCAATAATAAATATAAACTTTCAAAATAAATAAGAAAACTTTACAATTCACATTAAGCAGCGCCTTCTGTGTCGTTTCTGCAGACTTGATAAAAGAAATAAAAATAACGTACCGATACGCATTCATTGGTTTTAAATTATAAGTATTGCAAGTAGGCAACCTATTTCATAATTCCGCATAAATACCGTTCACATAGTCAATCTAGAAACGGATATTTCTGGCCTCCAGAAATATGAGCTCATCATTAACTGCTACAAAACGCGCGACAAATGTCTTAACATTTAATTAATAGTTAAATATTAAAAATTAATTTAAAATTAACAATTTTCTAAGTTAGTAAAAACCTAAATTTGAATTTTCTATAGATTGCTTTAGCGCCTTGCCGAAAGAAGAACTAATGTAAACAAACTTGAAAGTTCTTGCTGCAAGATTATTTTGGAATACAATGCTCCATGAACTTCTCTTTGCATTGAGCGGTCACACTGGAGATATTTTCGTTTTAAATGAGGATAACGCTGTTTCGGTTTGTGATTTAAAGCATTGTAAAGATAGACTTTGGTTTGGATTCATCCTTGAAATTGTAGTTGGCTATTTTACTAAATAAACTTTTAAACTTTGTCCAGGTTGCAAAGAATCTTCCGTTTATTCATCCAACCGAGGAATCCACTCTAAACAAATTATGTTATTTGGCAAACTGTTACCTCAAATTAAGAACTTTTGTTGAAGAAACAAGTAAATTAGTTTTCATTTTGTATGAAAAGTATGAAACGATGCATTAAGGTGATTGCCCCGACTCACATTACTGTAGATTATGTTAATTTATAATAAAAAGGAAACATAATGCTAGAGCAATTATTATTTAAAAAACTTAACTATTGATAGCGCAGGCTGCCAGTTTGTTACTCCTACTCTGTTTTAATAATAAACATGTACCTTCTACCTAATAAACATATTGTCTGTTTGATTTAATAGTGAAATGACAAAACTTCTCACAAAAAATTTAACATGTACCGCCCTTTTAAATTTCAGACGACTATTTTGATGGCTCAGCTGGTCTTTATGCGAGGTCATTCGCCAGGGGTCTGGAACTCTGCCTCGATCCTTATCAGAGGTCAATCATGGATCTTGAGAACAAACTGCTCAGTGATCCTCATTTGACTTTTGCAACTGTTGTGGCTAAGACTGAAGAGGTTTGTTTGCCTAGGATTAATGATGGTGATTGTTTTGCATTGTTAATAATTTGTTTTTTATTTATTAAATAAAACTTAAATTTCCATTAGTAATCGATTAAGATGGTTATTATTAGATTTAGGGTAGATAATTTTACTTTAACAATAGTAAGCTTATGAACAATGTACATCATGATTGGCTTTGCAAATTTCATGTTTTATGTGTATTTCATGCTTCGCCTCAGTATCAAAGACTTTTTCCAACTCTGGTGAGACTGGCAGAGGAGGTGACAGAGAATAAGGTTGGATGTTGTTGTTGTTGATGGTAGCAATGATGATTATGATGGTAAGGACATGCCAGTAATGATGGTGATAATGATAAGGTGTGGTTTAACTCCAGGTGTACGGCTGTGCCATATTAGACATGTTGTACAAGGCTTCAATCTGCGGTATGCCTGCAGTTAAGAAGGCCATACTCAAGTAAGTGAAGGAATGTAGTGGCTAGGATGATGATGATGATGATAATAATAAGTTATGATGATAATAATAAGTTATTTCATCATGTTAATGTTTTGTTTTTACATTAAATATAGATTCTGACAGTTATTAGTAAAATAAAATGACAAAAAAGGTTACAAATGTCTTATATTCACAGGATTCTTCACGTGTGCCACTGCACGATGTACAAGCAACTCACCTCCTGGTTACTGCACGGCTTGTTGTACAAGAACGGAAAAAACAACAAAACCGAGGATGAATTTTTTATCCACTACAAAGGAAGTGAAAAAGTTGAACCCAACAAGGATGTCAAAGATGATGCAAAGGTTGGTGGAATGGTGGGTGTTGCATTATTATATTATGTATATATATAATAATTCAAAGTGGAAAGACTGCATTTTTTAAAACTTTTTTGAGTTTTCACTGCTCTTCTGTTTCATAATTATGTTAAACTTTTGTGATTTTGTTCTATTTGAGTTTTTTCTCATTCTTGAGTGATGAATTATGTGATGTAAATGTAATCTAAATCATGTGATGTAAAATTAATATAAATTACCTTGTAAACCATAAAATAAATTATAGGGTATAAGCATAATATGAATTGTGCAGCATGAATACAATGTAAATTATGCTACGTGCATGTAACAAACTGTGTCTCTTTGTCAATCAACTGATTCATTCTTCTTCAACAGCAATCCAAACTTCAGAAAAGAATGGACGTGCAGTCGCCATGCACAGACGACTTTGAAATCAACGTCAAAATGCTTCCAGGACACATTCCTTTCCAAACTGCTCGAAAGATCCTCTTCATCGGGAGGTCGGTGACGATCTTTGAGTCCTCCAAGAATGGAAAACAAGGAAGTGAGTGAAACAACAACATTTCGTGTTCTTGCACTGCTTCTTATCAAAGTACGTTATGTCTCTTATATTCTTGTCTTATACCTGAGTTAAGCTTTAAGATGTCCTTTTGAAGATAAATGGTGATAATGATTAATAATAATAATAATAATAATCATAATCATAATATATTATTATTATGATATAATAAAATAATAATAATTATTATTATAATTTAATATTTAATAATTTAATATTTATGTCAAATAATCTTTAGTTTCAATAACTGATCAGTAAGTGATAGTTTATTGTATATAGTTAGTTCTTAATAATTAATAATATCAATAATTATTTTGAAGGTTCAATAATGGAGAACAAAGAGGAGGAATTCATGGCCGACATGAAAAAACTTTCTTCAAGTGAATGCTTCGATCTCGTCTGCTTCGAGGAGACGATCGACAAGATACGAACCTATGTTGCCGAGGTCGGTTCATGAATAATTAATAACGTATTACTATAGGTGATTTTAAATCACCTTAATTTAATAAGTTAAAATAAGGTTTTTATAAGTTTAATAAGGTTTAAAAAGACTTTATTCTGTGCAGCAATTATGGAATCTGATGGTCAGCCAATCAGATTTGCAATTACACCTGAAACAATTCAAGGACTTCTTTCTGATTGGAAGAGGCGAACTGTTTTTGGCTTTCATCGACCAATCACAGGATATTCTCAGGAATCCACCAATTGTCATGACTCAGCATGGTGAGCATTAGATTTTTCATATTAAATGATAATATTAAATATTATTGTTATTATTACTATTGTTGCTGTTAAATGAACTAGTGCTGGTTGAGAACACAGTCACAATAGTGAATCTTGAACTCTATTTCAATATTGTGTTAATCCAGATGTGAATGTAGCCTTCCAGCATGCTGCCAGGGATCTTTCTCTGAGCGAAGAGACCTATCAGGGATTCGGATTCATCATTGAAGGTGAGTACCTCTCACTCGTCCCCAGCATATGCATTCGAAGGAAATTTATGTTACCATCAGTTGCAATCATTTCGTTAGCTGTTTAGGAGAGACATAAACTCTTATTTGCAATTTCATGAGCTTTTTTTTCGAAACTCGAATTCTCAAAGTTCCAACAAGTCAAACGACGGCCTCATCGACCACCTCGAAACATCCTGGGACATTCTTGAACACGAGAGAGAGCGGATGGAACCGCCTGAGGATGGTAGCTGTGGTGGATTGGCCGTTGCACGTCATGTTCACTCCCAATATCATCAAAAAGTTGGATTTTTTTGTTAATTCTTAATTTTGGAAAAGTCAATTCGGTCGGGTGGACGTTAGATTTAAATTTGGTAAAAAACAAGTTTATTAGTTAATAAATGTAGAATGAGTTCATTTTAAATATCTGGCTATAAATAAATAATTTCAATGAAAAGACATTGTTTCAAACCAGATATGGAAGTCTGTTTTCCTTCCTCCTGTATGTCAAGAGAATCCAATTGGAACTCCAGCACTGTTGGTCCGTCGAAATGAGTCGCAGGCACATGGCCTCCTTCACGAAGCTTCATCCGAACTCGTCTGCTTTACCTCTCGGTAATTAATTGAAGTTGATTAAACGGTGACATCATCGATTTGCCTATCAAATTTCAATTTTTTTTTAATTTTAAAGAGCAGGCTTAATATTGGTCTGATTGAATGTTAATAGGATAGACATGCTATGTTATTATACTACATCTATTACATGTTATCATGTGGTTTATTATAAAAAGTCATTTTCTTTCGTACTTCAGGAAGTTAGACAAATTTCTGACCAAATAATAATAATAATAATGATAATTGTAATGGTAATGGTAATGATAATGATAACAATAATAATAATATCAATAATAGCAATAATAGTGCATCAGTCATACATTTTATTCCAGAGTCATCAGATCCATTGTCATCGACAGCAAAATGGCGTCTCAGGAACTACATGGCTTTCCTTGTTGACAACTTACAGTACTATTTACAGGCACAATTACTTTTGTTTTTGTTTCCCCCAATGGATCATCAATGGATAGTGTCACCATTATTTATTATTACTTTTTATATTATATATTATTTATTTATTATTTATTATATGATATATTGTTTATGTTATTATATTATAATACCATAATATACCACAATAATACCAAAATATTGGGCTAAAACTTTTGTTGAAAAAAATTAAATGTAGTTACCATCACCGATAGTGATGCACTATGAATAAGTTATCAGTTAATAAGCCTTCCTAAGATGCATTTGGTACCCGATATTGTATTAATTTATTTAATTTCTTGTCCATGCCAGAATGGTTATGATAATTCATTGATGAATTATGCTGGAATCTAAAAATTATTTTTGGGAACTTAGTTACAGTTTTGTCATTAATTGGAATTCTCACTGTTCCAGGTTGATGTCATAGAGTCTCAGTATTGTCTTCTCTTGGAAAAGATCAAAACGAAGAAGGATTTCGAAGAGATTCTTTTGGCGCACGAGTATTTCCTGACTTCGCTGCACAATCAGTGCTTCTTTCACTCGAAGCCGGTGAGGAGAAATGCCACGTCCAAAATATTTTGGATTTGTAGCTTGTTTTTATTTGTAATTTATTCGAAACATTGAACAAAAAGGCATGAATAGTTTGTAATAGTTCAAAGTTTTTCAGCATATTTAATTGTTCCCGACTTTAAATTACGTGATGTTACATTTTTAGTCAGCCATTGATTTTCAGTTTGCCAAAACTTGTTCAGAATGCTTGGTTGAGCAGACTCATTACATAGAAATATTATTTTTAAACATCCCTTTTGAAGATGTTTGTAGCATGGGTCCAAACAGTTATTTAGTTTGACTTTAGATGACACCATATGTTGTATTACTCATAAAAGCTCTTCAATATCAACAAGTCAATAGGTTTAGCACATTCTTAGCACTAGTTTGAATTGTTACCTTTTTTGAAACTATTTAATGTTATTTCAGTAATTTTATTTGTAAAGCATATCAGGAAAAATTTGTTATACTTGTTACATCATATTGTTGATATTATATTTATTAATAAATTCTTTTCTAACTTTAGCAGCATTACTTCTGGTCATTAATTATGGGCATATTATTATTTTTGCTGCAATTATTAAATATGAATATTGTTAACAGATAAGCAGTTGCTTGTCAAGAATCCTCGAATTATGTCACACGTTCTACGCTCTTATGACATATTCCGAGAGCATTCTGTCCCCGGCTGAGCGGAATCAGCTCCAAGAAATATCAAAGGCGAGATTTCATTTTTGACCCATTAAATGAAAATATTCTCATTTTCATTCCTTATTTCATTCACAATTGACAGGAATTTGAACTTAGTTCGAGCCTATTGTTCAAGCTGCTGTCAAGCTTTAAGAACAATCAAGCAAGCAGCCAGCATCTTGCCCAATTGCTCCTGAGGATTGATTATAACAAGTTTTTCTCACATATTCAGCATTCACCAAACAGACAAGCTTGAAACTGCCACAGTGAAACAATCGTACTAAATAATGTACTTAAGTAATAAAGTGCAAAGTTGAGAGTTGCCTTTACTTTACTGAATTAAAATTGTGTTCTACATGCGAAGGTGTATCTGTGCACTATTGTTTGTATGGTTTGATAGGTTTAGATAAATAATTTCGGAAACAATTTAAACTAGCACCCCTAATACCATAAGTTTCAAGTTTTCGTAATAATATCTGATGGTTCACATTATCAAAAGCCTTTTGTAGATCGAGAAACACAGCAAGAACAACTTCAACAATATCAATAGCTTCATAAACCCCAGACTAATAATAATTAGTGATTTTTTCTGAAACCAAATTGAAATTCATGAAATAAATTAAACCTATCAAAGTAATCATAAATTCTTTCTTCTTTTTTTCAAATTTTTAATTGGTGTGACGACACACTTTTATTTAGATAATTTAAATAAGTTTTACTTTATTCAAATTTAACCTTTATTAATTTTATCTTCTCTTAACTAACATCAGAAAGGACTTCATTGAAAGCCTAAGTACTTTTAATTTCAGTTAAAATAAATGTTTAGAATAAATTAAAAATGTTTGTTATGTTTTTAACTCTTATTCGACGTATACATTGAACGTCGCAGAAAAGCTTTATTGACCGATTCATTTCTTTAGGACATTTATTCATGTGCAAAAAGTGTAACTGTATTTAATTGTTTATTATTTTGTTTAGGCCATTATATTATGAAATTTAAATATTTAACATTTACTGATAAAAGTTATAAAAATATTGAAAGTAGTAATTCTCGAGTGCATTTTAATTCAATTGAAAATAAACATGTCAAAACATTTCAATCTCACAGAGAATGCAAATATGAATTCCGCAGAAATAATCGTCTAAAGCGCTTCCATATGTCGCATGAATGCAAATTATCACTTGAAAATGAAAAAGAATTTGGTTCTCCATAATTCCAAGGTATTGTGGTTTTCAACGGCTGATCAACACCTGGAAAAAGACTCCATTTGAATTGTTGTCGCGATCCGTTTATGTAGGGACTGAAGCCAGCAGACCAATATGTATAACTTCCTAGATCATTGCCATTCGGACACTTTGGTATAACTGATCAAATAAAAATATGATGTTATTATTCACATTGTACAATGTATTATATATAATATACATAATATAATTTTTATTTAAAATAAAACAAGGCATTGGAGAGTAATGCTTGCTTTCTTTTTCGAGGAAACGAGAGAACAGCAGAGATTCATTATTGAGATCCACAATAACAGGATGAGAACGAGGATGCAAAGAGTTGCACAATCGTCTGCCTGTGTACCAATCCCAAGCGCCAACCATCATTTTGATGCATTTGTTTCCTTCGATTAAATATTTAAATCCAACAGGACAATCTGGTTTTAAAGATGAAAAAATTTAACGTGAGCCAAAATGTAATATTAAAAAGAATGGCTTTTAAACTTATGATGGAATTACTAGCAAAAATAATATTGATAACAAATACTTTGATAGTTTCATTTGATAGTCATACAAAATGGAAATTAATTAAATGGCTTGTTATCACACATTATTTCAAAATCTATCATCAAAAGGATCCATTTCGTAGTTTTTTATTTATTTAATTTGATTAAATTTTCACTTATTCGACTTAGACTGAACCTTTAACGATTTCATTATTTTACTTTATTAATTTTATGAGTTAAATGCAAAATCCAAATGCTTCAACAAACAACAACAACAACAACAATAGTAGTAGTAATAATAACGACATCAACATTTTTACCAGTTATACCATATTGTTGGAGTACACAACGTCCAGGACTGGATGGCCCGTCAAAATAGCCCAGCGACAAAATAGCCCCGTCAAAACATCCCCGTTAATGTAACTTTATAAAAAAATACTTATATGAGTTGAAGACATTAACCGATAACTGATCTAAAATTTGATTAAATGAAATGAGTTTTATGTTTTGATGGTGCTATTTTGTCGCCGGGCTATTTTGACGGGGTGCCCCAGGACTGTACACATATTGAAAAGCATGCTTTAGTCCTTACATCAACGGCTAGCAATCAATTACAATTCCATCCATTCCAATGGAGTACCTATCTAGGTGTGGTTCAACCTTTGAAGCCCAGAACACCTTGGAATTACGAAAAACCAAATTCTCTTAAGTAGCCATTGCATGCAATGTGGTTATAGGTATAATCAGTGTTGTAAAAATTACCTCATTTCGGTAACTAGTTACAAGTAAAAGTAATACCTCAAAAAGCTACTTAAGTATAAGTAAGAGTATTGTCTCAAAAAATTACTCAAGTAAAAGTTAAAGGTTACAGCGTCTAAAAGTTACTTTTAAGTAAAAATTACAAGTAACTTTGATGCCGCCATTATTGTGATCATACATCATTCCGTATTATTTAAAAGGAATTGTTTCTCTTATCGTTAAAACAATTACTGGTATTAACTGCTAGTACTAACAGTCATTAAGTAATAACATCTGAACTAATGCATTCTTTTGGTGTTTTTATTATTTATTACATTACAATCACAAATTTTTGTTAATTTTTAACATAACTAAGTTCCCGAATAGTTTGTCACTCATTACGGTCCTTCAGCTGTTCTTTGTCATACCAGAAGAGCTGAATAAACGTTCAACAGCTGCACTAGCTGGCAGAGGAGTGTTCAACTGGATAAATAATTTCTTCCAGTAATAATGTTCATGTCATCTGATCGGTCTCGAAGATACTGCATCAGAATATCAGTTGACTTTGTGCAATTGAAGAAACTGTCTTCAATACTGTCAGCATCAGATGAACGAGAGCTCAAAGCTCGTCCATCTTTGCTGCATTAGAAGATGCTATTTTGGCTACCAGTTTCTCATCAAGCTTGACAATCGTTAGCAACAGATATACCATATTCCTTAACTTCTGTTGGATGCATGCGTTTCACGTGCTTCTTCAAGTTAGATGAAGAACCTTCATATGCTGAACATGTAGTTTTTGTTTCTGTTGGCAGAGTAGGCATGCATACTTATATGATTTTCCTTTGATTGAAATCTGAACATTTCGTTCAAATACGGCCACGGACTATCTTCACCCTTGTTCCTCTTATCTTCGCTAACGACACTAAAAATGGCTTCAAATGAATCCATACTACGATATATTAAATCTTATATTATTATATGTATATAATATTATATATTAAAAAAGCTTCGGTATGACTAATCAACAATTTCCGATTTAAAACAAAAACGACCGGCGATAACCACAACAACAAAAGAGCGATGATCGGGAAGGGGAAGGTTCTCGAACGAACCAAAGAATAACAATCTAGAATTTAAGTTTTTTTAAAATAAATTAAACTAATTTAAAATGTTATTTATGTTACTTTGTAACGTCTTGCGCCAAAAAGGTAACGAATTAAAAGTATGACCAAAAATAGTAATTTGTTACAAGTAAGAGTACAAAATATTTTTTGTAATTGTTACAAGTAAAAATTACCAAAAAATGTAATTAATTACAGTAACGAATTACATGTAATTCGATACTGTAATTAATCTTACTTGTAACAAATTACTATTTTACATGTAATTCGATACTGCACAACACTGGGTATAATCTGGATGATTTTTACTGCAACGTTCAGATATGTGTTCTCTGCGAAATTGACATGTTGTGACCCGCAATGTCATTGCTATTATAATTTCTTAAATTTTAAACCTGTTGCTCTAAAACTCTAATACATATTTTCAATTTGTTAATTTAACATAAGAATTTTTTCTGTTTAAATTTGAAACAATTTTTGAAAATATTGTTATCAACGATTTTCTAAACTTTTTTTTCAAAATTTAGAAAATTTTACGAAGCGCTTTTAATCAATGCAGATTGTGATTTGTGAAAGATACTTTGATAGAAAAGATTTCATCATTTTTTCCATCATAGGATCTTTTGATCATTTTTAAAAATCAAATTAATGTTATTTTCTGAATTCTCCTTTTCTATATGGCATGTAATTTTTGCTCGTTGACGATAAGATAGTAATTATTCTATTTATTTTATCTGCTTATCATTTGTTAATCCTTTAAATTTATTTCTTAAAAATGTTTTATTTCGTTAAAAATTGCGATGGTCATGTTTGAGTTTTGTGCTCAGCATTTCTGTTGTTTTAAACCATCTAGTTCTATTGTTTATTTATTGTATTTTTCATTTCTTGGGAATATTTAGATTTATGCTTCAAAATTTTGCACTTATTTGCCAAAACCTTTTGAATTGCAATAAATTCTCTTATTAACAATCTAATATTTCATAAGATAATAATAATAATAAAACAAAAATAATCATAATAATTAGGAGTACGCGGGTTTGCCGCCATGAAGAAAGCTGACGTCCCTAAATCCGAGAAGACAGAGATAGACAAAGAGTGCACGAAGAAGAAACGTATCTCGGATGACCCTTTCCATCTTTAAGGTGTGCCTTGGCAAATCTAGACTGCATTTAAGCCCACCTGCCAGACCAAGTGATAGTGAAAGAAATTCTAAATGGCATTCAGAAAAGGCAGTGAGACTTCTGCCAAAGAATTTTATTCCAAATGAGAAACTTGAAGATAACTGGGATTAGACATTCGATGGAATAGACGTTCGCATTTGAAAAAAATGTTTATTTTTTTGTACATTATTTGCGGCATTCCCCGGCAAAACTCCGGTTAAAATTTGCTGGGGCTGTGGTTCCCGGCCGATTCCTAGCGCGAATCTACATCTCATGGGAAACTAATGTTGGAGAAACTATCCAGATGGGCACCCCTTCATAACAGCCCGGCGACAAAATACAAAATAGCTCAGGACGAAATAGCCAAAATAGCTGTAAAAATTGGTTCATTGTGGATTTGTTACATGTCCACATGACCTGATGATAAGATGATTCCGATAAGGTGATTCACTTTGTGTAGCTCGAATATGTTTTATATATATATTTTGCCCTGAGCTATTTTGTCCTGGGCTATTTTGACGGGGCTGTTTTGTCGGGCTGTTATGACGGGTCACCATCTAGATGATTGTTCCTATCAACCGTGACACCGTATAAGAAAACTACTCATTTTCCTTTTCTTTCAACTTCTTGAAATTTCCGACGATGTGATGATTAATCAATATTTCAATGATCCTTTGTTGAAATAATCAAAATGTTCTCAGATATTAACTTATTTTAAAATATCAACGGTTGAACAAACAGCGTGCTGTCAATTCCTTAGAACTAACCCTTGATATACTTTTTTCTGATATCGTATTTCTTATATGTTTTATTCCGCTAAATGATAAAAATTAAAATATGATCTCACCAGGCATAATCTGGTAACCTTTGCATGTTCCATTAACATTCTCATTGTAATCATAATGAATGACATCTTTGTAAAGAGAACAACTCTTTTCCACCCATCGATAGTTGAAACTCTTGCAATCGTTTCCAAGCAGAATTTGACAAAACTTGAAGCATTCGATGGCTGACCTGGCTGATCTTTCATAAATTGGAGTACTGCTTTTGCACAGACTGATATTCGAATAGGACCCCTTCTGAAGACGAACAGAAATTTCGTTTGATATGCTGCAGAACAAATATATCAGGATAATTATATAGATCGTTGATTTTAAATTATTAATCATTTTCCCTCATTAACTCTTAAATATTTCAAATACTTAAAATTATTCGGTTTAGATATTGATCATCATGCTACCCGCGAGTATTCTTATAATTCTTTAGATGGAGATTGGCAATGGCCATGTACTGTCACGAAAACGTTTTTTCAGTCCTTTGTTAGTGGTAATTTCTGTTTAGCTGCATTGTGTGGCTTGTAATTAATAAAAAATAATTTCTTCCAAAAGATTGTGAGAAAATTTTCCTTTTTATCGCAGCACACGTCACTGCGAGTTAAAAAAATTTGAGCAATTATAGGCGCAAATTATCATTTGCTACTGATGAGTGGGGTTCTTTTAATCACATGTCCAGATAGCATTCAATCAAGAATCTCTAAGAAATAACTTCTTTTTTGTGAGCAAACGTTCCTTTTTTTTTACTCTATTCTGTCCTCTCCGGCAACGGAGTCTCCGTTCAACTATACAATCTGCGAAAGTGCACTGACGCCATTAACGGCTGGCATCTCGTCAACTTTCTCCAACTCAACCCGCAAAAATCTGAAATAATGTTTATCGGAACACCTATGCAACTCAAGAACCTATCCCCCCATTAACTTAAATTCGTATCTTTTCATCGAGCAATTCCAGAGTTAGACAAACACGTACATATTTTTATGGTGAAGTTGTTCAATGATATCGTGATGAGACGTCGTTAACCTTTTTTTGCTGCACTTTATCTGCTGCTGTTTACTTGCTCGATCATCCCTCGCTTTTTACTGGACATTTCAAGCTCTTAAATCCCTGACGCCGGAATTGAATGAGCGTTGTTACGTTGTTTATTGTTGTTACTTATTACTCCGCCTTGAGCTCCGACAGGGATCCTCAGAGGAGTTTCCCCCGTCTTCAAACGTTTCGGCCCTTACGTTAGCCGTATGTCCCTGTCGGTTTTGTCTTGCTAGACCCAACTTTTACCGCCGGCTATGAGAGGCACTCGTTGGCCTTGTTATTGCGGTCACTGCTGCCTGGACTGGAGCGACTGCGCAAGCTCTCAATGGATTCTTCATACCGAATGCTATCTGTTTATCACCTGCAAACTTCGATTATGCGGGGCACTCATTGGCCTTGTTATGTCGATCGCCAAGTTTTCCTATAGCGGTCATGAAAGCTCTCAATGGCGTCCGCACACCGTCTTAATATATGCAAACTGGGCCTTACAATTTTTTTGTGGCGGCAGCCGGAGTTAGAAATTTCCGGGACTCGACCGCGGGTCTTTTCACGTTGCATCACGTCTTCCCACGTTGTCCACTTACACTGCTTTGACCTCTGAACTGCCTTCGTGACTCGGCCCTGTTCCACTTTTCGCCTTCTTTCCTAGCTAATCATAGCAGCTCTTACTGATGAGGTAGCCTGGGACCATTTTGGAAGGTGGTTCCATCCGACTGCATGACTGTCCGTCTGGGTAGGACCTCTCACTTCCTCGAACATCAGCTCGGCAGCTGATTTGTCGATCTCATTTTGCGATCGGAATTTCTTTCCAGATTTGAGCAGTGGCTTGGCTTCGCGGATTCTGCTATCCGAAGAGTCGTTAAGCATCCACATATTTTGGAGAGATTGTACTCTTCCACGATGGACCTTAGTGGTAGTCACAGGCTCGTGCTCTTACTGTAGAGGGCTACCGATGACAGCGCTGGAGGTAGGCCTAGCCATTTTCTGGTGTATCGGTTAACTTTCCTCTCTAGCTTCTCAACCACTGACAAGCCAATCTCATAGATGGTTAACGGCCAGAGAAGTCTTTGAAGGAACACGAACTGGAGCAACCACACTCTGAACCGTTCTTGGAGCGGTGCCTCGATCTCCTGCAGTCTCTTGACGGTTTGTTTGAATCTGGCGTCCTTTATGCTCTTGTCGGTGAGAGATTTGTCAAAAACCCTCTAAAGCTTTTTACCGGTTCTTCGGATACTGTGGGGATTCGCTGCTCTACCACATCGAAGAACACGTCCTCGCGAAATTTCCCCCTGACTAGGGCAAAACGTTTGGATTTCGCAGGCTTGAAAGCCATTCGACACCACCCTAGAAGGTCGTTCAATTTGTCCAGGGTATTTTGGACAAACTTCTTCCTGTTCATGATCAGGGTAGTGTCGTCCATGAATGCCTTTATTGGAGGCATGTACACACCTTTACCAATGTGCGCCTCTAGAATACGGCTGCCTTCAGTAAGATCTGCATCGCCAGTACGAATAAGGAAAGAGAAATTGTGCACCCCATAGCTATTCCAACCTCTAAAGGCACCCACCTTGTAGTATACGTCTTGGTGGAACACCGCATCATGAACCCGTTAAAGTATTCCTGAAGGATGTGAAGCACATGATAGGCCTCCAATGTTTTTCATAGGAGCTGGTGTGGTACTGACCCGTATGCATTCGCTAAGTCCAACCACAGTACAAACTCAGCCGGTTCCTCTCGGCTCTCTGGATAGCTTCCCAGATCATCGAGGTATGCTCGATACAACCGGGTACACCTGGAATTCCTTCCTTTTAGACTGAAATGTCCACGTATTCCGTGAGTCTCGATGCATAGATGATAGATCCTATCTACATTTGACAGCGATATTGATCTGAATTGGGTCAGACCATTGGAGTCTTTCTCCTTTGGAATGCAGACGCCCTCTGCCTTTTTCCACTCATCATCGTGTTTACTTGCAATCGATATCTCAATTAAATCATTTCATGTTACCCATACGTCTTCTATTCAGCTCAGTAAAAAGATTGATAACGTCGCCTATGTTCAGACATATTCGTAGATGAAAAATGTGTGAATTTCCTAACCGCAAATCTGCTTTTCTGACTCGGAAGTTAATAATTTGTTTGCAATATTCTAAAATTATTATTGATGTACGATATAAAGACATTAGAGTAAATAACTTTAAATCGTTCAGAAATTGCTGTCGGTCAATTCTTCGGTGATTTTGGCGCCTAATGCAATGAAGTTAGTTGGTTAAAATAAACAAACAATATACAAATGCATTAGTTTCGATTGCACTCTTCATTAATAAACATGCAAACATTTCAAAATCACCCGAGCAGACTTCCACTTGTATCAAAAATGTAGAGGAGGGTGCAGCCGGCACGCCGCACAAAGTTTAGGGAGCCCATAATCATTGGAGCTCAAAATTGAATTGGGAAATAATGCATTAACTTTTTATTGTTAATTTAATCTTGACAGGAAAGAAAGGAAAATTTCCCTTCAACCTCTTCCAGGGAGGCCAACTAATTTTTCCAAATCAAGAGTTTTTTTTATGTGAAGAGGGAGGTAAAATAATTTTAGAGAGATGAAATGAAAATTAATAAATTTTTATTTTTACATTTATCTTTATATTTTATTAAGTTAAAGCAATTTCATATCATTCTATTATTTTAAACCTTTGGCTTTCCAACTAAATCATCTAGATATGATTAAGGGTGTAAAGGGGTCAAAAAAAAGTCTCGAACCAGCACTTTATTTTCTCTCGGCGGCACTGATCACAACCCACAAAATCATATGGCGAGATATATTTTGCTTAACTGCTCAATTATGTGCACGTTGTATGTAGCAGTAGTTTTCCTTTTAAAGAAAAGAGCCGTCAATAGACGTAGCTTGCTTATTCGCAAAATTGCTTTTATTTATTTCTCCCAATCACGCAAGTAATCGTATTTTAACCGATTAGTTAAAGTACAAATACTTTAAAATTATTCTCATGCTTCTTTCTCGAAGTCAAATTAGTTACAAAGTTACAGAATGAGGTTGATAAGCGTTATAAAAATGATGTTAAGTGTATCAGTCACATATCAATCATCATACGAAACGTACTTTCAAATTCAAAAGGGAACATATTCGAAAACTCAGTTGTGTAAAAACAGTACTCCAGTTTATGAAACTTCGGCTAGATCTATCATCGAATGCTTCTCATTCTGCCAAATTATGCTTAGGGACAAGTGCAGGAATTTCAGTTATCGCTTGGCAGAGAGAAAATGTTCTGTTTATCAAGATGTCATTCGGTATGATTACATTAACTTCCCCAGTAAAGAATGCACAGGTTACCAATCAATAACGGGTTAGTTTTAAATCTTAATCAATTTCAGAAATGTCTTAATTTTATATAGTTATCCGTGTTCATGATATGAGTTCAAAATAAAATTCAACTTAAATATTTATTAGAATTTTTATATGATTGCTTTCTACCATATTTCTTCAGATCTTTAAATTTCGTTTTTATATCATCACATATTTTGAAAACAAATCGTGAATGTCGAATTATTTATTACAGGAGACAGCAATTTAATTTAAAAACCTGTTTTTTCGAATATTACTTATTTAAATTACATTAAAACCACAATTTATGAAATGCATTCAAATATTTATTGCACCTTTTGAGGTAAAAAATATTTCTCTCCAATCATTTTGTTTTTTAGACACAACTTCACATTAAGCCCTTAGGCATACCAAAATATTTTTATTGATATAAGTAAGATTATAAATGAATCAGTTAAAATTAAAAAATAATAAGTGACACAGGTTACCTTGAGTCAGTTAAATAAAATGATTAATATTAATGTATAGTTCATTTATCAACAGATTGTCCAAAAGGATTTAGATATTTAGTTGAAGGCAACAAATGCGTCGAAACGCTTATTGGCAGTTGGAATTGGTCCATGGCCAGAGCAGCATGCAATGCAATGAATCCTAGCTGTCATCCTGTTTATTTTGAATCTCAAGAATGATGCACAACTGTTTTCTCTTTACATCCAAGCAGAAAGTAAAGCATTTAATTTGTATTTATTTATTTTTTTACTTTTTTTATGTCGCGATTCATAAATGAGCATTTTAAACTAACGCGTGAATCTTTTAAAATAGATAATCAAACAAAATAAGTCGCAAAAATATTTTGGCAGTTTTGCCAAATTGCCCGAATCCAATAGATCCAGGCTTGAACCTTTTTTGGACAGCCGGAATCAATTCGTACATTAACGGTAAACGACAGCCATTCCATTGGAATCCTTTTCCAGGTGTGAGACGGCCGTTGGAATCTAGAACTCCTTGGAATTCTGGAGAACCAAATTCTCCTGCAAATGGCAAAATTTATTGCATGATTTTAGGGTTCAATTTCGGATTAGATGATTTCTTTTGCTCTCAATTGCAGTGCGTCGGCATTGGACATGATTTGAGAATTTTAACTCAATTCGAATGGAATAAAACTTTCTATTTATTAATGTAACAATTGTTGTTGAATTTTTGTTTTTTGCATGTAATGACTATAATCGAGTCAATAAAATTAAAATAAGTTGTATTATACCTGATTTATGAATTAAACTTATTTCAGCAATGAATTAACTTGTATCAAGTTTTTTTAGTCACGATTTTGTTTATTGCTTGGATAAAATGAATGCAGACAATATACTTTGTTCAGTGGCCCATAAAATCATAATTTATGGCTGTGTTTTGTTGAAAACAGGCATTTACTATTAAATCCAATTAGAAACTCATCTGCTTTCCAGTTCTAAAAAATATATTTTTTTTAATTGTTTACACTGTCGTATTGTCTGATTCTTTAGGATGTCTTTAGTATTTACAAACAAAACCTTTTCCGGGAGAGGACACGCCACTCCTTTTGCACCGTACATTTCTCAAAAAAAATAATGTTGCTTTGTTGAAAAACACTCGAACATTGAGCTTTATTTTTAAACATTGAGTGATTTTATCGTGAATAAATATAATAAATAATGTTTAAAGTCTAAATTTTAGAATTTTGGGATCCCGCGAAAGCAGCTAAAGTTGCCACAATAGCGCCGATGGTGCTACATATATATACTAAAACTTGAAATAATTGAAATTATTATTATTATTACTATTATTTTTAAATCTATGAAATATTTGTGTAATATTCCCACTTTCCAACGATCATTTTGAGGCATTTGTTTCATTCGAGAAAATATTTAAATCCAACAGGACAATCTCGTTAAAAAATTTCGAAACGCTCAGAAAAAATTAAGATTATGACATTTAAACGGTATATGATTGTAATAAAATATCATTTTCATTCTAAAAGTCCGCTTCCATTTAACTAGAACTAAGTAAAAAAAATCAGGAACATTATTTTTCATTTATTTATTTTATTTTATTAAGTGGGTAGAGGACCGAAGCGTTTTACTTGCCCACTATCAAACAGCAAAACATTGAAAAAAAACGATAGCTTCAATCAGTTGTAAAGAAGAAAAGTTGACAAGTTATATTCATTGAGGAGGGAGGTAAGGCGACTATGGGTGCTGGCTGAAACAATGCTATTAAGCAGGTTATTCCAGATATTAATTTTTCGATATGTGAAAAAATATTTGGTTTGAGCAAAAATTGACCAAAATTTGACCTTAGTATAAATTTATGAGGACATACTGTTTTCTTTGATACAGAAAGTTGGAACAGTGAAACAAGATTTTAGTAATACCATACGACTTAACTTTGTTGAGTAATTTCGGATGTGCTACAAAATTTTGCTTTTTGAAAGTCGAAGTAAATTATGTCTCTTTGCTGACTTCGTTGCTATGAAGTGATCCAGTCATAAACACCTCCTCTTGATCGTCTTGTCCATCCCACTGGACAGAGGTGAAATCACTAAATGGAAAAGGGCTACTTGTTATGCCATTTGAGAGCCATGTTTCAATCAGACAAAAAAATGTTTGGGTTGATATTGTGAAGAAGTAAAAAGATTTCGATGGACTTATTGTTAATTCTTCTAATATTCGTAAGTGTAAATTTGAGACTGGTCACTAAAACTACTTTGAACCGGAAGAGATGAATAATTCTTTATATTATCATTAATGTACTCAATCTCTGCTTCTCATTTTGTTAGGTCCCGGTTAAAGAAAATTTGCTTTGCTGTGTTGTCTGAGAAGGCACGAAGCAGAACTGAGGATCCGTTGAGATCATCGACAACCTCGGGACCCGAGAGACGCCACCGGTCTCTTACCGTTCCTACCATTTTCCTCGATAGAGGTGATGGATGGCTTGACATTTATGTTGTTTCAACTTTTTCTGAGAGAAGCAAACCTTCCCACAACATGAGGAAATAGTCAGTAAGGGAAGGCGATCCCTGAAATCATTGAATAGTGAAATGTTTGCTTACAATAATCGATGGAACGATGGAAGACAGACAAGAATGGAGTTGTAGTTGAGGAGCTGACTTCGGGGACGGAGGGTTTGAATGACGAATGATGCAGCTTATGATTGGTGGAGCATTTTGTCTGACTAATGTGTGACCTATTATGTAGCAGAGACTTAAATCAAATGATAATAACATTAAAAATAACAATAACCGAATTTATTTAAGTGCAAGCAAACAACAAACCGGAAATCCCTGCATTAAAGATAGTTTTAAGATTTTATGATATCATATAAATCAATAAAATTTACAACTAAAATCTTTTTTTAATATTCCGGGGGGATTTGAACAATTAACCCCTTCTTAAACGCGGGCCTACACCTGGGACTTACGACTAATGATTTTAATATTTGAATAAATAGATTGTCCATAAATCTTAACTTCACAGGTGTGATGTCATATTTAATTTGTTTTTCATAACCATAGTTTTTGCACTCGTAAATTGATATGTGATAATATTGATAATATATGTAATTCCTGATAAGCATTATGCGCATTATCATAGCCATACAACATTTCAAACGTCGTTGCAGGGCTATTTTTTTTTCTTTTATTTCAAAATATTTAATTAATGTTGGCGTGCGAGTTAGCGTAGAGGGTTGCGTGCCTGCGAACGACGGTGAAAGCAACAGTCGTTACGTGTCGTGTTCGCAACCCAGCTCGCACCGCCAGGGAGCGCCCTGGGGTAGGGGTGCTATATAAATGGTAGGTCGATTAAGTGTCTTCACAAGTCCAAATCATCTCAGTTATGCAACGGACTATAATCAAATAAATAAATAAATAAATAAATAAATAAATAAGTGCCTTCACATCCTGTTTGGATACGTAAGGCACTCAAAAAAATTGGCTAAATAAATTAAAAAAAAATGTGACGACACACATTTGTTTAGATAATTTAAATAAGTTTTACTTTATTCAACATTAGCCTTTATTAATTTTATCTTTTCTTAACTAACATCAGAAAGGACTTCATTGAAATCGTAAGGACAATTAATTTCATTTAATATAAATGTTTAGAATAAATTACAAATGTTCGTTATGTTTTTAACTCTTATTCGACGTATAAATTGAACGTCGCAGAAAAGCTTTATTGTCCGATTCATTTCTTTAGGACATTTATTCATGTGCAAAAAGTGTAACTGTATTTAATTGTTTATTATTTTGTTTAGGCCATCATATGATGGAATTTAAATATTTAGTGTTTTCTGATAAAAGTTATAAAGATATTGAAAGTAGCAAATTCCGAGTTTTTAATTCAATAAACCTGCCTAAACGTTTCAATCTCACAGAGAATGCAAATCTGATTACTGCAGATATAATCGTCTAAATTGAAATTATATAACCATTGAATTATCAGTTGACAATGAATTAGAACATGGTTCCCCAGGATACCAAGGTGTTGTGGCTTTCAATGGCTGAACAACACCTGGAAAAAGACTTCTTAAAAGTGTAAAGATTAGAAAGTATCACCATACTACATGGAACGGTAGAGTAAATCTTTGGTTCCATGCAAACAATACTACGAGAACCAGTGACAGATTTAGCAAAAGCTGATCTATAATTGTTTGACGATCGAACAGAGTATGTATGTAAAGAGGATATTTTTGAAAACAAACCATCGAAAAGACGAGGCAACATGTGGTGATCTACTTTGTACATGAGAATGGCCAAATGGAAATTATTTATTTGATGAATTTTAAGTATGTTTAAATTTACAAATGCATGATCGGTATGAGAGTTATATGGCAAACAAAGAGCAACACGTAAAAAATTTTTCTGAAGATTAAGTAAAGGTTTTAAGTAAGTTGAGTAGTTACAAGCCCAAATTAAGTTGCAATAGTTTAAGTATGGATAGATAAGTGAATAATACAATGTAATTACCGTTTTTATGTTTATATAACAGCGTATGCGATAAATTATGCCAATATTTTTAGAAATCTTTGCCGTTATATAGTGAATATGTTGCTTGAATGAGAGATGTTGGTCTATAATGACTCCAAGAAATTTACAAGATTCAACACGAGATATAACAGAATTATTAATATAAATGTTACAATCCTCCACGGGGAATTTCTTCCTTGCTTTATGGAAAAACATATATACGGTTTTTTAGTGTTGAGAGACAAGAGGTTTGCCCTGACCCATTCTGCCAGCTTTTCAAGCTCAGTATTCATGGTAGAGTAGAGATCAGCTATATTATTTCCAGACAGAAAAACATTAGTGTCGTCTGCGAACAGTAAGTACTCAAGACGATCAGAGGAGTTGCACAGGTCATTGATATTAATCAGAAACAAAAGTGGTCCCAAGATTGAACCCTGTGGAACACCCAGGTTAACAGCTGCCAACGACGATGTTATATTTGCGTATGAAACCATCTGACTCCGATTTTTTAAATAACTTTCGAACCAAGAAAAACATTTGCCTCGAATGCCGTAATGATGAAGTTTTTTCAAGAGAATATCATGATTTACTGTGTCAAAAGCCTTAGCAAGATCCAGAAATACTCCAATAGTATATTGATCCTGGTCAAATCTGTGAGAGAGTTTCGTTTGGAGTAGTGCGATTGGCATGTATGTTGAATGGTTTTGCCGAAAGCCGAATTGATTATTTTTTATAATGGAATGTTTTTCCAGGAAAGAAATTGTTCTATTATATATAGCTTTCTCGAAATATTTGGAGAAATACGGAAGGACAGATATGGGCCGATAATTAGCGATGTTGTCCTTGGAGTCTGATTTATGCAGTGGAATAACTTTGGCAGTTTTTAAGTCGTCGGGGAAGATACCGGAGGAGAACGAACAATTGACAAGTGCAGCAATGATATGGGCAATCTTAGGTACTGACACCCCCGCAACAGCTGGATTGATCTGATCGTAGCCCGAGCTTTGGGATTGCTTAAGAGTTTTTGAAATTTGAATAATTTCGTCAGGAGTAGAGTCTTCCAAATACATTGATTGAGAAACAGGATCCCCGAGATACTGCTTGTAAAAAGTATTGCCTGGTGTTATTTTTTGGGCAAGCTTTGACCCAATAGTAGAAAAGTATTTGTTGAATGACTTCGCAATTTCGCTGGGTGAGGCTAGTGGCTGACCATCACAATCGTAAAAAACACATGGAGGCAGTTGATACCTATCTCGATTCAATAGAAGCTTTAACAAGTCCCATGTTTTTTTAATATTTTTTGAGTATTCAGTGAATTTTTCTGAGTAGTAACGTCTGATGGTTTCATCCTTGACTCTTTTAAATTTATTCCTGTATTCAATGAATTTTGATTTATTTTCAGCTGAGGGATCTTTCAAAAACCTTCTGTAGAGATTGTTCTTTTTATTGCATGATTTTAAGAGTCCCGGAGTCATCCAAGGTTTTTTGAAGCGATAAAGTTTTGTACAATGAGGAGCAACTGGGAAACATCTGTTGTAGACTTCAGAGTATACATTAATAAAGGATTGGTATGCTTTAGAAACCTCCGTAGTCTTGCAATAACCTAGAACCTCAGACCAATCCATTTCCTCAATCTCTTTATTAAATCTAGCAACGCTTTCCTCCGTATGCATTCTAATGGGCGAAGACAGTAATCTGCTATAATTAAGAACACCAGCACTGAACGAGAAGTAGATGGGAAGATGATCCGAAATGTCGTCTACAATAATTTTTGAAAAACTGTTTCTGTCGAATACGTTCGTCAAGATGTTATCGATAACGGTCGCGCTCTTTGATGTTATTCTTGTTGGTTGATCTATTTTAGGATGCAGGCAATGACTTGACAATGTCGTCAAGAACTCCTGTACCGACGTGGAATCCCTTGTTACGTCCAAATTGAAGTCTCCCAACAATACGCAATCTCCATTTTTCCTGATTTTATCAAGCATGACCTTGAGTTCCTCATTAAATAGTTGCAAGTTGCTTTTAGGAGGTCGATATATCACACCTAGTGTTACCGTAGTGTTGCACAACTTTAAATTTACAAACATGTTTTCGAAGGTCGCAGCAGTGAAATGACATTTTATTGAAGAAAACATAATATCCTGATGAATGAAAATTCCAACTCCTCCACCTCTCCTTTCAGATCGACTTGTTGCAATAAACGAATAACCAGGGATACAAATGGAGTCATAATTGCCATCATTCAACCAAGTTTCAGGAACCGCAATTATTTTGGCTGTTATCCTATTATTCAGCATAATGATGTCGTGTATTTTGTTTGGTAAGCTTCTACAATTTATGTGGAGAAATGAGATGTTATTTGGAAGTTTTGGAAGCACAGCAAAATCTTCAGGTGTTATGTATGAATGTGAGAATTCCTTATTCACAAAATTATAATCTGGATCAATATCTTCTAATTGAAAAACGGAATCTTCTTTATCAAAATAAAAATCCGGAACAGAAGCCATCTTCGTAGGGTAAACATAAATTTCTTGACTTAGCTCAGTTTCTCCAGCCCATCCAGATCGTGTATCCGAACGGGCCTCGAAGATTCAGTTTTTTTAAGATGCACCAAGCCGTTCCATGTCCAGACTGCTGCAATTTTTTTCTCCCTAAGCAGTTTCCTTCCCTTTGCGAATATCTCAGAGTTTCTCTTTGTGAGATGTTCGTTGATGAAGATTTGTGAGTTGCCGCGTGTTTCACGTAGTGCTTTTTTTGCTGCGTACACCTTATCTCAGACTCCTTTACCCGAGAATGTCACAACGACAGGACGGGGACCCTTACCGGCAGATATTCTATAACAATTGACTATGTCATTGCTTGTGACTTCCAGTTTCATACGTGACCTGCAACAGTCTATTACAGCACGGGTTGTGTCCTGTCTAGGCGACCTGTGTACCCCTCCAGCGTCCTCAGAAGTCGATGCTGCCTCAGCGTATGATGTTTCAGGTAACCCATGTATCACGAGGTTATTTGATCTGGATTGCATTTCCAGATTGTCAACCCTCATTTTTAGGCTTCGGTTTTCTTCAACTATTTTGTTGAAACCTTCTGTCATAGACCTCAATTCATTTCTGACAGCCTCGGAAACCAGATTTGCAACTTCCTGTTTAATGATTTCCCTCATCATTCTTTCGATACTGGGCGTTAATTTTGCTTTCACTTTTTCAGCAAACTCATCGCTGTCCATAGCAGACTCCTCGCTTTTCACAGGTTTGCGGGACATTTTGTGAGATTAGGATTGGTTCGTTTTCAGTATTGGGTCCAAGTTCAGAATCGAACCAAGCAACAAAATCTAGAAATAAACTCACCAATATATACATCAAAAGAAGACAAATCCAACCGTATATTTTGTTTATCGAGTTTAGTACTATAAACTGTGTTATTTTAAGTTAAGGCGCGAGAATATTACTGACACGTTCGCACGCAAAGCGACCAAACCAAAGGTTTATGTTGTTGAGGAGATATTAAGTCCAGAAAAATTAAATGATGTAGAATCATTTTGTTAATTATTTTCTCCAGGACTCGACAGCAGGTACATGTCAATGAGATTGGTCTGTAGTTCGAGGGGCTAGATGCTGGACCTTTCTTGTGGATGGGAATGACATGAGCTGTTTTCCAGATTGTGGGTATTAGTCCACTATTAAGGGAGAGATTAAAGATATGATGAAGTGTGTATGACAAGCTAAAAGCACAGCTTTTTACAAAATATTAGGAATATGGTCGGGGCCTTGTGAGCAAGAACGTTCCAGCTGTCTCAAAGTCTGTAAGACAGCATCATGATTGATTAGGACTTTATCCAAGATTTTGGTGGAACGTCTAGTAAGGTCGTATGTAGTTCCATCATCAGCTGTAAAAACGCTAGAGAAATAGGTGTTGAATGTGTCAGCTATTTCCATTGAATTTGAAGTCATACTTCCATCATGTTTTGTTATTTCTCCGATCGATGAGTGACAAAAAAGCTTGTTATTAACATATCTGTAGAAGCTGCCTAAATTATTCTTGCTAATGAGATGCTTTTCCTTCTTGGCCCGATAAGCCGCAAGTTGACTACTGCATTTTTCTGAAAACTTAGTATATTTGGTTTTTCTTTGAAGATCAGGACTAGATTTCCACTCGCGCCAGTATTTGAGTTTGATTTTGTAAAGCTTTTTCTGAAGTAAGGTTTCATATGAAAGTTTTCTGATATTTTCAGAGCCCTTGAAGACAAAGGGAACATGCAATTTGATGCCCTCTTTCAGACATAGGATAAAATTTGTCCAACACTCTTCAACTGATAAGCATCTCTGAAAAGTCTGATTCCAATCGATCGCGAATAAGAAGTTGTTCAAGCTATTGTAATCCACCCTATTAAAGTCATAGTAGCCATACGATGATATATTCGTATGTGAAGTTGTACCATTCAGGCGGAAAGTGATGATGTTGTGGTCTGACGAGGCAAGTGGGCAAGTTACTTCGATCGTTGAAATCAGTAGTGGGTCATTACAAGATCAGGTCGAGAATGTTGTTATTTCGTGTTGACAAATTGGTGAAGGCCGAGGTCATTGAAAAACTCCAGAAATATCCTGTAGATAGAGTTATTAGGAGCCGATGTAAATTCCCAGTTGAGCTCAGGAAGGTTAAAGTCTCCCATAAGACAAAGCTTGTGATCGCCTAAACAGAGATGCCTCAAGCATTTAATGCTGTCTGTAGCATATTGTTCAGCAGCCAGATCGAATCCTCCACTCCGATAGTAACCAATAAAGCGGTGGTTTTGATAGCCAATTCTTGAGTCTACACAAACAATTTCAATGTGGGAATAATCCGGAGGTACTTGGACCTGATGATACGTAATGTTTTTTATAATCAAAGCAACTCCTCCTCCTCTTGAACGTCTATCCCATCGGACAGCGGTGAAACCATTAGGTAGAAAAAGGCTGCTTGGCATGTCATTTGAGAGCCATGTTTCAGTCAGACAAAAGATGTTTGGATTGAAATTGTGGAGAAATAAATGGATCTCAGTGAGCTTATTGCTAATGCTTCTAATATTAGTAAGAGCAAGTTTGAGAATCTGATCACTAAAATTCCTTTGAACCGAATGGGATGAATGATTCTTTATATTATTCTCAGAGACTGAAGGAACACTAGGGTCCAGGAAATTAAACTTTAGATCGTATATAAAAGTTGGATAACTAAGAGACTTCTGGTGAAATGAAACTGGGACATCAAGTCTTCTGGAGGTCCCTATCCTACTGTTTATCATTTCTTCAGGGATGGAATTGCCCGGGAAAGGGAGGATTTCCCTGACCTTCTGTGCTTTTCTTCATTCTTTCACGTCTTTGGCATCTCTTGTTGTACTCAATCTCTGCCTCTCTTTTTGTTAGGTCCCGGTTAAAGAAAGTTAGTTTTGCTATGGGATCTGATGAGGTACGAAGCAGAACTGAGGATCCAATGAGATCCTCGACAACCTCGGAATCCGAAAAACGTACCACCAGTCTCTTACCGTCTCTACCATTTCGCTTTGTAGACATGGATTTTTCAAGTTGGTATTTAATATAAATTATTGATTGAGAATCAATATGTGCAATCTGCACAAAAATAATTTACCAGACACTCATTAAGTCACGAAGGTTCCTTTGATCGTTTAATTTCTTTTGATCCTTCCCCGAGTTCCCGTTGCAATGTGTACAATGAAAGGTTTAAATTGGAATTTAATCTATTTTATCGTTTATCTCTAGGCTCAAAAAAGGTTTGCTTTGAAAACCGTAATTTTAAATTCATATTTTGAATCAATTTCTTTGGATAATTATGTACCTCCAGGAAACAGATGTTTTTGATTTTGATGTTCTTCAATATTGGCCTCTGACAGATTGACAACCATCTTGACAAGATAGATGGCATTAGCTTTAACGTATCGGTTTTGTCTTGCTAGACCCAACTTTTACCGCCGGCTATGAGAGGCACTCGTTGGCCTTGTTATTGCGGTCACTGCTGTCTGGACTGGAGCGACTGCGCAAGCTCTCAATGGATTCTTCATGTCGCATGCTATCCGTTTATCACCTGCAAACTTCGACTATGCGGGGCACTCATTGGCCTTGTTATGTCGATCGCCTCCACCCCAGTTTGCCTATAGCGGTCATGAAAGCTCTCAATGGCGTCTTCACACGTCTTAATATATGCAAACTGGGCCTTATAATTTCTTTGTAGCGGCAGCCGGAGATAGAAATTTCCGGGACTCGACCGCGGGCCTTTTCATGTTGCATCACGTCTTCCCACGTTGTCCACTTACCCTGCTGTGACTGCTAAACTGCCTTCGTAATTCGGCCCCGTTCCACTTTTTGCCTCCTTTCCTGGCTAATCATAGCGGCTATAACTGATGAGGTCGCCTGAGACCATTTTGGCAAGTGGTTCCATTCGACTGCATGACGGTCCGTCTGGGTGGGACCTCTCTCTTCCCCGAACATCAGCTCGGCAGCTGATTTGTCGATCTCATTTTGCGATCGGAATTTCTTTCCAGATTTGAGCAGTGGCTTGGCTTCGCGGATCCTGCTATCCGAAGAGTCGTTAAGCATCCACATATTTTGGAGAGATTGTACTCTTCCACGATGGACTTTAGTGGTAGTCACAGGCTCGTGCTCTTACTGTAGAGGGCTACCGATGACAGCGCTGGAGGTAGGCCTAGCCATTTTCTGGTGTATCGGTTAACTTTCCTCTCTAGCTTCTCAACCACTGACAAGCCAATCTCATAGATGGTTAACGGCCAGAGAAGTCTTTGAAGGAGCACAAACTGGAGCAATCACACTTTGAACCGTTCTTGCAGCGGTGCCTCGATCTCCTGCAGTCCCTTGACGGTTTGTTTGAATCTGGCGTCCTTTAGGCTCTTGTCAGTGAGAGCTTTGTCAAAAACCCTTCTAAAGCTTTTCACCGGGTTTTCGGATACTGTGGGGATTCGCTGCTCCGCCATATCGAAGAACACGTCCCCGCGAATTTTCCCCCTGACTAGGGCGAAACTTTTGGATTTCGCAGGCTTGAAAGCCATTCGACACCACCCTAGAAGGTCGTTCAATTTGTCCAGGGTATTTTGGACAACCTTCTTCCTGTCCATGAATGCCTTTATTGGAGACATGTACACACCTTTACCAATGTGCGCCTCTGGAATACGATACCCGACTTCCTTCAGTAGGATCTGCATCACCAGTACGAACAAGAAAGGAGAAATTGTGCATCCCATAACTATTCCAACCTTTAAAGGCACCCACCTTGTAGTATACGTCTTGGTGGAACACATGAACCCGTTAAAGTATTCCTGAATGATGTGAATAAAGGGCTGAGGCACATGATGGGCCTCCAATGTTTTTCGTAGGAGCTGGTGTGGTACTGACTCTTATGCATTCGCAAAGTCCAACCACACGACGTAAAAACTCAGCCGGTTCCTCTTGGCTCTCTGGATAGCTTCCCAGATCATCTAGGTATGCTTGATACAACCGGGTACACCTGAAATTCCTCCCTTTTAGACTGAAATGTCCACGTACTCCGTGAGTCTCGATGCCATGATAGAGAAAAATATTTTCCCTTCTACATTTGACAGCGATATTGGTCTGAATCAATTGGAGTCTTTCTCCTTTGGAATGTAGATGCCCTCTGCCTTTTTCCACTCATTATCGTGTTTACTTGCAATCGATACTCAATTAAGTCATTTCATGTTACCAATACATCTTCTATTCAGCTCAGTAAAAAGATTGGTAACGTCGCTTAAGTGCAGACATATTCGTAGATGAAAAATGTGTGAATTTTCGTGACCGCAAATCTGCTTTTCTGACTCGGAGGTTAATAATTTGTTTGCAATATTCTAAAATTATTATTGATGTAATTAGAAAGACATTAAAGTAAATAACTTTAAATCGTTCAGAAATTGCTGTCGCTCAATTCATCGGTGATTTTGGCGTCTAATGCAATGAAGTTAGTTGGTTGAAATAAACAAACAATATATAAATACATTATTTTCGATAGCACTCTTCATTAATAAACATGCAAACATTTCAAAATCACCCGTGCAGGTTTCCACTGTATTGCATCAAAAATGTAGAGGAGGATGCAGCCGGCACGCCGCACGGGGGTATACAAAGTTTAGGGGGCTCAAAATTGAATTGGGCAATTGTGCATTAACTTTTTATTGTTACTCTATTGGTGACAGGACAAAAATGGAAATTCCCCTTCAACCTCTTCCAGGGAGGCAAACTAATTTTTCCAAATCAAGAGATTTTTTATGTGAAGGGGTAGGTATAATAATTGTAGAGAGATGAAATGAAAATTAAAAAAATTTTATTTTTATTTATGTCTTTGTATTTTATTATGTTTGAGCAACTTCATATCATTCTATTATTTTATGCCTTTGGCTTTCCAACTAAAGCATCTAGATATGACTAAGGGCGTAAAGGGGTGAAAAAAAATTCTCGAACCAGCACTTTATTTTCTCTCGTCAACCCGGATCACAACCCATAAATCATATGGCGAGGTATATTTTGCTTAACTTCTCAATTATGTGCACGTTGTATGTAGCAGTAGTCTTCCTTTTAAAGAAAAGAGCCGTCAATTCGCATAGTTGTTTTTATTTATTTCATCCAATCGCGCCTATAATCGTATTTTAACTGTGATCAATTGAAGTACAAATAGTTTAAAATTATTCTCCTGCTTCTTTCTCGAAGTCAAATTAGTTAAAAAGTTACAGAATGAGGTTGATAAGCGTAATAAGAATGATGTTAAGTGTATCAGTGATATATCAATCATCATACGAAACATACTTTCAAATTCAAAAGGGAACATATTCGAAAACTCGGTTGTGTAAAAGCAGCACTCCAGTTTATGAAACTTCGACTAGATCTACCATCGAATGCTTCTCATTCTGTCAATTTCTACTTAGGGACAAGTGCAGGAGTTTCAGTTATCGCTTGGCAGAGAGAAAATGTTCTGTTTATCAAGATGTCATTCGGTATGATTACATTAGCTTCCCTAGTAAAGAATGCACAGGTTACCAATCAATAACGGGTTAGTTTTAAATCTTAATCATTTTCAGAAATGTCTTAATTTTATGTAGTCATCCCTGTTCATGATATAAGTTCCAAATAAAATTCAACTTAAATATTTATTAAAATTTATATAAATGTTTGCTTTCTACCATATTTCTTCAGATCTTTAAATTTGATATTAATTTAATGATTAATATTAATGCATAGCTCATTTATCAACAGATTGTCCAAAAGGATTTAGATATTTAGTTGAAGGCAGCAAGTGTGTCGAAACGCTTATTGGCAACTGGGATTGGTCCATGGCCAGAACAGCATGCAATGCACTGAATGGCACCCCGTCATAATAGCCCGGCGACAAAATAGCCCCGTCAAAATAGCACCATCAAAACATAAAACTTATTTCATTTAATCAAATTTGAAATAAGTAATTGGTTAATGTATCAACTCATATAAATATTTTTTTTATAAAGATACTTTGACGGGGATGTTTTGACGGGGCTATTTTGTCGCTGGGCTATTTTGACGGGTCACCCACTGAATCCTAGCTGTCATCCTGTTATTTTGAATCTCAAGAATGATGCACAACTGTTTTCTCTTTACATCCAAGCAGAGAGTAAAGCATTTAATTTGTATTTATTTATTTATTAACTTTTTTTATGTCGCAATTCATAAATGAGTATTTTAAACAAACGCGTAAATCTTTTAAAATAGATAATCAAACAAAATAAGTTGCAAAAATATTTTGGCAGTTTTACCCAATTGCCCGAATCCAAGAAATCCAAACTCGAACCTATTTTGGACAGCCGGAATCAATTCGTACATTAAAGGTAAACGACAGCCATTCATATGGAATCCTTTTCCAGGTGTCACACTGCCATTGGAATCTACAACTCCTTGGATTGCTGGAGAACCAAATTCTCCTGAAGATGGCTCAAGTTATTGTATGATTTTATTTCACAATATCGGATTAGATGATTACTATTGCTCTCGATTGCACGGCGTCCTCTGCGAATTGGACATGATTTGAGAATTTTAACTCAATTCGAATGGAATAAAATTTTCTATTTAATTATTTAACAATTGTTGTTGAAGCATTGTTTTTGGCATGTAATGACTATAAGCGAGTCAAGAAGTTTAAATCTGCTTCTCTCATGATGACATTAAAATAAGTTGTATTTTCATACCTGATTTATGAATTAAACTTATTTCAACTATGAATTAACTCGGATAAAGTTTTTTTGGCCACGATTTTGTTTATTGCTTGGATAAAATGAATGCAGACAATATGCTGTGTTCAATGGCCCATAAAATCATAATTTCTAGTTGTGTTTTGTTTAAAACGGGCATTTACTATTAAATCCAATTAGAAACTCATCTGCTTTCCAGTTTTAAGAAAATATATATTTTTTAATTGTTTACAGTGTCGTATAGTCTGAATCATTGATTCTTTAGGATGACTTTAGTATTTACAAACAAAACTTTTTCCGGGAGAGGACACGCCACTGATTTTGCACCTTACATTTCTTAAAAAATATAATGTGGCTTTGTTGAAAAGCACTCGAACATTGAGCTTTTTTAAACATTGAGTGATTTTGTCGTGAATAAATGTATTAAATAATGTTTAAAGTCTAAATTTTTGAATTTTGGGATCCTGCGAACGAAGCTAAAAGTTGCCACAATATACATATGGTATCGCGCTGCATAAATATACTTACAATTGAAATTATTATTATTATTATTATTATTATTTTGTAAAATGTTTGTGTACCAATCCCAATTGCCTACCATCATTTTGAGGCATATTTAAATCCAACAAGACAATGTCGTTAAAAAATTTCGAAACTCTTAGAAAAAATTAAGATTATGACATTTGAACGGTATAGGATTGTAATAAAATATCATTTTTATTTTAAAAGTCCGCTTTAACTAGAATTTAAGTAGAAATAATTAAAAAAAATCGGAACATTATTTTTTATTTATTTATTTTATTTATTAAATGGGTAGAGGACAGAAGCGTCTTACTTGCCCACTATCAAACAGCAAAACATTGAGAAAAAAACAATAGCTTCAATCACTTGTAAAGGAGAAAAGGTGATAAATTATATTCATTGAGGAGGGAGGTGAAGCGACTATGGGTACTTGTTGAGTCAATGCTATTAGGCAGATTATTCCAGGTATTAATTATTCGATTTGTGAAAAAGTATTTGGTTTGAGCAAAATGTGACCAAAATTTGACATTAGTATAAATTGATGACCTCTAGTTGATGAGTAAATCTCTAGTTGATGCAAAATGAATATGGTTTTTAAGGAGAGTTGGTGTTAAATTTTTGATGATCCTGTATAATAAGCAGAGATGGGCCTAAAACACTTCCCTGTGGCACACCACTAGTAACGTCAATTGAACCGGATATTGAGCAATTTATGAGGACATACTGTTTTCTTTGATACAGAAAGTTGAAAAGCCACTGAAACAAGTTTTCAGTAATACCATACGATTTAACTTTGTTGAGTAATTTCGGATATGCTACAGCAGGGGTACTCAAACTTTTTTTGCTTGGGTCCACAATAGATTATTTTCAGATAGGTGGAGGTCCACAAGGGTCAAAGTCATGCGAGCACTGATTAGGGGGTCTGGGGGAGCGTCGTAAGCATTTGGAAGAGTTTGTAAAAAATCAAGCCTGCTTTTGACCACTTGCAAGCCTGTGTTTTTGGATTTTGTCTCCATTTTAGAAAGACATTTTCCATATTTTGTTTCTTTTAATGAACAGTATATAAGTAATTTATTTTATTTTTTATCATAAGATTTGTTAGATTTTTAATCTTAAGATTTGTTATTATTGTTGACTAGTCGATAATATTTTAAAGTTTTATTGTATTTTAGTTATTTTAGTTATGTTTAATAAAAAGTAATGAATTAATATTAAAATGCTGTGTTAAATTTAATTCTAATAGATGAACAATCTACAAGTGTTAAGTCAGACTTTTTATTTAGTGTGATGCATGGAACTGCTTGTCCTTCATGACTTCTTTGATATTTGGAGAATAGCTAGTAATTGCAATTCTCAAAAAATAATCCTCTGTCCAAGAATCATGAAAATTTCGATTCTCACTATCAATTTTACGCTTTTTTGAATTAACAAAATTTGCCATTTTATTAAATAATAATTTAATAAAATATTGATATAATTGCAGCAAAGCACGCGTTTTTCAAATTAATTTCCGTGTTTACATGTGCAAAAGTAAACTTAGGTAGCTATTATTCAAGGCCTTAGTAGAAATATAAAAAAAAATGTTTTTGTTGGTCCGAGTTTTTAATGAGTTTTTTATGGTTTTTTATGTTTTTTTTTGGTTTTTTTTTTTTAAATTTGTTGAAAAGCGATGGTTCATGATTAGTTAAACAAGTTTATTGCAACATAAGTAAAAAATAATACAAAACTAAAGCAATAGTTTTAATTTAAATCAAGTTCTGAGTCCATTTCACCAAATAGTCTTCTGCTTCAGAGTTGTAATTACCTTCTGAAGAAGCTTACAGCTTTAAGTTTTGGGGAATAAAAACCAGTTTTGTAGCACTGTTTGTGGTGAGTTGGTTCCGTTTATCATTTTGGATAAATGAATATGCACTGAAACACTGGGTATACTTAAGGAAGACTTTAACAAGTTATTCAAATGGGCAGAAGATTGGCAGTTGCTTTTCAACGTAAGCAAATGCTCCATTATGCGTATGGGATGCCAAAAACACGAAAGTTGAATAAGTATTTGGAGGAAGCATTCTGAAGCAGTATAATCATGAAAGAGATCTGGGGATAATAATGCAGAACAATGGAAAAGCATCTCAACAGTGCATGGAAGTTGCTAAAAAAGCAGAGTACTTGGAATGATAAAGAGAACATTAGTGAGTAGGGACAAGTATGTAATACTGAGATTGTATAAGGCATTAGTAAGGCCACATCTTGAGTACTGTGTGCAAGTGTGGAACCCTCATTTGAGAAAGGATGTAGAAGTGTTGGAAAGAATACAAAAAAGGGCAACCAGGATGATAGAAGGTTTTGGAAAGCTGAGTTACGAGGAAAGATTAAGTAGATGTAAATTAACAACTCTGGAAAAGAGAAGAAATAGAGGGGACCCCATCGAGGCACTCAAAATTTTATCGGGAAGGGAAGGCCTTTTGCCTGAACAGTTTTTCGAAGCCACAAAAAGTGCTTCTACCAGAGGGCGCAATTGTAAATTATATAGGAAGGCATCGGGAAACTTAAAAAATAATTATTTCAGGACAAGGGTGGTTTCTTTAGAACATCAAAACTTCATTTTTAAAGTTATAAATTTTTTGTTTTGTTTTTTATGTTTTTTTTTGTGTTTTTTTTTGGGTTGAAATATTTCAAAAAGAACAAAACATTTTGAAATAAAACAAATGAAATATTTCACGCTCACATCTCTAGGCCTTACTAGTAGAGCAGGCCTTGTTTAAATCTAAATTAACTTTTAAGTTTCATGCGATAGAATTGGTCGCATGACTATAACAGTAGTTAAATTCATGGCTTTTTAACGTGCATGATGCTGAAAAAAACATTTTAAAACATGGTTATTGTCTTCGTATGGTCTTGCATATTATAATGTTAATTAACTTTTAAGCAGTCACGTCGGAAGCAGACTCTAGATTTTAAAATTAAATTGAATGTTTACTTTTACATCGTAAATCAAAAATTTTAATCAAAATATTTTAATCAACAACACGAAACAAATTAACAAAATTGTATATTACTAAAAAAATTTAAATTTTTTAACTTTTTAAATTTTTAAATTTATTTCTTTGGAAATAAATGGAGGTCCACTTAAAAGCTATCGGTCCGCAGTTTGAGTACCCCTGTGCTACAGGATCAAAGGCTTTTTAAAAGTCGAAGTAAATTATATCTCTTTGCTGACGTCGTTGCTATGAAGTGATCCAGTCATAAACTCTTGATCATCTTGTCTATCCCACTGGACAGCAGTGAAACCACTAGATAGAGGGCTACTTGGTATGCCATTTGAGAGCCATGTTTCAGTCAGACAAAAAATGTTTGGGTTGACATTGTGAAGAAATAAATAGATCTCGATGGAGTTATTGTTAATGCTTCTAATGTTCGTAAGTTCAAGTTTGAGACTCTGGTCAATTAAACTACTTGAACTGGAAGAGATGAATAATTCTTTATATTACCTTATCAACAGTGAAGTCAAAGTTTAAAAGTTAAGTCAAGTTATAAGATTACGACATGTAATATTAGTTTTTCAAGTAATTCGCTAGGTCAGTTATTGCTTAGAACTTTTAAGAATAATAACAGATGTTATGGTTATTTAATGGCACTGAAATACAAATAAACTAAAATTTTTCAAAGTATGCCATGGTTTCATTTTATATTTCACCAGTTTCACGCACAGTTCTTTAATATATTTGAATCATAATTTCTGTCGGGGTTATTGCCGTTAATAATACTGAAAATGAAATTTAGCCAAATCTTCTAGATGTAAAACATTAATTTCTTAAAATTAAGATATTAAAAATAACGTGTTATAAATCGTGGGAATATAGTGACCATTAACAAAAATTCGTATCTTTTCACCGAACAGTTGCAGAATTAGACAAACACGTACATATTTTTATGGTGAAGTTGTTCAATGATATCGTGATGCAACGTCGTTAATCTTTTCTTACTGCACTTTATCTGCTGCTGTTTACTTGCGTGATCATCTCTCGCTTTTACTGGACATTTCAAGCTCTTAAATCCCTCATATTCTCGAGAGATTTGTTTCGAATCGTTGATTTCGTTTTTATGTCCGACAGACGCACCTCCGCATCTTAATCTCATGTGTCTTCCTTTCAATGTCTTGTTTCCGAATATGGAAGGACTGAAATCTGTCGAACATGCTGTAAAATACAACTTTTCTTGTTCCGCTGCTATTCCCGTCTTCAGGGTAAAAGATTCTTACTCTCTTGAAAGCAATTTGATAAGGAAATGTGCCTCCAGTTCTTCTTCTGTTAAGTCATAGCTCAGATTGGATACGAAAATTTCGTAATCCTTGTCTGCTTCACAACGCGGTTTTTGGATTGTCGGGCAAGAGTAATCGCGTAAACGGTGACCCGTCAAAATAGCCCAGCGACAAAATAGCCCCGTCAATGTATCTTTATAAAAAAAATATTTATATGAATGAAGACATTAACCGATAACTCATTTCAATGTTGATTAAATGAAATGAATTTAATGTTTTGATGGTGCTGTTTCGACGGGGCTATTATGACGGGGTACAATTATATTTTATGAGTTAAATGCAAAATTCAAAATGCTTCAACAAATAATAATAATAATAATAATAATAATAATAATAATAATAATAAAATAATAATAATAATAATAATAATAATATAATAATAATAATAATAATAATAATAATAATAATAATAATAATAATAATAATAAGAATAATAATAATAATAATAATAATAATAATAATAATAATAATAATAATAATAATAATAATAATAATAATAATAATAATAATAATATAATAATATAATAATAATAATAATAATAATAATAATAATAATAATAATAATAATAATAATAATAATAATAATAATAATAATAATAATAATAATAATAAGAATAATAATAATAATAATAATAATAATAATAGTAATAATAATAATAATAATAATAATAATAATAATAATAATAATATAATAATAATAATAATTAATAATAATAATAATAATAATAATAATAATAATAATAAAATAATAATAAAATTGTCTAAATTCGTTTCATAAGCTCTTTCGTCCTGGGCTATTTTGTCACCGGGCTGTATTGACGGGTGCAGCAACATTCAGCTATGCGTTCTCTGCGAAATCGACATGTTTTGCACTGAATTTGTCCGTCTGTTGTGACCCGCAATGTCATTGTTACCGTAATTTCTTAAATTTTAAACTTGTTGCACTAAAACGCTAATGCATATTTTCAAATTGTTAATTGAGTTTCTTTCTGTTTAAATTTGAAACAATTTTTGGGAATATTGTTACCAAAAGATTTTTCAGACTTTTTCAAAACTTAGAAAATTTTACAAAGCGCTTTTAATCAATGTTGATTGTGATTTGTGAAAGACACGTTGATACTAAAGATTTCTATTGTGGCGGCATGAAAAGCATAAAATTTCATCAATAAAATAAATTTTGTGCTTTTCTGGCTCCTCATGTGCAAGATCCAGAATGAATCCGCTTTAGCAGCCTCAGACATCCTTGTCACAGCTTTTGTTCTCTCCCGGCTTGACAATCCAATCTTGGTAAGGAAAGCTTAAGTCGACTTGCCGACCACGCCCCTTGCGCCAATCTCGATGGGAAAGAAGTCTGTACGGTATCCTCTCGCTTTTGAACATAATCATTTGCATTCTGTGCTCATCAAATTCAGTTTCTCTCGGTTCATTCTCCTTATCATATTTTTGATTTTCCGAATCTCAGGCAAATTTTATTTATCTTGCTTCGATCCTTTGACTCCTCCATAATGCAAGTCAGGTTTTTTTTTAGCCTTTTTCGTTGCTTTTATACATGGTTGCTAGTGATAGGTTCTTAAGCGAAGATCTTGGCCATTTTGAAAAATTTGGACCAAATCTGGGTGTCTAGGATTTTTATTTGGAAATCTGGGTGGTTTGGATAAAATAATTTTTGAGGTAAAAATAATATTCTATGAGGTTCTTTGGTTTATCTCTTCAATGAAGAACCTTCATCACTACCGACTTCCTTCTTTTCTGTCATCTTTGCACGCGCGTACTAACTTTGAATAATATTTTTTTTAATAATATTTAATTTTGAACAATGGACGGTGACGCAGTCGCTTTAGTTTCTAGCAGTGTTAATCCACCTCGTAAGAAAGCTAAAATGTGTTACAATCATGCATTTAATGATAATTGGTTGACAGACTTCGAACTAAAGGATTAGATACAGGCAGAACCCAATCACTTTTTGGGGTAAAGTTCGTTCATGCTGGCTCACAAGCAGAGGCAGAAAAATATGAAAAACACGAAGGCCCTAGGTACAGCTTTGGATATTGGCCAGTTTTGTGGAACTGTGACAAGTGCATGAGTTTCAAGTGTGGCTTGGTATAGAGAAAATGTTCTGTTTATCAAGATATCATTCGGTATGATTATATTAGCTTCCCCAGCAAAGAATTCACAGGTTACCAATCAACAACGGCTTTTAGTTTTAAATCTTAATGCAAGGTAGAGTAACTCAAGCTGAGCTGGTGTTGAGGGCTTTTATGGCTAACGTTTTGCAGGTGAAGTTGGTCAAAACACCTATTGTAGTTTAAGTTTAGCTTGCTGTTGTTTATGTTTACTGAGCGATGTCTATGTCAGAGTAAATAATTTTAAACCGTTCAGACATTGCTGTCTGTCAATTCTTCGGTGATTTTGGCGCCTACTCCAATGACGTTAGTTTGTTGAAATAAACAAACAATTTATAAATGCATTATTTTCGATTGCATTCATCATTAATAAACATGCAAACATTTCAAAATCACCCGTGCAGATTTCCACTGTATTGCATCAAAAATGTAGAGAAGGGTGCAGCCGGCACGCCGCACGGGGGTCATCAAAGTTTAGGGGGCCCATGATCATTGGAGCTCAAAATTGAATTGGGCAATTGTGCATTAACTTTTTATTGTTACTTTGTTGGTGACAGGAAAGAAAGGGAAATTCCCCTTCAATCTCTTCCAGGGAGGCAAACTAATTTTTCCAAATCAAGAGATTTTTTATGTGAAGGGGTAGGTTTAATAATTTTAGAGATGAAATGAAAATTAAAAAAATTTTATTTTTACATTTATCTTTATATTTTATTAAGTTTGAGCAACTTCATATCATTCTATTATTTTAAACCTTTGGCTTTCCATCTAAATCATCTAGATATGACTAAGAGTGTAAAGGGGTCCCAAATAAATTCTAAAACCAGCACTTTTTTTTCTCCCGTCAGCCCGAATCACAACCCACAAAATCATATGGCGAGGTATAATTTGCTTAACTTCTCAATTACGTGCACGTTGTATGTAGCAGTAGTTTTCCTTTTAAAGAAAAGAGCCGTCAATAGACGTAGCTTGCATATTCGCAAAATTGCTTTTATTTATTTCTCCCAATCACGCAAGTAATCGTATTTTAACCGATTAGTTAAAGTACAAATACTTTAAAATTATTCTCATGCTTCTTTCTCAAAGTCAAATTAGTTAAAAAGTTACAGAATGAGGTTGATAAGCGTTATAAGAATGATGTTAAGTGTATTAGTGATATATCAATCATCATACGAAACGTACTTTCAAATTCAAAAGGGAACATATTCGAAAACTCAGTTGTGTAAAAACAGCACTCCAGTTTATGAAACTTCGACTAGATCTATCATCGAATGCTTTTCATTCTGTCAATTTCTGCTTAGGGATAAGTGCAGGAGTTTCAGTTATCTCTTGGAGGAGAAAAAATGTTATGTTTATCAAGATGTCATTCGGTATGATTACATTAGCTTTCCGAGTAAAGAATGCATAGGTTACCAATCAATAATGGGTTAGTTTTAAATCTTAATAATGTTCATGAATGTCTTAATTTTATGTAGTTTTTCGTGTTCATTACATCATTTAAGTCTTGAGTTCGAAGTTAAATTCATTAGAAACTTTGCTTATTACCACATTCCTTCAGATCTTTAAATTTCATTTTTATGTCATACAACATTTTTATGAAAACAAATCGTGAATGTCGAATTATTTTTCATAGGAGAATGCAATTTAATTTAAAACCTTTTTTCCAACATTTTGTATTAGTATAAGTATTTTTATTGATATAAGTAAGATCAGAAATGAATCAGTTAAAATTTAAAAACAATAAGTGACACAGGTTACGTTGAGTCAGTTAAATAAATAATTAATATTAATGTATAGCTCAAACATCAACAGATTGTCCAAAAGGATTTAGATATTTAGTTGAAGGCAACAAGTGTGTCAAAACGCTTATTGGCAAATGGAATTGGTCCTTGGCCAGAACAGCATGCAATGCACTGAATCCTAGCTGTCATCCTGTTATTTTGAATCGCAAGAATGATGCACAACTGTTTTCTCTTTACATCCAAGCAGAGAGTAAAGCATTTAATTTGTATTTATTTTTTGTTACTTTTTTATGTCGCAATTCATAAATGAACATTTTAAACAAACACTTGAATTTTTTATAAATAGATAATCAAACAATTTAAAAATAAGTCTCAAAAATATTTTGGCAGTTCTGCCACATTGCTCGAATCCAGGAATAAATCCAGGCTGGAACGTTTTTTGGACATCTGGAATCAATTCCTACATTAACGGGAAGCGGCAGCCATTCCTATGGAATCCTTTTCCAGGTGTCACACGACAATTGGAATACACAACTCCTTGGCTTTCTGGAGAACCAAATTCTCCTGCAGATGGCAAAATTTATTGTATGGATTTCGTGTACAATATCGGATTAGATGATGAACGTTGCCTTCTATTGGCTTGCGTCCTCTGCGAATTGGACTTGATTTGAGAATTTTAACTCAATCCGACTGAAATAAAACTTTCTATTTATTAATTTAACAATTGTTGTTGAATCTTTGTTTTTGAAACAGATTTCTGAAATGACTATAATCGAGCCAATAAGTTTAAAGTTTTCTACTATGCTCAAGACAAAATTACAATAAGGTGTATTTTATACCTAATTTATGAATTAAATTTATTTCAGCTATGAATTAACTCGGATAAAGTTTTTTTGGTCACGATTTTGTTTATTGCTTGGATAAAATGAATGCAGACAATACGCTGTGTTCAGTGACCCATAAAATCATAATTTCTAGTTGTGTTTTGTTTAAAACAGGCATTTACTATTAAATTCAATTAGAAACTCATCTGCTTTCCAGTTTTAAGAAAATATATTTTTTTTAATTGTTTACAGTGTCGTATAGTCTGAATCACTGATTCTTTAGGATGACTTTAGTATTTACAAACAAAACTTTTTCCGGGAGAGGACACGCCACCGATTTTGCACCTTACATTTCTTAAAAAATATAATGTGGCTTTGTTGAAACACTCGAACATTAAGCTTTTTTTAAACATTGAGTGATTTTGTCGAGAATAAATATAATAAATAATGTTTAAAGTATAAATTTTATAATTTTGGGATCCTGCGAACGAAGCTAAAACTTGACACGATAGTGACGATGGTTCTACATAAATACATTAATAATTGAAATTATTGAAATTAGTTATTATTATTATTATTACCTTGTAAAACATTTGTGCACCAATCCCAATAGCTAACCATCATTTTGAGGTATTTGTTTCCTTCGAGAAAATATTTAAATCCAACAGGACAATCTCCTTGAAAAATTTCGAAACTCTTAGAAAAAATTAAGATTATGACATTTGAACGGTATATGATTGTAATCAAATATCAGTTTCATTCTAAAAGTCCGCTTACATTTAACTAGAAATAAGTAAAAAAATCAGGAACATTATTTTTTATTTATTTTATTTTATTAAATGGGTAGAGGACAGAAGCGTCTTACTTGCCCACTATCAAACAGCAAAACATTGAAAAAAAAAAAGATAGCTTCAATCAGTTGTAAAGGAGAAAAGGTGACAAGTTATATTCATTGAGGAGGGAGGTAAGGCGACTATGGGTGCTGGCTGAAACAATGCTATTAGGCAGGTTATTCCAGATATTAATTTTTCGATATGTGAAAAAATATTTGGTTTGAGCAAAAATTGAATAAAATTTGACCTTAGTATAAATTGATGACCTCTAGTTGATGAGTAATTTGCAAAATGAATATGGTTTTTAAATTGAGTTGATGTTAAATTATTGATGATCCTGTATAATAAGCAGAGATGGGCCTAAAACACTTCCCTGTGGCACACCACTAGTAATGTCAATTGAACCGGATATTGAGTCATTTATGAGGACAAGATGTTTTCTTCGATACAGAAAGTTGGAAAGCCACTGAAACAAGTTTTCAATATTACCATAAGATTTAACTTTGTTGAGTAATTTCGGATGTGCTACAAAATGTTGCTTTTTTTGAAAGTCGAAGTAAATTATGTCTCTTGGCTGACGTCGTTGCTATGAAGTGATCCAGTCATAAACTCTTGATCATCTTGTCTATCCCAATGGACAGCGGTGAAACCACTAGATAGAAGGCTACTTGGTATGCCATTTGAGAACCATGTTTCAGTCAGACAAAAAATGTTTGGGTTGATATTGTGAAGAAATAAATAGATCTCGATGGAGTTATTGTTAATGTTTCTAATGTTCGTATGTTCAAGTTTAAGACTCTGGTCACTTAAACTACTTTGAACCGGAAGAGATAATTCTTTATATTATTATTTATCTACTCAATCTCTGCCTCTCATTTTGTTAGGTCCCGGTTAAAGAAAATTTGTTTTGCTGTGGGGTCTGAGAAGGCACGAAACAGAACTGAGGATCCGTTGAGATCATCGACAATCTCGGGACCCGAGAGACGTCACCGGTCTTTTACCGTTCCTACCATTTCCCTCGGTAGAGATGACGGATGGCTTGACTGTTAGGCTGTTTCAACTTTTTCTGATGGAGGCAAACCCTCCCACAACATGAGGAGATAGTCATTAGGGGATGGCGTTGCTTGAAATCATTGAATAGTGAGATGCTTGCTTACAGTAATCGATGGAACGATGGATCGATGGAAGACAGACAAGAATGGAGTTGGAGTTGCGGAGCTGATTTCGAGGACAGAGGGTTTGAATGACGAAGAAATGTAGCTTATGATTGGTGGAACATTTTTTTCTGACTAAAGTGTGACCTATTATGTAGCAGAGACTTAAATCAAATGATAATAACATTAATATTAACAATAACCAAATTTATTTAAGTGCAAGCAAACAAAAAAACCGAAAATCCCTGCATTAAAAATAGTTTTAAGATTTTATGATATAAATCAATAAAATTTACAACTAAAATCTTTTTTTAATAGTCCGGGGGGGATTTGAACCCGTAATTCCCTATTAAACCGGGCCTAAACCTGGGAGTTACGACTAATGATTTTAATATTGGAATAAATAGATTGTCCATAAATCCCAACTTCACAGGTGTTATGTCATATATAATTTGTTTTCCATAACCATATTTTTTGCATCCTTTAATTGATTTACGATAATATTGTTGTAACGAGCAATGAACTATTAAGTTTTTTTTTCAAATTTCAAACGTTTTTGTCTCGCTTCGTCAACCGTCCAAAGATATCGAAATCAATGATGCATTGAGCGAATAAAACTTGAGTGCTAGGGAACAGTCATATGAATATACGACTCAATAATGTGAACAATATATAAATAATAGCGTCAATAATTGTGTTAATGTGATTGTAAATGCTTTTAATGATATTTTTCAGCTGTCATTTTTTATCCAGGAAATAATTTTTTTTTATGGCTCACAAAAGTTGGTTGTCATAATAAAACTTCATAAAATGTCCATAAATTGTTAAGGTGGTGATAGCATCATTGCCTTCAATTGACTTAATTATAGTTGGAATTTGGAAAAATGATTGCTGATATTGAAGAGGAATGAATGGAAGTTTTTTTATTAAATTTATTAATGGCAACAAATACTAATAAAATTAATTTTGTTTTAAATTTTCAATGCCTACGTTATTTCATAACCTAACAAGGCTTGGTATCACAACTTCCATTGAAATATTCATTGGAATCATAACGAATAACATCCTTGTAAAGTGAACAGAATTTACTTTGCTTATCAAATTTAAATTGCAAACTGTAATGACTTTTAACATATATATCATTTATATGAACGTCGCAGAAAAGCTTCATTGATCAATTTATTTCTTTAAGACATTTATTCATGTGCAAAAAGTGTAACTGTATTTAATTGTTTATACATAGGTCATCATTTGATGGAATTTAAACATTTAACGTTTACTGATAAAAGTTATAAAAATATTGAAAGTAGTATATCTTGAGTGCATTTCAATTCAATTGAAAATAAACATGTCAAAACATTTCAATCTCACAGAGAATGCAAATCTCATAACTGCAGAAATAATCGTCTAATGTGAGTTTATCAAATGATTTAATGCAATTATCATATGGATATAAATAAGAATTTGGTTCCCCAGGATACCAAGGTGTTGTGGCTTTCAACGGTTTAACAACACCTGGAAAAAGACTCCATTGGAATTGTTGTCGCGATCCGTTTATGTAAGGACTGAAGCCAGCAGACCGGCACCCCGTCATAACAGCCCGGCGACAGAATAGCCCCGACAAAAGAGCCCCGTCAAAATAGCCCGGCGTCAAAATAGCTCAAGACAAAACAGCCCCGACAAAACAGCCCCGACAAAACAGCCCCGTCGAAACAGCCCGGCGTCAAAATAGCCCAGGGCGGAAAAATCCCGTCAAAATGGCCCCGTCAAAATAGCCCCGACAAAATAGCCCGGCGACAAAATAGCCCAGGACAAAACAACCCGGCGACAAAATAGCCCCGTCAAAACAGCCCTGTCACCAGGGTCGGACTGGATTAAAAAACCGGCCCGGGAAATTTTATTTAACTCCTAGTTTGATCAACTTAAACATAAGAACACTAGAGTCTAAAATTTCTATTCACTATTAACTATTATAACAGCTTTTTCATCGTTTCACTAGTCGATGCTAAAACATCAATGATTTCATTGTTATTGATTCTTGGAAAAGAGTCTTTCTCACAAGACATCAGCATGAATGATCGTAGAATTGACTGGTTCAGAAAATTTATTAATCTGTTCAAAACGTATTTCAATTTTGAAAACGACCTCTCACAAGCAACTTGTCAAAACAAATTTGTAAGCCAGATACAAATTTGAATAAGCAAGACTATGCAAATTAAACTTCTGGAGAACAATAATAACAACAAACAATACTCAAAACGCTCAAAGCATTCAATCCACTAATTTCGAATTAAATTTTGATTCAGTTTCACAACATTTTTTAAAAATACTTTGACATGGAGTTATCATGGGGCTATTTTGACGGGGCTATTTTGTCGCCGGGTTGTTTTGTCCTGGGCTATTTTGTCGCCGGGCTATTTTGTCGGGGCTATTTTGACGGGGTCATTTTAACGGGGCTATTTTGTCTTGGGCTATTTTGACGCCGGGATGTTTCGACGGGGCGGTTTTGTCGGGGCGGTTTTGTCGGGGCTGTTTTGTCTTGAGCTATTTTGACGCCGGGCTATTTTGACGGGGCTGTTTTGTCGGGGCTATTCTGTCGCCGGGCTGTTATGACGGGTCACCCAGCAGACCAATATGTATAACGTCCTTGAACATTGCCATTCGGACAATTTGGTGTAACTGATCAAACAAAAGCATGATATTATTATTACATATTGAATAATATATTATATATAATAAACATAACATAATTTTTATTTAAAATAAAACAAGGCATTGGAGAGTAATGCTTGCTTTCTTTTTTGAGGAAACGAGAGAACAACAGAGAATCGTTCTTGATATCCACAATATCAGGATGAGAACAAGGATGCAAAGAGTTGCACTTTTGTCTGCCTGTGTACCAATCCCTAGCGCCAACCTTCATTTTGATGCATTTGTTTCCTTCGATTAAATATTTAAATCCAACAGGACAATCTGGTTTTAAAGATAAACAAATTTAACATGAGCCAAAATGTAACTTTAAAAAAAAGTAAGTGGCTAAAGTAGTGTGTAAGAGTGATATCAGTTCAATTGAAGGCACAGAAAGTGAATCTAGAAATATGCTGAATTTCCTTACAGTTGCCAAATAATGTGACAGGCAATCCGTAAGTAAGGAAATTCATGATTCTTCATCTGAACATTGATGCAGAGGATTACATAAGCCTGCAAATTGGAAAAATATTCCGAGTACTCATCCACCTATGTTGAAGGATGTAAGTAATAATGAAATTGAAAATGCAATACAAATACCGCAAAAATGGACATTGGATGCCTTCCAGTGTCACAACGAAAGTGTGGAAAGACATCAAATTTGTCAAAGAGGCAACATCATTATAAATAACTTTTGAACACTATTCCTGACAAAGCCCATTTATAACTATTCTGCTTTAGATTAAAATGAATTTAGAAACTTAAAACGTTTACAATTCATTTTGTAAAGTTAGATTATAAAATTGTCTCAAAAGCCTTAGAATTACAAGTTATAAATTCGTGCTGCTTCGACGAATCACAATCCATATATCCTATATATCACAAATCCACATGCTGTTACTCTATGTCAATCCTGAGGCCTGTAATTTATTCTTTAAATTAAATTTTCTAAAATTCTATGTTGCCCATGGAATGCATTTTAGGACAGAATGGCACTGCTTGGCCACTGTAGTAGTCTTCAGTATGGGCACCCCGTCAAAATATCCCCCGACAAAATGGCCCCGTCAATATAGCCCGGTGACAAAATAGCCCAGGACGGAAAAACTCCGTCAAAACAGCCCCGACAAAATAGCCCAGGACAAAATGGACAAAATAACTTATTCCAAATTTAATTCGAAGTTAGTGGTTTGAATGCTTTTATGACCTTTTGGGTTTAATTGGTATCAGGGAATTTCATTAAGTGGAAGATTTATCGTCTAAAATATTATTAGGAAGTATATTATTATTTCCGGCTACTTTCACACTTTACATGGATTTTTCAAGTTGGTATTCAATATAAATTATTGATTGACAATCAATATGTGCAATCTGCACAAAAATAATTTACCAGACACTCATTAAGTCACGAAGGTTCCTTTGATTGTTTAATTTCTTTTGATCCTTCCCCGAGTTCCCGTTGCACTATGTACAATGAAGGGTTTAAATTGGAATTTAATCTATTTTATCGATTGACGTACAACATATTTGAGCCACCAGTGAATCCCCTTATCGACTCACTTTATAATCACGTCATGTGGACATGCAACAAATCCACAATGCACCAATTTTTGACGGGTCAAAATAGTCCTGGGCTATTTGACGGGTCACCCTTCAGTATGATGAATGAACAAATGTTTGATGATTGATTTGATGATGTGCAAATTGTCAATCCAGACTGGAATGTTGTTTCACAAATTTAGGCTACGGCCTGGTTATCCATTATCATCTCCCTTTTGGTCCAGCCTTTTTGCAGAAGTACTCACATGCAGGAGTCAAGCCCATGTTGAGCTTTATGTTAATGTTTACGTTTATCTCTAGGCTCAAAAAAGGTTTTCTTTGAAAACCGTAATTTTAAATTCATATTTTGAATCAATTTCTTTGGACAATTATGTACCTCCAGGAAACAGATGTTTTTGATTTTGATGTTCTTCAATATTAGCCTCTGACAGATTGACAACCATCTTGACAAGATGGATGGCATTAGCTTTAACGATGCTCCTTGTCGACATTTTTCAATTTCTTACATATTTACTAATAATCATAAAGGAATCAATAAAATATGGGAACGAATAATAAAGGAGGGAAGGAACTCAAAATTGTTGGTGCTAGTTTGTTCTTGAAAAGACGCATTTTGAAATTCACAATGAAAGACAAAAAGGATTGGGAAAGAACCATGAAATACTTGTTCTGTTTCTGTTCTTTCTAACTGGGTTCGGGGTTTTAGCATTTCTAATGAACAGCAGATGTTATCAAAATGAACCTAATAAATCACGAAGGCAAATTGTTTAATCATGGAAATTTGGCGTCCAAATTTAGTTGTCCATAAATCTTGACAAAATTGCGTGCGCCTGCAAATGAAGTTTGTGTCTTTAAGTGTATCGATAACGAAAGATCAAACAATTAAATATAGTTAAAAATATTAAGTTTTGTCTATTTGATAAATTAAACTCGATATATAAAAACGAGCAGCAAAAGGAAATCCGCACGCCCTTTTCTTAGGCAAAGTGAGCAATTTTAGAGTGAGCCATGACCACTATTCAACTGTTTGTAATTCTTTGTCTTAATCAGATTGCAGTAGTCTTCGGTAAGAGGTGCTTGATTATTAACTAGGTCGATACTTTGCTCCATATTATAAAATGTATTAGTCAAATATTAAAAAAAATGTTTTTTTTGTAAACTAGCTGAAACATTATTTTTATACATAAATAAAGAACAATACTCTTGTTAAATTGCTAGGTGAATCCGCTTGGACGGTACTTCCGAAGTTACAAGTTACAGGTTTGACCCAAATATCGGAAATTGATTTAGATGGTTGCCTTCAAGTTTGCATATTAATCGAAACGTGCAACGTTGTTTCGTTCGACGTTGAGGTCGACCCCCCGTGCTGGATCGAAGTGAATTCCACTAGGGTAGAGAAGAATCCAGTTCCAAAAGATTCGGTCACCACATATTTGCTCGCAAGAAGAGACTTGTTACATGGTGAGTGACTAAAACTTGAATCAAAAAAGTTTTGATATCAATTAGATTCGAAATAGTATCATTATTACCTTAAATAACAAGCAAACTAAAATATTATATATAATAAAATATATTATAGCACATTAATAATACTAAATAATAACTCAGATCTACTTGTCGTATTATTATAATAATTATTTAATAGGTTATTTTCTGGACAGGAAATATATTCCTTTGGGATACAATGCAAAAATGCTTAATTTGGTGCGTGTTGTAATTGTCTTAAAATTACAGCAACAAAATGTTGGACCATGGTAGAAGAGAAAACATCCAAAAGTCTCTATAGCGCCACAACTGGAGATATTTATATATGCTTCTTATACTGCATTCTTTTGGAAAACTGCGATGTCGTAGCATTTGATGTGAAGTCTCGATCCCATTGCTGGTTTAGTATGGGACTCATGGGTTCAATAAATGAAGAAGACTTGATTCCTATGCCAGGCTCTGTTACCTACATGCTGGATAGGTCTTGCGTAACATCTGAGGGCTTTGAAAATTTAAATGAAATATGAATAAAAACTGAAGAATCCTAAGAAGAAATGAAGCATTCTTAGGATGACCCAGACCATTCCTTTTAATTCATGGAGTATATTTCAACTCTGTAACATGCATTTGAATAAACATTTTTGATATATCCTTGATGTTATAAATTATATTATCGATGTTATAAATTATAACATCCTTAAACCTTTTTTAAAATGACTTTAAAAATAATAATAATAATAATAAAAATAACAATAGTTCATTTATATGGCTCCTTAAGCTTGGCGTCAGAGGCGCCTTGATCCTGTATGGATGTCCTGAAAAGATAAATCTTCAGCTGTGACCGGATGATGGGGGGCGGGCGGCGAGGCATGGGAAAAGGCCCATTTGACGATGGATGATTTATGGACTGGTTGGTGAAGATGAATTGTAGAAGATGAGCTGGTGTGATCAGGGATTTGGCGGTGGTGAATGAGACTGGGATTATGGGGGGATTAGATGTGATTAAGGTACGATAAGTGAGTAAAGATATTTTGTAAACGATATGGTAATGTATGGGTAGACAGGTTCAGTTGCATCAGGTCGTCGGAGCTGGCTTAAGATTAGGGTAAAGGAGAACAAGTTTAGCTAACATTGTTTTGGATGCCCTAAAGGGAGAGGATAAAGAAGGCAGAATTGCCATACAGGAGAGTTGCAGTAGTCGAGGAGGGAGATGACTAGACTGCGTGCAACAGCAGCAGTCATATCAACCAAAAGGAACAGACGGATATGTCGGATTGCACAGATGAGATGGTTGCAAGATTTTATTATTGAAGAGGCATGTTGCTGAGATGGGAGTCAAAAGTAACGTCGAGGACTGTTAGGGTAGTAGAAGAAGGAAAAAGCTTATCGGCGATATTTATTGAGGATGGGGGAAGGGAAATAGGTTCTTGAGTTGCGTAGGTGTGCCGATAAACATTATTTTAGATTTTTGCTGGTTGAGTTGGAGAAAGTTGACGAGATGCCAGTCATTAATAACGTCTGTGCACTTTTGCAGATTGTCTGGTTGAACGGAGACTTTGTTGCTGGAGAGGACAGAGTAGAGACTTGTGTCGTCCGCATAATGGCGGAAGGACGCGTCAAAATGTTTCACGATATCTGACAGGTGTAGATAGTGAAAAGTAAGGGTCTTAGTTCAGAACCCTGGGGAACACCAGCAAGGAAAGCAACAGTAGAGGAAGTGTGGCAACCTAGCTTAACGTATTTGAGATCTGTTGGAGAGTTAAGATTGGAGCCAAGAGAGTGCGAGACCATCGATACCGAAGTCGGAGTGAAGTCTTTCTAACAATATGCTATGGTTGATGGTGTCAAAGGCTACCGACAGATCTAGACCGACCATGATGGCACAATTGCGATTTCTACAGATATGGGATAAATTGTTGAAAATGTGGGAAAGAGCTGTCTGTTTTTTTTTTTTGAAGTATTTCAACACAAAAAAGAAATATTTATAACTTTCAAAATGAAGGTTTGATGTCGCTGAAACAAATTGCAAGTTGGATCGCATTTTTTGAAGAATACAGCCCACAAATGGGTTTTGTTGCAAATTATTTAATGAGCTTACCATCCATTTTCAAAACACACTCTCCAATTCATTCACGTCTTTCAACTTTCTGCACAAGAAATAGTCAAAATAAAAGATCTTCTGCGAGAGAAAAGAGTTCTGCCCGAAAACGATACATTAAGTAGCTAACTTGCTAGATACTGTCAACATTGATCAACATTATCGATGAAGAAAACGTAATTGTGAGTAATTTAGCAGAACACACTGATGGTAATTGTGAGTTGGACGTTATGGTTGATTTAGCAAATTATCGATCCAATTGAGGGTTACCTGGTGGAAAGGTATATGTTCATCACGGCCTCTTGCTAAAGTAGCTTCTAAGATTTTGTCATTGCCTACAACAACCGCCGTAATCGAAAGTTTCAGTGCATCTTCATTTATCCAAAATGATAAACGGAACCGATTCACCACAAACAGGGCTGAATAACTGGTTTTATTTATAGCTTCAAAAAGAGCTTACAGCTTATATTACTTCAGAAGGTAATCACAACTGAAGCAGAAGACGAAGAATCTAAGAAGGATGAAGACAGTGAATTTAGGAAATTGATTTAAATTAGCACTGTTCTAGTTTGTATTATTTTTACTTATGATGCAATAAATCTGTTTAACTAATCATGAACTATCACTTTTCAACAAAATTAAGAAAAACAAAATAAACCATAAAAAACAATAAAAAATCATAACAAAAACTCATAAAAAATACTCATAAAAAACACATTAAAAAAATCTGACAAAAAAAGCAACTCCAGAGGAATATAAAATTCCTATTGCAAGTGAGAAATATTGCTATGGTTTTGCAATTCCTAACAAATCCGTCCTTATCGCTGCAACAACAGAGTGGACAAGGATATTAGACACTATATTTTCAGAAAGGTCAGACACATACCTGTCAGCAATATATAATAATAGATATAAATCATGACATTTTAATGTAATTAAGTTAAAGTTGTTGCTTTGAACCGCTGATTTTTGAAGTAATTATCGGTCAACAATTCAACCTAATCATATAAAATTTTGTCGGTGTTGAGCGACCAGTAAATATTAACAGAATACATCAAATGTTGGCCAAACTTTCTTTTCTTATATTACAAACACATTTGGGGGTGGCGTAAGACTTTCCGAGGAAAGTTTTAATCCACAATAATCTCAAAAAATCAAAATAAAACTGTAATGCGGTGACTTATCAAATTATGGCAACTGGAATATTTGCGGTGACTTAAAAGTAAATGCTGTTTTAATGAGAATACAGACGTTGTACACAAAGTACTGCTGTTTCCTATGCGAATGGGGCAGCAAAGAAGCATTACTATATGATGAAGAAATGGCCAACCAGAGACAGAATGCAGCTAAGAGATAAAACTTTTATTTATCTTGATCAAGACAAGATTCCCATGTTGGAACTTATGAAACATTTTAAGAAAATTGATATATTATACTTCGGTACCAGCTCAACAAGTTTCTAGAATTAAGTTAACAACGGTAAAAGAAGTTGCATTCTTAGGTCCACAAATAAATAAAAAGTAGCTGAAGAACAAGACATTCTAAATGGTACTTTAAAAAAATGCATGGATAGCATTCATGTCAATTTGCTTAAAAATAAGAAATGCATCATGTATATACATATAGCTTCTTGTTTATTGTAAATTTATTGTAGTTCATATCCTAATTAATATCGTTCATTTGTTTGCAGGTCAAACACGATTGAAATGCTGATCTGTAGAGTGTTTGTTTATTTGAATTGATCGTATTACATCTCTCTTTTTAACAAATTCTTGTTCAGCTAGTAAGCAATTTGATGGAGTATGATAACATGATTTTTCAGTAGCTCGTGAAGCGAAGCGGTTAACATTAGAATAGGTCTATTAACTATCATGTTAATACGATTATGTTTCAACCAATGTTTTCTAAGATTTCTAAGATTTAAAAAATCTAAGAAATACAAAAATCGGTGTTTTGGCAGAATAATCTGAGATTTCTCTTATGAAGAAAGATACCAAGATCAACTAATTGAGAATGAGTTTTTGATGAGAAATTGATTTAGATGGTTGCATATATTCGGTCACCATTTATTGGCTTGACAGAGGAGACTTCGTACATGGGCAATTAAAACTATATTAAATCAATTTTTAAATCAATTAGGCAAGAAATAGTGTTTAAATATTTTTAGTTTCTACAGTTTTAAGGGTATAAATTTAAGGGTATAAATTTAAGAGGTCATTAAATCATTATTTCGAATATTAAATTCATTCGCTAAAGTAAGACAAACATTAAAATGAAGGTCCTAACATGTAATTTTTAATATTAATAATAATAAGTTAATTTATTATTTTAAAATCTCAAAGGTTGAGCAAACGGCGTGCTGTCAATTCCTTAGAACCAACCCTTGATATACTTTTTTCTGATATCGTATTTCTTACATGATTTATTCGGCGAAATGAAAAAAATTAAAATATGAACTCACCAGGCACAATCTGGTAATCTTTGCATGTTCCATTAACATTTTCATTGTAATCATAATGAATGACATCTTTGTAAAGAGAACAACTCTTTTCCACCCATTGATAGTTGAAACTCTTGCAATCGTTTCCAAGCAGATTTTGACAAAACTTGAAGCATTCGATGGCTGACCTGGCTGATCTTTCATAAATCGGAGTACTGCTTTTGCACAGTCTGATATTCGAATAGGATCCCCTCTGAAGACGAACAGAAATTTCGTTCCATTTTATCGCAGCACACGTCGATTAGTAAACTCGAACAATTATAAATGCAATTTATCATTTGCTACTAATGAGTGTGGTTTTTTTAATTGCATGTCCTGATAACATTAAATCAAGAATCTCTAGAAAGAAATAACTTCTTTCTTGTGAGCAAATATTCCTTTTAGTTTTCGTTTTATTTTTTTTACTCTACTCTGTCCTCTGTATTTCTACATGGCTCTTGCTTCATACACTCGAGAAGAACTTCTGTCTCTTCTCTCTCCTCAACAGAAGATTTGAAGGTCATCAGAGAGGTGAGAAAATTATTTTCTCATGAAATATGGAGCTCTCGACTTAGTTCGCTTTAAAACTCACCTCAAGTTGCAACTCCTAAGCCAAGCCTATAGATGCCAAGCCGATTTGAAAGTCGGTCACCAGACTAATTACTAGCTATCTCATGAAGCAATCGAGGCAAAGAAAGCTTGCCGGCGCTTGAAATGTCGCTATCTTTGTCAACGCGATGACGTCGTCAAGCAACTCTACATGTCCGCCAAGGAAACGGCCAAGATTGCCATCCTAAACTATAGGGCCTCCTCCATCAAGGAAGGACTCAAGTCTGATGTAAATCCCCGTTCCATGTGGCGCTCCTTTCACGAACTGCTTCACAGCCGTCTCCTCAATATTATACAGACGATGAGTGCTCAAACTTGGTCAATTCTTTTAACCCTTTTTTCGTCTCGAAAATTACCAAAATCCACAAATCAATCGCCAACATCCTTACCTCATCAACAGTCTCATCTTTTCTAGCCAGGCAATTCTCAGGCATCCCAATCTTAGTTCTAAAACCTGTGTCTTCGCAACAGGTTCTCCAGCTAATTTGCTTACTGCCCAGCAAGTCATCTCCTCTCCCCACTCCTTTTCTCAAGAAATTTGCTCTAATTTTATCTCCAATCCTCTCTAAACTATCAAATCTTTTTTTTCAGCACTGACACTTTTCTGTCCATCTTCAAGTGGGCCCAAGTCCTTCGCCTTCTAAAAATGCCAAAACTGCTTAAAAGACTCATTATGTCCAGAATTTGCCCTCATATCACAGCATCTTTTAATTTTTCTACACTCTAATCTGCCTTCAGACCTGGTTTTTGTACAGAAACATCTCTTTCACACATCTTCAATAATCTCACTGACATCTGTGGCAAGGGCAATTGCGCTGTGATGGTCGACCATAAGACCTCTCGCCTGTCTTTGATACCATCAAAACCAGATACTGTTGGAGAGACTCCAGTCTGACTTTGGAATTGATGGCCTTGCACTCTCCTGGCTACATTCTGATCTTTCCGACAGAACCCAATATGTCAAACTCGGCGATCACTTCTCCCTTTTAGTTGAACTAATTGCCGGTGTTCATGAAGACTCTGTCCTGGGTCCTTTACTTTTCACAACCTATACTTCACCTTTGTCTAACATTATTCATAACTTCAACATCTCCTTCCATCAATACACAGATGACACAAATCTTTTCTCCATCCTCTCCAGCCATAGCATCTCAGATCAACTCGAAAATCTGCGAAAGTGCACAAATGCCATCAATGTTTGGCATCTTGGTCAATTCTTTTAACCCTTTTTTCGTCTCGAAAATTACCAAAATCCACAAATCAATCGCCAACATCCTTACCTCATCAACAGTCTCATCTTTTCTCGTTAACTTTCTCCAACTGAATCCGTAGAAATCCGAAACTATGTTCATTGACCCGCTTGCTTAAAAACTCTGTCGCTTCTTCTCTCCATAAGCGTCGCTGGCACCCTCCTTCCTTCCTCTACTATTCTCAAGCTCTTCAGTTATTTTTGATTCATACCTCACCTTTAAAGAACATACCGCTTTTATTGTCAAATCCTGCAATCACCTCATCTATACCAGTTGTCCCCAACCATTTTATCGCCGCGGACCGGTCAATGTTTGATAATTTAACCGCGGCCCGCTCGGGGGGCGGGGCGGTGATTCGTCACCAACTTGGAGAATGAATGCTCAGGTTCAGTCTCGCATAAAATCCCCGCTTTGTTGAAACATGTCCATAATGACTCTGTTCACGCGCTTTCCCCACAACTCCAGTTTGGCTTTAAATTTTTTTACTTTGTCTGCCAATTTGAAAACAGTTGTCATTTTCCCCTGAAGTGACAGATTGAGTTCATTGAGCAGGCTGAATATGTTACACAGGTAAGCTAGTTTTGCAACCCATACCTTGTCACCGAAATGTGCTGCCAACAGTGACTTCTTTTCTGAGGGAAATCTTTGCAATGGCTCTCGCAATTCAAATACTCTGGTTAGCGATTTGCCTCTGGATAGCCATCTTATTTCTGTGTGTAAGCGCAAGCATTTGTGCTCTGCGTCCATCTCCTCACAAAGCTGATCAAACAGGCGCGAGTTAAGGGCGTGTGTTTCCATCAAAATGAGGTTAATAACTTTAATGACATCAATCAATACGCTGTTTAATTCCGGCGACAATTTTCGTCTTGCCAGCATTTCCCTGTGAATAATACAATGAGTAGATTCACTTTCAGGTGCAACCTCTTTAATCCGAGCAGTTAAACCTGACAGTCGTCCGGTCATGGCTCCGTCTGTGCATATGCCGACACAAAAGGACCATTTTAATTTTTCTCATACATTCAGTAAATTGAACAGTTCTGCTACTGTAGTGTTGATTAGCAAAGATAGTGAACATAGCAAATCCTCATGCACATCCTTCTGATATGGATATCGCAGCGGTTGTTCTTAAGCCCTACAAACTATTTTAATTTTTTTTAATGAAATGGAAATAATTTATTGTTCCTTGGGCGGCCCGGTACCATTTGATCCACTGATCTAGGCGATCCGGCACATCCGTCCGCTACTTTCCGCTGATATAACTTCTGCCCTTGCACACTGCCTTGTTCTTTCTCGCCTAAATTATTGTAACTCTCTGGCACATCTGCTTCTTTAATTCAATCCTTGCAACGCGTCCAAAACAAGCTTGTCAAGCTTGTTCTCCTCAACCGATAGTGATGCACTATGAATAAGTTATTAGTTAATAAGTCTTCCTAAGATGCATTCGGTAACCAATATTGTATTTATGTATTTAAAAGAAACTTCTATTTCATGAATCAGCGGAATAAGCTCCAAGAAATATCAAAGGCGAGAATTCATTATTGATCAATTAAATGAAAATATTCTCCTTTTCCAAATATATATGTTTAGTTTATATTAAAAATGTTCGTTTTGTTTTTTAACTCTTATTCAAGGTATACAATGAACGTCGCAGAAAAGCTTTATTGATCAATTAAATCCAACAGGACAAAATGGTTTTAAAGATAAAAAATTTAACATAAGCCAGTATGTGACTTTAAAAAGAATGGCTTTTCAACTTATGATTGAATTACTTGCAATAATAATATTGATAACAAATACTTTGAAGTTCATTTGATAATCATACATATTGATAATAAATTAAGTGGCTTGTTATCACACTTTATCTCAAAATCTATCATCTAAAGGATCCATTTCGTGGTTTTAAATTTATTTATTTTTATTAAATTTTCACTTATTCGACTTATTGACAGTGAATTCAAAGTTTCTAAGTTAAGTCAATAATAATAATTATAATAACAATAACAATGACAATGACAATGACAATGACAATGACAATGACAATGACAATGACAATGACAATGACAATAACAATATAATAATAGTAATAACGACATCAACCTTTTTTTTACCAGTTCCCCATATGGTTGGAATACACAACGTCCAAGATGGTAAACATATTGAACAGCATGCTTCAGTCCTTACATCAACGGCTCGCAATCAGTTACAATTCCAGCCATTCCAATGGAGTATCTATCCAGATGTTGTTTTACCTTTGAAGCCCAAAACACCTTGGAATTATGAAGAACCAAATTCTCTTACATATGTAAGTAGGCATTGCATGTAATGTGGTTATATGTGTAATCTGGATGATTTTTACTGCAACGTTCAGCTATGCGTTCTCTGCGAAATTGATATGTTTTGCACTGAATTTGTCCGTCTGTTGTGACCCGCAATGTCATTGTTATCGTAATTTCTTAAATTTTTAAATCTGTTGCACTAAAACGCTAATGCATATTTTCAAATTGTTAATTTAACATCAGAATTACCTGAGTTTTTTGCTGTCTAAATTTGAAACAATTTTTGGGAATATTTTTACGAACAATTTTCCAAACTTTTTCAAAATTTAGAAAATTTTAGAAAATTTTACATAGCGCTTTTAATCAACGCTGATTGTGATTTGTCAAAGACACGTTGATAGAAAAGATTTCTATTGTGGAGGCATGAAAAGCATAAAATTTCGTCAATATAATAAATTTTGAGAATCCAAAGAAATTTAAATTACAGGTGTTTGTTACCGAAATTTTATTTTATTTTATATTTAAGATTGGAAGAATTCGAAATACTTTTTAAATAGTATGCCCTAATAGCAACGATACTAACAGACAGTTTTGATAGCAAAATACAGTAAAGGATAATTAGAAAACAGAACATATGGAAAAAGCTTCATCACCAGGGTTATAACCCGAGAAATTATTTAGATTTCACTCAATTTCGCTACTTTATTGTAATTGAAATTAAGGAAACATGCAGAAACTGATGAAATGCAAAAATGCTAAATTTTATATATTGCATATTGTTTATTTATCTTTTGTTTTCTTAACATACTATTAATTTGATAATCCTATTGTTAATTTGTGGATCATACATGTACTTCAGAGCAGAAGCGTTTCGTTTCGTTAAGACTGACCCTCGAGTTTTGTCTCGAAAGGTCCTTTTGTGGTTTGTATGTTTGTGTCTATTGTTTTTTATTGAATAAAATTTATCCAAATTAATAAATAAAAAAGTATGAAGTGATTTATTTCACTTAGAAATAATTGTGCATTATTATTTACAAATTATTTGATATTTTCATTGTCTTTAATAATTTATAAAAATTTAATTTAATTTAATTATGACAGAAAATGTTTTATTTTTCTTAGCAAAGTTTATCACGAAATATGCGGATCTGACAGAAAAATAATGAAAACGATTATAAGTGCAATTTATCGTTTGCTATCAATGAGTGTGGTTCTTTTAATCTCATGTCCTGAGAGCATTCAATCCAGACTCTCTAGAAAGAAATAACTTCTTTCTTGTGAGCAAACATTTTTTATAGTTTTAGTTTTCTTTTTTTACTCTACTCTGTCCAGCAACAGAGTCTACGTTCAACTAGACAATCTGCGAAAGTGAACAGATGCCATTAATGACTGGCACCTCGTCAACTTTCTCCAACTCAACCCGCAAAAACTGAAATAAAGTTTATCGGCACACCTACGCAACTCAAGAACTTATCCCCCATCCTCAATAAAAATCGCCGGCATCCTTCTTCCTTCTTCTTCTACCCTAAAACTCCTCGGTGTTACTTTTGATTACCAACTCAGCTTCAAGCAACACGCCTCCTCCTTAACAAAATCCTGCAATCATCTCATCTGGGCAATCCGACATATCCGTGCGTTCCTTTCGGTCGACATGACTGCTGCACTTGCCTCGACTACTGCAATTCTCTCTTGTCCTGTATGGCACTTCTGCCTCCCCGTCCTCTACCTTCCGCGCATCCAAAACAAGTTAGCTAAACTTGTTTTCCTCAACCTTAACAGCTCCGAAGCCCTGACGCAACTGCACTGGCTACCCATACATTACCGTATCATTTACAAAAATGTCTTTACTCACCTATCGCACCTTAACCACATCCAATCCTCCCTATCTCAATCATATTCTTCACCATCGCCAAATCCCCGATCATATCCGCTCATCTTCTACAATTCATCTTTACCAACCAGTCCATATATCATCTATCGTCAACCGAGGCTTTTTCCATGCCTACCCCGCCGTCTGGAACAGCCTGCCTCCCGTCATCCGGTCATAGCCTACTCTCAAGTTTTTCAAGCGTCATCTGAAGACCTACCTTTTCAAGCTATCCCTACAGGAACCAAGGTTCCTCCGATGCTAGGCTTAAAGCGCCACACAAATGAACTATTATTATTATTATTATTATTATTATTATTGTTATTATTATTATTATTATTATTATTATTATTATTATTTTTATTATTATTATTATCATTATTATTATTATTAGTATTATTATTATTATTATTATTATTATTATTATTATTATTATTATTATTATTATTATTATTATTATTATTATTATTATTATTATTATCATTATTATTAGTATTAGTATTATTATTGTTATTATTATTATTATTATTATTATTTTATTTATTTTATTTATTTAAAGACACGAACGAAAGGCCGAAGCCTCTAACACGATCGAAAAATAAACTTAAACGCGAAAACTAAGTTCATCATCGCTCGGGCAGATCTAGTTTGAGAAATCGAAAGCGAGGAGAAAAAGTTTAATAGGAGGTAATAAATTTTCAAAGTTCTTGGAATCTGAGGTAGGGATTAAGATTTAGTTTACAGATTTCAGAATTAAATCGGTTTGTTATTGAGGAATTGACGATATGAGCTGGCAGGGAGTTCCAGGATCGGACAATGCGGTTAGAGAAAAAGTGGCAGCCACAAACAGAAAAAAAGAACGGGAGAAAAACACAAAAAAAAAACAAAAAAAAACAAATTCTATCAATTTCCAGTATCATCCCAAAATTTTTGTTAATATATGGCATGTTCCGTACAGGGCAATCTTTTGGATCTCAGGTTGACTTGGTTTTCCAGGCAGCATATCTAACTCTTTCTTTAAATTTTCCCCAGTTGTCCCCAGGGCTCCCACCACAACCGGTATCGTTCGGACTTCCACATTCCACATTCTTGCAATTTCAATTTGTAAGTCTTTATATTTCAGAATTTTTTCATTTATTTTCTTTAGAACATTTTCGTCGTCAGGTATGGAGATTTCAATTAGCAGGCAGTGTCTTTTCTTTCTATTTAGGTATATTATATCTGGTCTATTGGCTTGAATTTTTCTATCTGTTACAACACCTTGGTCCCACATTATTGTTATTTCGTCAGTTCTCACCACAGGTTCAGGCACATGCAAATAATATTTTTCATTTACATGGAGTTCTGTATTTTTGCAAATTTTCCAATGGATGCATGCCGCTACTCTATCATGTCTTTCGGTGTATTCTCTTGGTGCTAGTACTTGGCATCCCGAGATAACGTGACTGATGCTTTCTATTGCTTTGTGGCACATCCTGCATGTACTGCTTACGTTTTGTTTCAGGATGTGTTTTTGGTAGTATCTTGTCTTCAACACTTGAACCTGTGCCGCAATGATTAGGCTCTCCGTTTCCCCTTTCATTTTACCTCTGTTGAGCCATGCAACCGACATTTCTTTACTCAATCCTGACTTTTCCATGTTCCTGAAAAACTGTCCGTGCAGGGGCTTCCTCTTTATGTCTTCCAACTTTTCCATTTCTATCTTTTTCTTAAATTCATCAGTGATTTTTATATCCGTGCAGTTCCTCAGTGCATATCTATTTTTAATTTTGTTTGCTTCCTTTGTCACCGAGTATTTGTTTTTGAGGCTGTCATCCATTCTAACTAATTGAATGAGTTTACTGGTATCTCTGTCTATGTATTCCGAAAGGCCCAATATTGACTGTTGATAGACCGTTGCTACTTCGAGGAGCCCTCTGCCGCCATTTTTTCTTTTAACGTATAACCTCTGCACGTCAGCTCTGGAATGGTGCATTTTATGAATCGTGAGAATTTTCCTTGTTTTTCTGTCAATTTTTTCAATTTCCGATTTTAACCAATGAACCACTCCGAAGCCATAGGCGAGAATTGGTGTTGCCAAACTGTTGATAGCAGTGATTTTATTTTGTGAGTTAAGTAGAGTGGCCAGAACTGTCCTCAATCTCCTGAAGTATTCTTTATTTGCATTTTGTTTCATCAGCTTGTCATTTGTGCCACTTTTTTCATCCATCCCAAGGTATTTGTAGTATTTCCAGTGATCTAATTTGCGGAGGGGTTGAGAGCTGGATGCTCCTTCCGTGTATGACTTTTCCTTGTTTTATTTCTATCGTGGCGCATTTCTCAATTCCAAATTCCATTTGGATGTCATTACTAAAGTCTTCAATCTGTGGCAAGGGCAACTGCGCTGTGATGGTCGGACTGGATCTCTCGGCTGCCTTTGATACCATAAACCACCAGATATTATTGGAGAGACTTCAGTCTGACTTTGGAATCAATGGCCTAGCACTTTCCTGGCTACAATCTTACCTTTCCAACAGAACCCAATATGTAAAACTAGGCGATTACTCCTCCCCTCCAGTTGAACTACTCGCCGGTGTTCCTCAAGGCTCTGTCTTGGGACCTTTGCTTTTCACAACCTATACTTCACCTTTGTCTAACATATTCTTAACTTCAACATATCCTTCCATCAATACGCCGATGACACAAGTCTTTGCTCTATTCTTTCCAGCCATAACATCACAGATCAACTCGAGAATTTGAGGAAGTGCACGGATGCCATCAATGATTGGCATCTCGTTAACTTTCTCCAACTGAATCCTCAGAAATCTGAAATTATGTTATTGGCACACCCACTCGCCTCAAAACTCTGTCGCCTCCTCTTTCTATAAGCATCGCTGGCACCCTCCTTCCTTCATCTACTACCCTCAAGCTCCTTGGTGTTATTTTTGATTCACACCTCACCTTTAAAGAACATTCCGCTTCTATTATCAAATCCTGCAATCATCTCATCTGGGCTATCCGGCACATCCGTCCTCTACTTTCCGTTGATACAACTTCTGCCCTTGCACGCTGCCTTGTTCTCTCTCGCTTAGACTATTGTAACTCTCTTCTTTATGGCACATCTGCTTCTTTAATTCAATCTTTGCAGCGCGTTCAAAACAAGCTTGCCAAGCTCGTCCTCATCAACTCTACCCTCAATAGCATAGACCGTCTGAAAAAATTGCACTGGCTACCTATCCATAGTCGTATCACTTTCAAAATCGCCCTCATGACATATCACACTTTAGCAGCATCCACCCCACCTTATCTCCATCATCTACTACATCGTCGCCAAACACCTGGTCTTCGTTCATCGTCAGCCACTCAACTTCACCAACCGGTACATAAATCATCCCTCCCAAACAGAGGCTTCTCGTACGCCTCTCCAGCTGTCTGGAACAGACTTCCTTCTACCGTCAGAGCCCAGCCATCCCTGGAGCTCTTCAAACGCCACCTGAAGACCCATCTCTTCAGGACTTCATGGGACAGCGAAGACACAAGGCGCCTCTGACGCTATGCACACGGCGCTTTATAAATTAATTATTATTATTATTATTATTCAACGATTTTCATACTTTCCTCCATCTGTTCGTGACTTTTTGTAAATAATTTTAGGTCATCCATATATAACAGGTGACTTATTTGCTGCTCATGTATTGTGTAGCCTGCTCCGGTTTTCCTGAGGGAATTTGACAATGGTATCAGGGTCATGCAAAACAGCAACGGTGACAACGAATCTCCCTGGAATATTCCTCGTTTAACAGAAATTTTTCCTGTTTTTAGGCACCCGTCTTTAACATCATACTAGTTTTCCATTTAAGCATTGACTGATGAATGAAACTTCTAGTTACATCATTAATCTTATATATTTCTAAAGTTTGCTTAATCAACGAATGGGGAATGCTATCAAAAGCTTTTTTATTATCTATCCATGCGATACATAAATCTTTTTTAAATTTCTTTGCATGGTGCACCACCATCTGACTTATAAGTAATTGGTCCTTGCATCCTCAACTTTTTTTCTTGCACCCTTTTTGTTCTTCTGGAAGAATGTTATTTTTGTCAAGATGGCAGTAAATTCTCTCTGCTATCAGCGAAGTCAGAATTTTGTACATTGTTGGTAAACAAGTTATAGGTCTGTAATTCTTCGGTTGTGTTGTGTCTTGAGTCTTTGGTAACAGGGAGGTGGTTCCCTCCGTTAACCAGTCGGGCATACTTCCTGGATTTTTCATTATTTCGTTGTACCCACTCACTAGTCGACCGTGAAGCGACACCAAATATTTCAACCAGAAGTTTTGTACCTTATCTATACCTGGGGACTTCCAATTTTGTGCACCTGCAATTGTTTTCTTCAGTTCCAATTCGTCTATATCTTTCCATGTATCTGTCTGCAAATTATTATTATTATTATGATTATTATTATTATTATTATTATTATTATTATTATTATTATTATATTATTATATTATTATTATTATTATTAGTATTATTATTATTATATTATTATTATTATTATCATCATCATCATCACATCATCATCATCATCATCATCATCATCATCATCATCATCATCATCATCATCATCATCATCAGCATCATCATCACATCATCATCATCATCATCAGCATCATCATCATCATCATCATCATCATCATCATCACCACCACACCACCACCACCACCACCACCATCACCATCACCATCACCATCACCATCATCATCTCATCATCATCATCATCACCATCACCATCACCATCACCATCACCATCACCATCACCATCACCATCACCATCACCATCACCATCACCATCATCATCACATCATCATCATCATCATCATCATATCATCATCATCATCATCATCATCATCATTCATCATCATCATCATCATCATCATCATCTCATCATCATCATCATCATCATCATCATCATCATCATCATCATCATCATCATCCATCATCATCATCATCATCATCATCATCATCATCATCATCATCATCATCATCATCATCATCATCATCCATCATCATCATCATCATCATCATCATCATCATCATCATCATCATCATCATCATCATCATCGTTATTATTATTATTATTATTATTATTATTATTATTATTATTTTGCTTTTTCAAAATAAGATTTGAAAATATATATTCGATGAATAACATTACTCTGAGATTTAATCGATTTATTATTATGTTTAGCTGGCTGTTTCAACGTTCATTTGCATTAAAGATCATATACTAGAGGCAGGCCCGTACTCAGAAAATGAATTTGTTGTGACGCCGGAATTGAAGGCACCGGCTATTTTGTTGCCGGGCTGTTATGACGGGGCTATTTTGTAACGGGCTATTTTGACGCCGGGTTATTTTGACAGGGCTGTTTTGTCGCCGGGCTGTTATGACGGGTCACCGGAATTGACTGAGCGTTCACTTTTAGTTGTTATGTTGTATATCGTTGTTACTTATTACTCCGCCTTGGAGCTCGGACAGAGATCCTCAGAGGAGTTTTCCCCGTCTTCACTCGTTTCGGCCCTTTGAGTATCCTTAAATTTTCGGGGGGCGGGCCGCATCCGGTTCTCAGCCGGATTTCCATGTCGGTTTTGTCTTGCTGGACCCAACTCTTACCGCCGGCTATGAGAGGCACTCGTTGGCCTTGTTATGCCCGTCACTGCTGCCTGGACTGGAGCGACTGCGAAAGCTCTCAATGGCTTCTTCATGTCGCATGCTATCTGTTTATCACCTGCAAACTTCGATTATGCGGGGCTCTCATTGGCTTTGTTGAGTCGATCGCTTCCACCCCAGTTCGCCTATGGCGATCATGAAAGCTCTCAGTGGCATCTTCACACCGTCTTAATATATGCAAACTGGGCCTTATAAGTTCTTTGTAACGGCAGTCGGAGATAGAAAGCAGTAATATAATTGACCCATATGAAAAGACTTCTGACGTAATAGCAGCTAAACATGCGACTATTTGGAAATTGTTTTAAGATCTTGATCGATAGAGCCATGTTTTACGTTCGTTATTTATTGCCGATGTTTACATTCAAATTTCATTACATAAAGTTAATAATGTAATTAAATTTATTTATTAATAAATTATGATAAATGCACAATTTTCATTAACTCCAAATACCTCAAAATATTTGTTTTTATGAAAATATAAGCAAGTGGTGACGTGTTGGCGTAGAAGCGCAACTTATTGTCTTCTCACTCGAGCAATAGCAAAAGCAAGTCTAGGTAATAAAAGAAAGGTGTCGCATGCTATCTGTTTATCACCTGCAAACTTCGACTATGCGGGGCTCTCATTGGCTTTGTTGAGTCAATCGCTTCCACCCCAGCTTGCCTATAGCGGTCATAAAAGCTCTCAATGGCGTCTTCACACGTCTTAATATATGCAAACTAGGCCTTATAATTTCTTTGTAGCGGCAGCCGGAGATAGAAATTTTCGGGACTCGACCGCGGGCCTTTTCATGTTGCATCACGTCTTTCCACGTTGTCCACTTACCCTGTTGTGACTGCTGAACTATCTTCGTAACTCGGCCCCGTTCCACTTTTCGCCTCCTTTCCTGGCTAATCATAGCGGCAATAACTGATGAGGTCGCCTGAGACCATTTTGGCAAGTGGTTCCATCCGACTGCATGATGGTCCGTCTGGGTGGGACCTCTCACTTCCTCGAACATCAGCTCGGCAGCTGATTTGTTGATCTCATTTTGCGCTCGAAATTTCCTTCCAGATTTGAGCAGTGGCCTGACTTCGCGGATCCTGCTAACCGAAGAGTCGTTAAGCATCCACTGCGTTCTTATTTTGGAAAGATTGTACTCTTCCACGATGGATAGGGATATCGATGACAGCGCTGGAGGTAGGCCTAGCCATTTTCTGGTGCATCGGTTAACTTTCCTCTCTAGCTTCTCAACCACTAATAAACCAATCTCATAAATGGTTAACTGCCAGAGCAGTCTTTGAAGGAGCACGAACTGGAGCAACCACACTTTTAACCGTTCTTGCAGCGGTACCTCGATCTCCTGCAGTCCCTTGACGGTTTGTTTGAATATGGCGTTCTTTATGCTCTTGTCGGTGAGAGATTTGTCAAAAACCCCTCTAAAGCTTTTCACCGGTTCTTCGGATAGTGTGGGGATTCGCTGCTCTACCACATCGAAGAACACGTCCTAGCGAAATTTCCCTCTGACTAGGGCAAAATGTTTGGATTTCGGAGGCTTGAAAGCCATTCGACACCACCCTAGAAGGTCGTCCAATTTGTCCAGGGTATTTTGGACAACCTTCTTCCTGTTCATGATCAGGGGTAATGTCGTCCATGAATGCCTTTATTCGAGGCATGTACACACCTTTACCAATGTGCGCCTCTAGAATACGGCTGCCTTCAGTAAGATCTGCATCGCCAGTACGAATAAGGAAGAAAAAATTGTGCACCCCATAGCTATTTCAACCTCTAAAGGCACCCACCTTGTAGTATACGTCTTGGTGGAACACCGCATCATGAACCCGTTAAAGTATTCCTGAAGGATGTGAAGCACATGATAGGCCTCCAATGTTTTTCATAGGAGCTGGTGTGGTACTGACTCGTATGCATTTGCTAAGTCCAACCACAAACTCAGCCGGTTCCTCTTGGCTCTCTGGATAGCTTCCCAGATCATCGAGTTATGCTCGATACAACCGGGTACACCTGGAATTCCTTCCTTTTAGACTGAAATGTAATAGAAGCGCAACTTATTGTCTTCTCACTCGAGCAATAGCAAAAGCAAGTCTATGTAATAAAAGAAAGGTGTAGCATGGATATATTCTTGGACATAGGCGCCAACTTAAGGGAGGCAAAGCATTTTTTGCCCCCCCAATAATTTTTCAGAGGGGCAACGTATCATTTTGCCCCCCCAATACTTTTCAACTTCTGCCACAGCTGAACGATATTTCTCGGGACTTCGGAGGTTAAAAACTTACCTTAGATCAACAATGGGTCAAAAGCGGCTTAATTTCGTATCGATTCTTCAGTTTCACAAGGATTTGGCAAATGAAATGAACTTAGATGACTTTATTAACGAATTTATTTCAAGAAATGAGAAGAGAAAATTAACTTTTTATATGTAAAAATTGTTTATGTACGATCTTTTGTTATTGAGAGAGCATTTGTTATTTATGTTTTAACAAACAAACCGTTAGAGTCATTGTTATAATTTTATTTCTTCTCTTTTAATTTGTAAATAAAGAGCATTCACAGAGTTACAAATTTTTGCTTTACTTGTAGTAATTATTTTAAAATTTCAATATCCTCATGCGCACGCCGTTTTGCAAAATTGGGTTTTTTACTAGTTTCTATGAAAACTGTCGTTCTTCGCAGTCTACGTCAATTCACTTTAAACCAATGAAAAACGATTTACGAGCTAAAGTTTCAGCGACAAGTTTATGAAATAAATTTGCCCCCCCCCCAATAATTTTATCAAGTTGGCGCCTCTGGTCTTGGATATAGTAAAATAATTAAACGTTTTCCAATAAACTTATTTAATTTTCAATTGAATATTTAAACATTAAGTCAATGTATTACTCATGCTTTTTTGCACTTGTTTGCGCACTATTGTGTACCAGATCAGAGGCAGTTTCCATTCGTCTTCAGAAAGGAATGAATTCAAAAGCCAATCTTTGCAAAAACAATCCTCCATCCTACAAGGTGCTTGCTAGATCAGCCATTGAGTGTTTTACATTTTGTCTAACCATGCTCGGAAACAAATGCATAAATTTCAAATATCACGGAAAGGAATGTTCACTTTATAACGATGCTATCTTCTTTGATTTCAATGAGTTTGCAAATGGGAGTTGCAGGGGCTACCAGATATACGGTAATAGTAATTAATCATAGCTTTTATTTTTAAATTTAGATATGTTATTAATCATTTATCCCCTGAAATAATTTGTCTATTTAGCCCGGTGACAAAATATCTCAGGACAAAATAGCGGTAGAATTGGTTCTTTGTGGATTTGTTACATGTCCACATGACGTGATGATAAGGTGAGGATAATTTATATTAAATCCCAACTTGAAAAGTCCATGTAAAGTGAGGAAGTAGCAGGAATCTTAATATTATTTTAGACGATAAATCTTCAAACCACTAATTTCGAATTAAATTTGGAAGCAGTTATCGTTTAATGTATTCAACTCAAAAATTTTTTAAATACATTGACGGTGCTGATTTGACTGGGCTATTTTGTCGGGGCTGTTTGGACGGGATTTTTTCGTCCTGGGCTATTTTGTCACTGTGCTACAATGACGGGGATGTTTTGTCGCCGGGCTGTTATGACGGGTCACCACGTTCTTGGGTACCTAGAATTATTTTTATAATGATTTAGCCGAACTGTGCTTGAAATGCCCAACTAATTGTTGACATTTTGCCTAAAGAGATGATGAGTCGTCTGCCTTCAAACCAGCTAATATGTTAAGTTGAAGACAATTTAAGACATACGGTATGTGGCCATAACCAGTTTGTCCAATTGCAGCAACCATGTTGCGTGCATTTGTCTATGATGACACAGCATATCTTATCGGTGATGTTCATGTTGCAACAAACTCCTCGAAGAAACTCTGCATAACTTGGTGATTAGGACAACACCAAGACAACAATCAAACAAAAAAAGAATAAATACTAAACCACAAACGACAAAAAAGGTTTACAATGAGATGTTGAGTCCAATCCACTGGTATGTTAATTCCACACTAGCCATGTTGCTGAGCATGGAGCTTAATTCCAATGAATTTATTTTTTCTCTTATTTCTCTTCCCAGGCCAGACATTTCATTAGGAAATGCTGGACTGTTTCATCTCCCTGATGGTTGGTTGGTTGGTTATTTATTAACGTCCATTTCATAACTAGATGATTAGGACGGAGTCATCTCCCTGAGGAAAGGCACTTCTTTTATTTATTTGTTTGATTAAAGTCCGTTGCATAACTAGGATGTTTTGGACTTAAAGGCACTTCTTAATCGATTTACCATTTAAATAGCGCCCCTACCCGAGAGCGCTCTCTGGCGGTGCGAGCAGGTTGTGAATACGACAAGTAACGACTGTTACTTTCGGGAACGCAACGGCACCCCGTCATAACAGCCCGGCGACAGAATAGCCCCGACAAAACAGCCCCGTCAAAATAGCCCGTCGTCAAAATAGCTCAAGACAAAACAGCCCCGACAAAATCGCCCTGACAAAACAGCCCCATCGAAACAGCCCGGCGTCCAAATAGCCCAAGACAAAATAGCCCCGTCAAAATGGCCCCGTCAAAATAGCCCCGACAAAATAGCCCAGGACAAAACAACCCGGCGACAAAATAGCCCGGCGACAAAATAGCCCTGACAAAACAACCCTGTCACCAGTGTCGGACTGGCTTAAAAAACCGGCCCGGAAAATTTTATTTAACTCCTAGTTTGATCAAATAATATATATAATATATATATAATAATAAGAAACACTAGAGTCTAAAATTCCTATTCACTATTAACTATTATAACAGCTTTTTCATCGTTTCACTAGTCGATGCTAAAACATCAATGATTTCATTGTTATTGATTCTTGGAAAAGAATCTTTCTCACAAGACATAAGCATGAATGATCGTAGAATTGACTGGTTCAGAAAATTTCTTAATCTGTTCAAAACGTATTTCAATTTTGAAAACGACCTCTCACAAGCAACTTGTGATCAGGATAATGTCAACACAAATTTGTAAGCCAGATACAAATTTGAATAAGCAAGACTATGCAAATTAAACTTCTGGAGAACAATAATAACAACAAACAATACTCAAAACGATCAAAGCATTTAAGCAATTAATTTCGAATTAAATTTTGATTCAGTTTCACAACATTTTTTAAAAATACTTTGACATCATATCATGGGGCTATTTTGTCGGGGCTATTTTGACGGGGCCATTTAGACGGGGCTATTTTGTCGCCGGGCTATTTTGTCGGGGCTATTTTGCCGGGGCCATTTAGACGGGGCTATTTTGTCGCCGGGCTATTTTGTCGGGGCTATTTTGTCGGGGCTATTTTGTCGGGGCTATTTTGACGGGGCCATTTTGACGGGGCTATTTTGTCCTGGGCTATTTTGACGCCGGGCTATTTCGACGGGGCTGTTTTGTCGGGGCGGTTTTGTCGGGGCTGTTTTGTCTTGAGCTATTTTGACGACGGGCTATTTTGACGGGGCTATTTTGTCGGGGCTATTCTGTCGCCGGGCTGTTATGACAGGTCACCGGAACGCAACACTTTGAGCGAACTCGCATGCAATTCGCAATTATGAAACTCATGATTTATTACAGCTGGAACTTCTAAAGAATGCACTGCAGATATTTTTTTTTGGGAATGTCAAACGAAATGTCATAAATAAAACGTATTCGCCGATAATCAGTAATATATTTAATTCATTTCAAAAGACTTCAGACTTAATAACATCTAAACATGAGATTATTTGAAAATGGCATTCATTGATATCATGGACGATAGAGACTTTTTATATTCGTTATTTATTGTCGATGTTTATCTTCAAATTTCATTACATAAAGTTAATAATAAAATTAACACTATTTATTAATAAATTGTGATAAATGCACAATTTTCATTAACTCCAAACACCACAAATTATTTGTTCTTACGAAAAAAATTAGTGGGTGGTGAGCTGTTGGCATAGAAATGCAACAACAGCAAGTCTAGATAATAAAAGAAAAGCGTAGCATGGATATGGTCTTGGATATAGTAAAATAATTTCATTAAACATTTTTCACTAAACTTATTTAATTTTTAACTGAATATTTAAACATTAAATCAATGTATTACTCATGCTTTTTTGCACTTGTTTGCGTTGGCATACTATTGTGTACCAAATCGGGGGCTGTTTCCATTCGTCTTCAGAAAGGAATGAATTCAAAAGCCAATCTTTGCAAAAGCAGTCCTCCATCCTACAAGATGCCTGCTAGATCAGCCATTGAGTGTTTTACATTTTGTCTAACCATGCTCGGAAACAAATGCATAAATTTCAAATATCACGGAAAGGAATGTTCACTTTATAACGATGTTATCATCTTTGATTTCAATGAGTTTTCTAATGGGAGTTGCAGGGGCTACCAGATATACGGTAATAGCAATTAATCATAGCTTTTATTTTTAAATTTAGATATGTTATTAATCATTTATCCCCTGAAATAATTTGTCTATTTGTAACAGATTGTCCTGTTGGATTTAAATATTTAAACGAGGCAAATAAATGCATCCAAATGAGGGTTGGCTATTGGGATTGGTACGTAGGTAGAAACGTGTGCAACTCAATTCATCCATTCTCTCATCCTGTGATTATTGATTCTGCAAAGGAATTTAAGCTGTTCACCAGCTACTTAGCATTGGATAGTAAGAATTATTTAATAATAGATTTAGAGTGCAATATTAGTTAATTAGTTAGTTAATTTTATAATATATAAATATTAATATAAAAAATAATATAAATCTCTATTTTCAGTCTTTCCAAAATGTCGGAATAACATTGATTCAAGCCTGTACTCATTTTGGTCAGCTGGTAGCAGTCCTTATGCCAATGGAACACGTCAAAAATTTCAATGGATTCCCTTTCCAGGTGTTTTTAAACCATTAAAATCCACAATGCCATGGATGCCTGGTCAACCAGATACTTACCCATTTAAGTTTGACTGCTGCATTCAAGTAGTAAACGGTTGGCTCGGGTTAGACGACTGTGATTGTTCATATCTACAATGCGTCCTTTGTGAGATTGATGTTTAACATTTTAAAACTGCGATTTTGAAATTTTCAAACATTTTGTGATTAAATTTTAGCTTTAACGATATCAAAATATGAGTAATCTGTTGTAATAGAGAGTGACTTTATTGTGAGTTTTGTCTTAAAAGTGCAATAAGAACCTTTTAGAATAGTTGCTTGGATATTAAATATTTATTTTATAAATATTATGTTGGTTCCATTGAATGGAGATTCAGTAGTTTGCATACATTTCTAGCTTTTAACCAGAATAACAATTTTAAAGGCATATTTAAATTACAGGCCATTCCATTGTCATTCCACGCCATTTTGGATTTTGCTGAAATTAGACAAAGTTGTAGAACTAATTAATTATAAATCTAATATTTATTTTCAATATTTAAATATCTATTGTCAACATTACAACATTTTCCAAAATTTAAAATGGTCACCCCTGCAGTTTTGATGTTGCTTAAAATTTCAAACTCTCTACCAATTTTTCAAATTATTCATTAACTTTGAATAATTCAGTTTCACATTTTAAATGAATGACATTGTGATTATAGGTGAATTCCATAGGTACCCGAAACATTATTTTAGTCATTTGTTTAAATTTTCAGTCTCATTATATTCTAATTAATATTCTAAGTGTAAAATGTGATGATTTTAAGTTTAAATTTTCATGCTTGTTCGATTTCATAGCTGACAGTTCAGCGGTACATTTTTTTCTCTGTAATTCTGAATGAATAAATGTTTTAATTTAATAATCTGTCAAATATTACCACATGCAATACCAAAAAAGTTATTATTTATTTCTTATTTACATGTGTTGTTGCCTGAAATAGTAACAGCATCTTAAAATTAATTTTTGCAAGTGATAACAGGAGTTATATTGGGACCTTAGTAGTTTTGCGTCAATTATGGTGAATGCAACTTTTTAACTTAACAGTAATGTTTTATTAACGTCCGTTCCATGGCTAGACGATTAGGACTGTGCTCCCGCAGCGGGGTTCGAATCCGCGCTGCCACCGTGAGAGGCGTAGTCTTAACTATTAGGCCATAGGGGCGCACTTTTTAACATAACTTTGCTTGATTGCGACAAATATTTTTTGGCTTTTTCTTACTCTGATTATAGGCAAATTAAAAATTTGTATTAAAATGCCGGGGTGTTTATTATTATAAATTTTTGACATAAGCAGGAGACTTTATTAAATTTCTTTTTTTAGTTTATTATTGATAGCTTAGTGATGGGTAGAGGTAAACCTTTGTTTCTTTGATTGAGGCTGTCATATGTGAAATTATATTACATCACATGATGTAAAAACAAATAAAAAGCGATTGAAATGCATGCTAAACCAAACTTTTAAAACATGATAAAGTACCAGCTGGCATTATCTCTTCGGGAAATGAGTTGCAGATTTTTATAAAACGATTAATAAATGATTATTTTGTGGCGTAAATTCTGCGCATGTCTGATTGTAGTTTTAAGATATGACCACGCGTCATGTGTTAATAAGAAAATTTAATGCATTTCAAAAGGTTTTGACAAATCCGTGCGATATTTAGAAGCATAAATCTAAAATAATGCGTCGTCGTTGAAGAGTTGGAAGTCCGAAAAGTTTGAGACGGATGAGATAGTGGTGGTTTCGAACTGCTGGAATGGATTTGGTAAATCTTCTCCGCGCGTATTCGATATGTTCAATTAAATATACCCATCAAATGAAAAATACATAATTCAAAAGAACTACATGGTTTAAAACAACTGAAATGCTGATCGGCGCATGCTCAAACATGACCATCGCACAAAATTTATTTTATTGACGAAATTTTATGCTTTTCATGCCGCCACAGTAGAAATCTTTTCTATCAACGTGTCTTTCACAAATCACAATCAGCATTGATTAGAAGCGCTTTGTAAAATTTTCTAAATTTTGAAAAAGTTTGGAAAATCGTTGGTAAAAATATTCCCAAAAATTGTTTCAAATTTAAACAGCAAAAAACTCAGGTAATTCTGATGTTAAATTAACAATTTGAAAGCATTAGCGTTTTAGAGCAATAGGTTTAAAATTTAAGAAATTACGATGACAATTACATTGTGGGTCACAGCAGATGGAGACAAAGTGTAAAACATGTCAAAAACGTGTCAAAATATGTGAGTTTCGCTTAGAAAGCTGAACGTTGCAGTAAAAATCATCTAGATTTTTCCTATAACCACATTCTATGCAATGGCTAGTTAAATATAAGAGAATTTGGAGAACAGCAGAGAATCATTCTTGAGATCCACAGTAACAGGATGAGAACGAGGATGCAAAGAGTTGCACACTTATCATAACATTACATTACGATTATTTATAGTGGTTAAGAAGTCCTGGATATGTGTAATAAAAAAATAAAAACTTGTTTGCCTGTGTATCAATCTCAATTGCCAATCATCATTTTGAGACTAAATATGGAAGTCACATATTTTAAGTGTACATACCTTAAGAGACATTTTTAAACATTTTTAGATCAATTCTTGGAGCAGATGAAGTTAAGTAGATGTACCATGCTGTGAGACACAACTCACTGTGTTCATAAGGTATAGAATTGTATATATATGTTTAAACTGAATACTTATAAATTTGGTGTGCTGGTTTTGATTAAAGGATTGCCTGAATATGTTTCTTTTGTAGAAAGAAGGATATTTCTCCCGACGGTTGATAAAATGAAGTTGATAAAATAATTACCAAATTTAAATGTGTAATATCACTGTTATTTTTTTTACAATGAATTCGCAAATCTTCGAGGTCTTTCCCATTTAGATTTGAAATGGAAATCCTAATGATAATCAATATAAAGTGATTAGCATTATATAAGCGTACTTCATACAATAGCATCTTTGTGGAAGTCAGTTCCCCGACCTATTATCCTGCACTATTGTTCAGCAGCAGAAAATTCCAGAACAACTCCCCGGCCTCTTTGACAATTTCTTGTTTTTTTTTTTTGTCTTGCTTACTCAAAAGACTTCAGGGAAATCGTCTTTGCACGCTAGGTTAGAAGCACTGCACGATAACGCTAATTATTGTTTTAATGTTTAAATTTTAAATTTTGAATAAAAGTAATGTGGATGCGGTTGAATTTCATGAAAATAATTTTTTGAAAATAAAATTACATAAAAAGTAATCTTTGATTGATATAAATTGTATGTTCTTTGCGTCCAAAATGCCTTTGTTGTATTCTGAATGAAGATTCGCTTCAACATAATATCACATCTTTCGAATTTGATTTTTTTACTGTATCTATTGAATAATTGTTGGTCATTTCAGGCAGCTGCAACACATTAATTATTTTGTTATTTAAATTACCGTATTTTCACCCATATTACACGCGTGTTATGTTCGATTTTACTTACCACGCACCCCCCAATGCGTGCTATAATCGTATGCGTGTTATGCTAGATTAAATTTACATGAATTTGATTTCCGACCAACAAAAAATAAAAACATTTAAATGATAGCACAGACTGTTGGTTGTTTTTGTAAAAGCTTTAGACTATATTTTTAATTTTAAATAGTTTATAATTGATTGGGCGTTAGTGCATTGCATAAAGAACTTTCGATATAGGCATGTGACAAAACATTCACGCTAATCATTACATTGTCCAGCTCTCGAGTTTATGACGTCAACTTGAATTTAACATAAATTAATTGATGGTAACTATAGGAAACTTGTAGGGTGTTGTACTATTTTATGAATTTTCATCATAATTTTTCAACTCTTTATTACTCATAATTATAATTGGAGCTAATGCTTTCAGTTTGTGTGACAATGTTTTTTCAGCACTGGTGGTTCAGACAGCTTTGGTTTGTGCTGTTTAATATTTTAATAGTCAAACATCACAAGCATGGACTTATTGTAGCAAATGTCTTCAATCTCTTAATGATCTTGCTATATATACTTTGAACACTTCTCAAAAGCATGGAACAAAATTTTGGTAATAGTGTCAGTTATCAGTCTTTTGCAGTCTTTATTGGAAAACAAAATAGAAGTCTTAGCCCATTCTCTTGGAACTCATTATGAAGATTCAAATTGGTAATTACCACCACTGCTTTGGCTTTTTCTGGTGATGAGTCACTTGATTTTCTACATTGCTATGAGAGAAAATCATAAAACCCATTAGATGGCATAAATTATATGCAGCTTTTGGCCACACATTTATGCTGTAGTTGATGCACTGTTTGAACCTCAACAATGCCATACCTTCACAGTGAAGCTGTGTCTCAGAGCATGGTACAAATGCATAACTTCAGTATTTGCTTCAAGAATTGATCTCAATTTATTTAAAAAAAAACCTTTTTCTTTCAATGCAATTATAAAGGTTATTGTACATGAGTTGCATTTCATGCTCAGATCAATGATCCATTTATGGTTCTTGAAAGGGAGACTTTAACCTTGAAATCTCATGAAATTTCATGTTATAATTGATGTTTGGACCTCAACAATGCTATACTTTCCATTGAAGCTGTGTCTCACAGCATGATGCATCTGATTTACTTCATCATCTACTCCAAGAATTTATCAAAAATATTCAAAAATGTTTCTTAAGATTAGTACATTCAAAATATGTGATTTTCATATTTAGGGAGTTATGGGACACATAGACTTGTTAAGCGAACTCTTTGCAGCGTGGAATTGGTTAACGAGTTCGTTACCGTCCTTTGAAGTATTGCTTCACTTTTGTCTTACAAATTATTATTATGCGTTAAAAATCTGCAAAGTAGGAAGTTGAGGCAAATCCTGAAATAAAAAATAGTTTAGAGAAAGAATTGAAGAGAGAAAGCAATATCGAAGCGACTCGTGACTAATTTTGGTCAATTGAAGCGAGCTCATGAATCGCTAACCAGTTCTTTGAAGTTTTTAAACAATTTATTAAAAGACATTAAAAAAATCAATCATAAGACCAATAATTATTCCTCATCATCAGCTAAGCCTTCAAATCCGTCAAAAGTCGAACAGTCTTCATATTCATTTTCGGCTCTTGCCGGATCGCAGGCTAGTTCAAAGTCCGGGTGGTCCTTTACTCCTTTCCTGTAGACTTAATGCCAGCATTTCTAAAGTTACTCAGAATCAAATCAGGAGACTCTTTGTCCCATGCTCGTGCAACCCACGTGCATATCTCGGAATACAAGGCCTTCCTGTCTCATCCAGACGGTGTGTGGGTGTATGTGCCATTCTGCATACATTCCTCCCTCTCAGATCTGTCAATTTCTCACTGATTTGTAGTTGCAGTTTGGATGATAGACCAACCGGGATGATTGCAATGTGATATCCGCTTAAGTTGAGCTTCTTCTTAACTGACTCATCGTTATGAGTAGTCATTGCATTCATGATCAACTGCGAGCTCTTTGAAAAGAATCCCCTCTTTTGAGAACATTTCTGAATCCAGAGCTTCATGCTGAAAATTTTCGCATTGTCTCTTGAAAATCAATATTGGTTTTGACTTGGTGCCAGCCGCAGAGTATCCAAGTATGATTGTGAAACATGTCCGTTCGTAACCACTTGTTGTTATTGCCACAGTTCTGGCGCCAGATGCTTTCACTAGCGGGAATGTCAAAAGCTATCTCTTCCTTTGTTCCAAGACCCATAGCTTTAGATCAGACTCTAACTTTGGCCATTTTGCATTTTGGCCAAGGCATGCAGGTTTTCTCAGGTTCAGTTTCTCAAGCAATCATTCCTTCTTTCTCCATTCGCGAACCGACACTTCGTTAACGTTGAACTCCCGAGCAGCTGCTCTGTTACCTTTGACTTTTGCTCTAGAAATGACTTGAAGCTTGTAGTCAACAGTGTACGAGTTACGTTTATCAGCCACTTTCTTAACGACGTCGATATTTCAATCTATTTATTTATTTGATTGTAGTCCGTTGCATGACTAAGATGATTTTGATTTATATTTCAATCAAGAGCACTTCTATCTATATATCACTGTATTTATTACTTCAAGCATCGGCCGCTCAGCCAACAGAAGATTTTTTTACAACTTTTATATTTGATTGTTTTATATATTTCAAACTGTTTCAATTTAATATTTTAATATATATAATTTTAATTTTAATGTTAAATTATTTTAGCCAAAAGAAAAAAGGCGTCTATTGGTGCGTGTTATAATCGTTTGCGTGTTTTATAAGTGATTGTTTACATAAATTGGAAAAATTGCGTATTATATTCGTCCGCGTGTTAAATTCGTCTGCGTGTTTATTTCGTGAAAATACGGTATATATGTAAGATTTGGGAGATATGTGAGGGAGTGAGTGAGTGAGTGAGTGAGTGAGTGAGTGAGTGAGTGAGTGAGTGAGTGAGTGAGTGAGTGAGTGAGTGAGTGAGTGAGTCAGATATAATTTTTCGGGAAACGAAATTATTTACAAAATTAAATAGACTCAAGGTAAAACTGACGACTGCAGTAAAATACGGATGTCTGACACACATTAATTAACCTTAGTTTACCAATAGTGCGAATGTTGACCCACTCCCATAGCCAATACGATTAGTTATGACACTCCCACAGTTTGTAAGTAGAGAGATTTTGAAAGTTTTGAAAGATTTTGAGATTTTTTTTTCAAAATGAAGAAACATTTAACTTTAACATGAACAATTTTGCTCATTTTCGAAGTATTGTCTGTTTATATTTGAGATAAAATCAAACCATGCGTGATTGATTACTTGTTGACATAGTAAATTATTATTTATTTTTTTAATTTATTCAATATAAGGATTAACAGCAAACACAAAACCTACTTCATTATTTTATCATCATATCCGTTTCGTCATCATCCACTGTCCATCTTTCAAGTGATCGAAAGTGCAGGTGTTCATGAAATTGTCCTCTGCATTTTGTTTAATCACAAATTCATTTTTTAAATTAAATAGACAAAAGAGGAAAGACAGCATACGTTAAAGCGTTATATATTGCTTTTAATTCTTATTCATATTGACTGAATACATCTTTTGTACGAGAGAGTTATTTTGTTTCAATGTAACTGATTTGATGTCGACTCGCCGTCAAAATTCTACTGAGATAAAGCAAATTCTGTGAAACAAGGAAACATTTTCCTGATAAGCATTATGCACATTATCATAGCCATGCAACATTCAAACGTTTCTGCTCAATTATTTTGCTTCTTTTTGTTCAGTTTTTAAAGTTTTACTTTATCCAACTTTAGCCTTTATTAATTTTATCTTCTCTTAACTAACATCAGAAAGGACTTCATTGAAACCGTAAAGACTTTTAATCTTATTTAATTTTAATATAATTGTTTAACATAAATTAAAAATGTTCGTTTTGATTTTAATTATTAATCGACTTATACATTGAACGTCGCAGAAAAGCTTTATTGATTAATTTCTTTAAGACATTTATTCATGTGCAAAAAGTATAATTGTATTTAATTATTTATTCAAAGGCCATCATATGACTAATATAAATATTTAACGTTGTCTGAAAAAAATTATAAAAACATTGAAAGTATTAAATCTCGAGTGCATTTTAATTCAATTGAAAATAAACATGTCAAAACATTTCAATCTCACAGAGAATGCAAATCTGATTACTGCAGTAAAAATCGTCTAAATTGAAATTATATACCCATTGAATGTAAAAATCAGTTGACAATGAATTAGAACTTGGTTCCCCAGTATACCAAGGTGTTGTGGCTTTCAACGGCTTAACAACACCTGGAAAAGGACTCCATTGGAATTGTTGTCGCGATCCGTTTATGTAAGGACTGAAGCCAGCAGACCAATATGTATAACTTCCTAGATCATTGCCATTCGGACACTTTGATCAAACAAAAATATGATGTTATTATTCACATTGTACAATGTATTATATATATAATATACATTACATAATTTTTATTTAAAATAAAACAAGGCATTGGAGAGTAATTTTAAATAATATTGTCTTAAATATATATTTATAAATATATATAAAAATTCAATAGTTTTTCATAAGTTTTTCAGCATTTTCAAAGTCCAAAGCATCTTAGTTATGCAAATGGGATTTATTCAAATAAATAAAATAAATCTAATTAAAAGTCTATTTAAGGATGGACAATGTATTTGTATCTGAAGAGTTTTTTTAATATATTCGAATAGCAGAAAAAGAACGCAATTCGCTTTATTAATGCATAATGTGTCCTACAGAAAAAAAAGATTATTAGCTTCGCTGCCTAGTCCAATAAGAGGCAATGATTAGATATTGTTGATGAAGAGGTCAACGAATATTTGGCCGCCACAACTTCAGAGTTATCGAATCTCAATCGATATCCAAATCTTAAAAGTTATATGTAGCCCTCAACATTGGATTTCCTGCTACATCAGCAGTGGGGAGATTATTCTCAGTGGGTGGCAAACAGTGGAGGATTTATTGGCTCTCCAAGACACTAGGAAATTATAAAGATATTAAGTAAATCTATTATAAAGTAAAAATTAAAACTAAAAATTTAATTAGAATTTAAAACCTTTATTTTACTTTAAAAATGTGTTTAAACTATTTCAATAATTTACCACTTTTGACAAAAATGTTAGTATCTGCGCTCCTTCCCCCAAATCTGCTACTAGTTCCAGTGTGTGGCTCCCGCCAAAGTGTTCTAGATCCGTCACCGGTGGCAAAATATTTTCACCATTACCACCGAATATGACAACGAACATTTTGAAATGTTACTATGTATGCGTCTAGCAAAATGGTAATATTGTAATTATTTTTTCGAATAGTGATAATAATAAAAAGAAAAGTAGTAATAGTTCATTTGTGTGGCGCCTTAAGCATAGCGTCAGGACACCTTGGTCCTTGGATTGGAAAAAGTATTGGTAAAAGTAATGGTATTGTACTAGTACTTTTTGAAATGAGTATCGATATTGCTATTGGCATACTTTTAAAACTAAGTATTGGTATTGGTTAACAACCCTGGTAATATATTAGATCGCTAAACCGCTTTAAAGACATGGATCGCAATTGTGAATTTGGTTAGGAGTTAACAGAATAAAAATGCTTCAAAAGCATTGATATGAATTGTCGCAGCAAATGTTCAAACATCTCGAAAGACATCCTAAAGTTCGGAAGGAGGGAAGTTACTTCGCAAAGAAAACCAAAACAAATGAAATACATACATATACTCAGTCCAATATATAATTGAAGTACTCATTTTTGACGAAATCTCTGAAGTCTGAGTAATATCTGTCGCTCACTACAATAATGTCGGAAAGATGTCTGATAACACGTAACGAAAGTTTCTAAAATTTTAGTATGTTATGTAAATAGTGCTTCCAAAATTATATTTTAAATTTTGAAATAAAATAAATAAATAAAAAAAAAATAAAAAAAATTTGGTAAAGTGTTTTCAAACTTAGTAAAAAATCCTAAGAATGTGTTTTTAAGGTGCTCAAAACTGATAGGAAGTAAACGTCAAAAGTCAATAACAACAATAAAAATTTATTTTTTTACATAAAAGTTCTTTTATTATGAAATTATGTTTCTTTTCTTTTCTATTATTTTAAAACATCTTTTGTCCATCGACAAGATTAATTTTTTTTATAAAGTCTGCTTCCAGCTGATTCGAGGCAGTCCTGATGGCATCTTCCAACCTTGATTTAGAGTTAAATTGTCTTCCTTCTTTGTAAACAAGTCTGGACAACTTACCTCAAGCATTTTCAATAGGATTAAGGTCAGGAGAGCGAGCTGGTCAGCTCAAAGTCCTCATGTTTCTCTCTTGGAAAAAGCTCTTTATCAGTTTAGTAAAACCGTTCGAGGCGAACAGAGGCTTTTAGTGAGATGCATACAAAAAATAATAAAGCTCCACCCCAAAACAAATTAAGCTCCATCCAAAATGATTAAAAGTAAATCTATCCTCCAAAATATTTATTAAAAGATTTACATAGATGTCTCGAGATGTCTGTAGTTAATTTAACAGCATAGCACATCTCTCGCTGGAGCACGAATACGGCAGAACTTAAGTTTAATTATGACTTAAACAAATAAAAAACATTTTTTGAATGTTTTCATGTTATTGTTTAGTATGGTTAAATTAGTAATTTGTTATGTTGCAAAAATAACTAACAAAGTAATATCTTGATTTGATCAGTTTATAAATTTAAAAAAATAACTACAAATAGCAACTTCGTCCAAGGCTTAGATGCACTTTTGAAAAGTTAAATATAGTTGTTAAGACCTGAAATAAGTGCAACACGCGAAATTACTCGACGGGTTTGGAGCTTAGTAGTAACAGTAAGTTTCTAATTTTATTAGTTAAAGTTTATGATGGATGGAGTGTTGAATACTTTCGCTTTGGTGTGTATCGTTTTGCAAGTTCATTTCCTCAAAGCAAAAAAAAAAACTATTGTAAGTAAAAACATTTATAATTCGCACGTCCTATGTTTGTAACGAATGCTATATCTCTTTTTTTTTTTCATTGTGCGCTGTAAACCTTAGTGTTTGAGCTGCATTTCACAACTATACAACGAAATTATTTCAAACTCAAACCTATTGAATACACTATTTTAATTACAAGTGTTTTAAATCAGTATCACTTAAAATACCAGATGTCTGATCGGATTTGCATCAGCATATTAAGTTATCCAAATGCTAAATTTTAATTCAATAGGAAACTTTTCATGTCATGCTTAACTGGAACATTTTTTGAGACTCATGATCTATGTGATTGCTTATCGGTATTTGGGAAGGGCTATTTTAGAAGACACAACTTAATAAAATGCAATATATTGCAATGAAATACAATATTGTTGGGTCTTTGTAACAATAACCAGTTGAACAGAAAACTTTATTGGCGGTCATTATTCCTTTATTCAGGAACAGAAACGAGAACCGAAATATCGCTAATGGCTACCAAGTACGTAATATCACCAACTCACAATCCCTATCGTACGGTCACCCGTCATAACAGCCCGGTGACAAAATAGCCCCGACAAAACAGCCCCGACAAAATAGCCCAAGACAAAATAGCCCCGTCAAAACAGCACAGTCAATGTATTTAAAAAAAATTTTGTGAGTTGAATACAATAACCGATAACTGGTTCCAAATTTAATTCGAAATTAGTGGTGAGAAAATTTATTGTCTAAAATATTAATAGGATTCCGTCTACTTCCTCACTTTACATGGACTTTTCAAGTTGGTGTTTAATATAAATTATCCTCACCTTATCATCACGTCATGTAGACATGTAACAAATCCACGAAGAACCAATTCTATCGCTATTTTGACGGGGCTATTTTGTCCTGGGTTATTTTGTCGCCGGGCTATACTGACGGGGCTGTTTTGACGGGGCTATTTTGACGCCGGGCTGTTTTGACGCCGGGCTGTTTTGACGGGGCTATTTTGACGCCGGGCTGTTTTGACGGGGCTATTTTGACGCCGGGCTGTTTTGTAGGGCTATTTTGTCGCCGGGCTGTTATGACGGGGTGCCCTATCATACAACAGCCGTATTAACTCCGTAAAACTAGTAGAACTCGAACTAACACCCTCCGCTCCCGAGGCCTGTTCCTTTTATACCCAAGATGACGTCACAACACCTCCGCGCCAGCCGAAGAGTCTCCAAGAGCTGTGAGGCGTAATCTTTCTGACCGTCTAGGCTGGGTAAGCTCTGGATCCGGTAGGTTTGGTCGCTGGAAGTTTCTTCGTCCTCTTGGTCGACCTCTGGGTCTTCTCGGCGGTTGTACAGTTGTGGGTATTGTTCTTGTAAGTGGAACATTTCTTGAAGTTGGAGTGGGACCCGGCACCATGCCTGGGTCATCGTCTTCATCTACTCCGTGTCTGGGCCTCAACTGCTCAACGTGCCTCTTCCAAGTAGGTCCTTTTGGCACGGCCTGTATCAAAACATGGCGAGGTCCCAAGACTTGAACTACAATTGCCGGGATCCATCTAGGAACTCGATCCTTACCCGGACCAATGCGTCGTACGTAACAGGGTTTCCCGACATCGAATTTGGTGTTGTTCGTTCTCTTGTTGGACGTAAGATCGTTCCGTCTGTTTTGTAAAAGTTTGGCAATTTGAGACACCGAAGGCAAAAGTGCATCTAATTTTCCTCTTAATTGTCTCCCGTTTAACAATTCACTGGGTGAAAGACCCGATTCCAAGGGTGTTCGTCGGTATTGAATTAGGAATTCTTGCTTGGCCACATGGAAGCCTCTGTTTTCTCAACGATTGTTTGAATGTCTGCACCAATCTCTCCGCTTGTCCGTTTGTAGCGGGATGGTAAGGTGCTCCTCTCAGGTGTAGAATACCTCGTTCTCTTAGATATTCCTGGAATTCTTCTGATGTAAACGTTGGCGCATTGTCCGTTACGATGGTATGCGGATACCCGAAGTGGGCGAAATCCTCTTCGAGTAAATCCATCGTTGTTCTCGAAGTGATGCTTGAAGTAGGATGGATGCACGGGTATTTAGAGTAACTATCAACCATCACCAACCAATTCTTCCCCATGAAGTTAACCGCGTGATCTATGTGGACTCTGCTCCAAGGTCTTTCGGGTAGCATCCTGGGGTGGTTCGCAAACTTTGGTGGGTTGTTTTGATGTTCCGCACAAGATGTGCATTTCCTACACATCTCTTCAATGTCGGAATCTATTCTCGGCCAGTAAACAACCGATCGTGCTAACTGCTTCATCCTCCTCATACCGCAGTGACCAAGGTGTAATAGATCCATAACATGGGATTTCATCTTTTCTGGAATTACAATTCTATTGCTGAAAATAAGACAATCATTCTGCACCGTCAGTGTATCATCCAACCTTTGAAAATGTCGAATTGTGTCATCTAACACTCGAGGCCATCCCCCTTTTAAAAATACCACCATGCAACGAACTTTAATCAAATAAATAAAAAATAAAGATTTCAACTTTTGCTTACAACCATTTTGCTTACTACCGCCATTTGTTGTTTATATACTCTCACTTCTGAATTATTACTCTTAGTAGCCGTATTTTGAAGACTTTTTATATAAATTGCGATTTGAAAAGTAAAATAATTAAAGAATGCTTCACCGAAGTTATTGTGAAAAATGATAACACCAAAAACTTTAAGGCATTATGTTTCTAAAAGAAATACAACCCCAAACTTTTCTTAATTTGAAACCTGACATTCTACCAATTCAACATTAATATTAATTAATTATTGTTTTTTAATATCTGTGCAGATTGTAAACCTAAAAGCCCTACATCGTTGACGATCACCACCTCCGTCGAAAATGCGGCGGAACAGTGAAAATGATGATTTATATCGTTGTAAACTTAGATTTTTGGAAATTAATTAAGTTTATATTGCTAAAATAATTCAATTTATATTTAATTATATTTGGCATCTTTTTCGGGCACGTGGGATCTGTTATTGCTACAGAAAAGATTCTCGATAATAACCTGACAAGCAACAAGAATCAAGACAACTTGGAAGCCCAAATATCCATTTGCATCCTTAAGTACCTCAATTCCTTAAACACTAAACTTCTATTATTGGTTCCGTTAACTGAATACCTGCTCTAATAAACTTATTAGTTAACTTACTTATTTGCGGACCCCCGGGTTATTTCAATATGATTACTGTGTTTTCACGAAATTAACACGCAGACGAATTTAACAAGCGGACGAATATAACACGCAATTTTTCCAATTTATGTAAAAATCACTTTTAAAGCATGCAAACGATTATAACACGCACCGATAGACGCATTTTTTTCTTTTGGCTAAAGAAATTTAACATTTAAATTAAAATTATATATATTAAAATATTAAATTGAAGCAGTTTCTAATATATAAAACAATCAAATGTAAAAGTTGTCAAAAAATCTTCCATTGACTGAACGGCCATTGCTTGGTAGATACAGTGATATATAGATAGAAGTGCTCTTGATTGAAATATCGACGTTGTTAAGAAAGTGGCTGATAAACGTAACCCGTATGGTGCTGCCTACAAGCTTCAAGTCGTTTGTATGGCAAAAGACAAAGGCAACAGAGCAGCTGCTCGGGAGTTCAATGTTATTAAAGTAAAGTTCGCGAATAGAGAAAGTAGAAATGCTTGCTTGAGAAACTGAATCCGAGAAAACGTGCATGACGTGGCCAAAATGCAAAATGGCCAAAGTTAAAGTCTTATCTAAAACCATGGGTCTTGGAACAAAGGAAGAGATAGTTTGCAACATTCCAGCCAGGAAAACAGTGGAAGCATCTGGCGCCAGAACTGTGGCACTAACAACAAGTGGTCACGAAAGGACATGTTTCACAGTCATACTTGGGTGCTCTGCGGCTGGCACCAAGTCAAAACCAATGTTGATTTTCAAGAGACAATGCGAAAAATTGTCAGCATGAAACTCTGGATTCAGAAATGTTCTCAAACGAGACCGGGCGGATTCTTTTCAAAGAGCTCGCGGTTGATCATGGATGCAATGACTGCTCCTAAAGAGGAGTCAGTTAAGAAGATGCTCAACTTAAGCGGATGTCACATTGCAATCATCCCGGGTCGTTTATCACCCAAACTGCAACTACAAATCGTTGATAAATTGAAAGATCTGAGAGGGAGGAATGGATGCAGAATGGTACACACGCTCACACACCGTCTGGACGAGATAGGAAGGCCTTGTATTGCGAATTATGCACATGGTTGCACGAGCATGGGACAAAGTGTTGCCTGATTTGATTCTGAGTGGTTTTAGAAAGGCTGGAATTAAGTCTACAGGAAAGGAGTAAAGTGACCACCCGAACTTTGAACTAGCCTGCGATCCGGCAAGAGCCGAAAATGAATATAAAGACTGTTCGACTTTTGACGGATTTGAAGGCTTAGCTGATGATCAATAATTATTGGTCTTCTGAATGATTTTTGAATGTGCATTATGTCTGTTAATAAATTGTCTAAAAACTTCAAAGAACTGGTTAACGAGTCATGAGCTCGCTGCAACTGACTAAAATTGGTCACGAGTCGTTTTCGGTATTGCGTTCTCTCTCAAATTCAAGTTGACGACCCAAATTCGAGAGCCGGGCAATGCAATAATTAACGTGACTGCTTTGCCACATGCTTCTGTAGGCATATATCGGAAGTTCTTTATGCAATGCATTAACGCCCAACCAGTTATAAGCTATTTAAAATTAAAAATATATTCTAAAGCGTTTACAAAAAAAAGCAATCAAAAGTGTGTGCTACCATTTAAAATTTTTATTTTTGTTGGTCGGGAATCAAATTCATTTAATTTTAATTTTATCTAGAATAACACGCATACGAGTATAGCACGCATATGGGGGTGCGCGGTACGTAAAATCGAACATAACGCGCGTGTAATATGTGTGAAAATACGGTATATGGAATGTGTACCAAACTCTTGTGATAATGTGTTAGCTGAACAGCTTAATGATTATTTATAAAATTCAGTAAGGAATATACAAAGTCTACTCAATTATCCAACTGTTTGTGCTGCATTCATCAAGCTTAATTCGACATTACCAAGTTCGGCAGCAGTTAAAAGACTTTTTAGTGTAGCACGGCAGGTTTTATGTAACAGACGATGTAAATTATCAGATAATCATATCGACATGATTATTTTTATTTTACTAATTTATTTAGTGCCCTCATCGGACAATGGAATGGTTTAACTTTTTCCTAGTGATTATTAAAGGTTTAAATATTTTCTGGAATGCCATTCTTTGAAAAATTGATCGTTTACAGATGAGGTTATAAGATTCTACTATGAATTTGAAGGAAGTAGCAACTGATATTGAAAGCATACTGATAAGGAATTACTGCAAACTATGAAATTGAAAACATCGTCACATCGGGGCGCCGAGAGCCAACAAAGGCCCCAGGGCAGGACGTCATTGAGGGCCCCTTGTCAAAATACATTCAATTCCGGATATAGTCGAGTCGGTTACAGTCAAGCTGATCTCTTGCACCGCGTAAACCATACGTACTATTTTCGATTATAGTAAATATTCGGTAATAGTCAAGTCAACAGCCTACAGTTTTGGACGTGACTATATCCGGAATTGACCGTATTTAGAAATTTTGTCGCTATAATAAAACCTGTAAATCGAGGTAAATGTTACATTCAAGGTTCAACATTCGTGCATACATGGTGTTAAATTAAAATATAGAAATGACTTTTGCAAAGGTAAACGATGTTCGTCATCTAATTTGAATTTATTTGTTTTACAGTTAATCAAAATGAAAGTAGTAAATTTTGGTGGTCAAACACGCAGCGAGGCGCTTTAACTTAGCCAACTCTAATCATCGGTGGGCCTATCAGTTTTTCATTTCATCATAATTGTGTCCTTATCTGCAACGACCGTTACACCATACAGCCTCAGTCAAAGATAACCAGCCACATGCTACGATATCTATCTACGTTCAAAGAATAGGTTACGTTTACGTATACAGATTTGTGTGCAATAAACAAACTGGTGTTTCGACGGAGATTAAGCTACACAAGTTCTTAAAAACGATGTAATTATGTGGAACCGACTTTTACGACAAGCTACAACAAAACTTTGCGGGATTTTCTGCGTGCAGACAGTTCAATTATATTGTTATAATCAATAATTCTTGCAAGTCGACCTTCCACTGCCAGCATTCCAAGGCTGGTCAGGTGTTCTTGACACATTGTCAATCTCAGAACATTTTTAACTCGGGCCAATGTGATGAAAGATCGTTCTGCTTGAGCAACGGTAACCGGAAGAGTGCAGAAGATACGTATCATAATGACAACGTTTGGAAACAGTGTATCGATTTTCAAGGTGTGTAGACGGCACCCCGTCATAACAGCCCGGCGTCGAAATAGCTCAAGACAAAACAGCCCCGTCAAAACAGCCCGGCGTCGAAATAGCTCAAGACAAAACAGCCCCGACAAAACCGCCCCGACAAAACAGCCCCGTCGAAACAGCCCGGCGTCAAAATAGCCCAGGACGGAAATATCCCGTCGAAATATCCCGTCAAAATAGCCCCGACAAAATAGCCCCGACAAAATAGCCCGGCGACAAAATAGCCCCGTCAAAACAGTCCTGTCACCAGTGTCGGACTGGCTTAAAAAACCGGCCCGGGAAATTTTATTTAACTCCTAGTTTGATCAAATAATATATATAATATATATATAATAATAAGAAACACTAGAGTCTAAAATTCCTATTCACTATTAACTATTATAACAGCTTTTTCATCGTTTCACTAGTCGATGCTAAAACATCAATGATTTCATTGTTATTGATTCTTGGAAAAGAGTCTTTCTCACAAGACATCAGCATGAATGATCGTAGAATTGACTGGTTCAGAAAATTTCTTAATCTGTTCAAAACGTATTTCAATTTTGAAAACGACCCCTCACAAGCAACTTGTGATCAGGATAATGTCAACACAAATTTGTAAGCCAGATACAAATTTGAATAAGCAAGACTATGCAAATTAAACTTCTGGAGAACAATAATAACAACAAACAATACTCAAAACGATCAAAGCATTCAAGCCACTAATTTCGAATTAAATTTTGATTCAGTTTCACAACATTTTTAAAAAATACTTTGACATGGAGTTATCATGGGGCTATTTTGACGGGGCTATTATGTCGCCGAGCTATTTTGTCGCCGGGTTGTTTTGTCCTGGGCTATGTTATCGCAGGGCTATTTTGTCGGGGCTATTTTGACGGGGCCATTTTGACGGGATTTTTCCGTCCTGGGCTATTTTGACGCCGGGCTGTTTTGACAGGGCTGTTTTGTCGGGGCGGTTTTGTCGGGGCTGTTTTGTCTTGAGCTATTTTGACGCCGTGCTATTTTGACGGGGCTGTTTTGTCGGGGCTATTCTGTCGCCGGGCTGTTATGACGGGTCACCGTGTAGACGGTTCAGCAAGTCGAATGGCGACAGACTTTTCTGTCCGAGGTTTGCAACGTGTATAGTTTTCTGATGCCCCAGCTCATTCAACAGCATATCGACTGAATTTCTAAGAGGCCGACTGTATCCATGGATTTCCCACCAATTTCCCTTCTAGAGTAAGTGATGCATCAACTTCTACGGGCACAGAAACCTATCAGGGATTCGGATTCATTATCGAAGGTGAGTACCTCTCACTCGTCCCCAGCATATGCATTCGAAGGAAATTTATGTTACTATCAGTTGCAATCATTTCGTTAGCTGTTTAGGAGAGACATAAACTCTAATTCGCAATTTCATGAGCATTTTTTTTCGAAACTCGAATTCTCAAAGTTCCAACAAGTCAAACGTCGACCACCTCGAAACATCCTGCGACATTCTTGAACACGAGGGAGAGCGGATTGGCCGTTGCACGTCATGTTCACTCCCAATATCATCAAAAAGTTGAATTTTTTTATTAATTACTTTTTAATTTAGGAAAAGTCGATTCGGTCAGGTGGCCGTTAGATTTAAATTGGGTAAAATTGACTAAAACAAGTTTATTAGTTAATACATGTAGAATGAGTTCATTTTAAATATCTGGGTGTGAATAAATAATTTCAATGAAAAGACATTGTTTCAAACCAGATATGGAAGTCTGTTTTCCTTCTTCCTGTATGTCAAGAGAAGCCAATTGGAACTCCAGCACAGTCGGTCCGTCGAAATGAGTCGCAGGCACATGGCCTCCTTCACGAAGGTTCATCCGAACTCGTCTGCTTTACCACTCGGTAATTAAACATCGCTTTTGAAGAGGTTTGTAGCATGAGTCCAAACAGTTTAGTTTGACTTTAGATGACACCATATGTTGTATTACTCATAAAAGCTCTTCAATATCAACAAGTCAATAGGTTTAGCACTACTTTAAATTGTTGCCTTTTTTGAAATTATTTAATTTTATTTCAGTAATTTTAATTGTAAAGCACATCAGGGAGAATTTATTATGCTTGTCATATAATATTGTTGATATTATATTTATTAGTAAATTCCTTTCTGACATTGGTAGCATTAGTTCTGGTCATTAAATATTGGAATATTATTATTTTTTACTATAATTATTAAATATAAATATTGTTAACAGATAAGCAGTTGCCTGTCAAGAATCCTCGAATTATGTCATGCGTTCTACGCTCTTATGACATACTCCGAGAGCATTCTGTCCCCGGCTGAGCGGAATCTTCTCCATGAAATATCAAAGGCGAGAATTCATTTTTGACCCATTAAATGAAAGTATTCTCATTTTTATTCTTTATTTCATTCTCAATTAACAGGAATTTGAACTTAGTTCGAGCCTATTGTTCAAGCTGCTGTCAAGCTTTAAGAACAATCAAGCAAGCAGCCAGCATCTTGCCCAATTGCTCCTGAGGATTGATTATAACAAGTTTTTCTCACATATTCAGCATTCACCAAACACACAAGCTTGAAACTGCCCGTGAAAAAATCGTACTAAATAATTTACTTAAGTAATAAAGTGCAAAGTTCTATGAGAGTTGCCTTTACTTTAATGAATTAAAATATGTGTTCTACATGCGAAGGTATCTGTGCACTATTGTTTGTATGGTTTGATAAGTTTTCCATGCATATAATAACACATTAATTAAACTTGAAGAAGACTTAAAGTCATTAATTAAACTTGAAGAACACTTAAAGTTTTACTTTATTCAAATTTAACCTTTATTAATTTTATGTTCTCTTAACTAACTTCACATAGGACTTTATTGAAAGCCTAAGTACTTTTAGTTTCAGTTAATATATATGTTTAGTATAAATTATTATACTATTATTACGACGTATTACAATGAACGTGCATAAAAGCTTCATAGATAAATTCATTTCTTCAAAACATTTATTCATGTGAAAAAGTTTAACTGTATTTAATTGTTTATTCATAGACCATCATATGACGGCATTTAAATATTTAAAGATTTTTGATAAAGTTTTAAAGATACTGAAAGCAGCAAATCTCGAGTGCATTTTAATTCAATTGAAAATAAACATGTCAAAACATTTCAATCTCACAGAGAATGCAAATCTGATAACTGCAGTAATAATCGTCTAAATCGCTTCCATATGTTGCATGAATGCAATTATCACTTGACAATGAAAAAGAATTTGGTTCCCCAGGATACCAAGGTGTTGTGGCTTTCAACGGTTGAACAACACTTGGAAAAAGACTCCATTGGAATTGTTTTCGCAATCCGTTTATGTAGGGACTGAAGCCAGCAGACCAATATGTATAACTTCCTAGATCATTGCCATTTGGACACTTTGGTATAACTGATCAAACAAAAATATGATGTTATTATTCACATTGTACAATGTATTATATATAATATACATAATATAATTTTTATTTAAAATAAAACAAGGCCTTGGAGAGTAATGCTTGCTTTCTTTTTCGAGGAAACGAGAGAACAGCAGAGATTCATTATTGAGATCCACAATAACAGGATGAGAACGAGGATGCAAAGAGTTGCACAATCGTCTGCCTGTGTACCAATCCCAAGCGCCAACCATCATTTTGATGCATTTGTTTTCTTCGATTAAATATTTAAATCCAACGGGACAATCTGGTTTTAAAAATAAAAAATTTAACATGACCCAAAATGTAATTTTAAAAAGAATGGCTTTTCAACTTATGATTGAATTACTTTCAAAAATAATATTGATAACAAATACTTTGATAGTTTCATTTGATAGTCATACAAAATGGAAATTAATTAAATGGCTTGTTATCACACATTATTTCAAAATCTATAATCAAAAGGATCCATTTTGTATTTTTTTACTTATTTATTTTGATTAAATTTTCACTTATTCGACTTAGACTGAACCTTTAACGATTTCATTATTTTATTTTAATAATTTTATGAGTTAAATGCAAAATTCAAAATGCTTCAACAAATAACAACAACCATAACAATAATAATTATAATGATAATAATAAGTCATTTAATTTTTAATTTTTATTTTATTTTATTTATTTATTTATAAGATGCAATTGAAGGGCCCAATTGGACCACTAGCACAATCGCGAAAACAAACAACAAAAACAAAAAGCATTGATCGGTATGTACAGGGGCAGCAAACAGATTAAATGTAATTTAAATATTGACTAAAGTCTAAGTCACGTATTATTGAGTTGAAACGTGAGACCGTGATTGATCTAACGACATCACCTGGCAATGCGTTCCATGGCTTTACAATTCTATTACAAAAGGAGTATTTAACACTGTCTATTGAATAATTAATTTGCTTAAGTTTGAGACAATGTCCTTTTGTTCCTGTGTAGTTTTGTGCAAGAAGGTAATGCATTAGAAAGGTGCTCGTAAAGCCATGTAATATTTTGAAGCCAAGCGTCTAATCAGCCAGAAGTCGCCGCCTCTCCAAGGTTGGAAGCTTGAGCAACCTTAGACTTTCCATATACGTATACGATGCCACGGATGGAATTGACTTAGTGAATCGCCTTTGCACACTTTCTATTTTGTCAATTAAATATTTGTAGTGTGGATTCCAGACTGGGGAGCCATATTCAAGTATTGGTCTTACATATGTACAGAAGGCAAGCTTTAAAATATCCTGATCTTTGGAAGAAAATGAGGTTCGGATCATCCAGGAGACTGTAGCGGCTCTTTTGGTGATGGCTTCAATGTGTGAGTCAAACTTGAGGAATGGATCTATTATAATTCCTAGATCTCTGATCTTGTCGACATGCTATAGGACATGCACGTCGATGTAATATTCATGGGATCCTCCTGTCTGTTTGCCTCCTGTTATAGAGAAAACTTGACATTTGTCAGGCGCAAGCTGCAGTTGCACTAGGCCACTTTGTCAAGAGCAAATTGTAGCTGGGTTTGAGAGAATCCGTTCGTACTGTACAGTTTGACATCATCAGCAAAAAGCTAATAATAATAATAATAATAATAAATAATAATAATAATAATAATAATAATAATATAATAATAATAATAATAATAATAATAATAATAATAATAATAATAATAATAATAATAATAATATAATAATAATAATATAATAATAATAATAATAATAAATAATAATAATAATAATAATAATAATAATAATAATAATAATAATAATAATAATAATAATAATAATAATAATAATAATAATAATAATAATAATAATAATAATAATAATAATAATAATAATACTAATAATAATAATAATAATAATAATATAATAATAATAATAATAATAATAATAATAATATAATAATAATAATAGTAGAAGTAATAACGACATCAACATTTTTACCAGTTCTACCATATTGTTGGAGTACACAACGTCCAGGACTGTGCACATATTGAACAGCATGCTTCAGTCCTTACATCAACGGCTCGCAATCAATTACAATTCCATCCATTCCATTGGTGTACCTATCCAGGTGTGGTTCTACCTTTGAAGCCCATAAAACCTTGGAATTACGAAGAACCAAATTCTCTTGCATATTTAAGTAGCCATTGCATGCAATGTGGTTATAGGTATAATCTGGATGATTTTTACTGTAAAGTTCAGATATGTGTTCTCTGCGAAATTGACATGTTGTGACCCGCAATGTCATTGCTATTATAATTTCTTAAATTTTAAACCTGTTGCTCTAAAACTCGAATGCATATTTTCAAGTTGTTAATTTAACATCAGAGTTTTTTTCTGTTTTTTCAAAATTTAGAAACTTTTACAAAGCGCTTTTAATCAATGCAGACTTGATTTGTGAAAGACACGTTGATAGAAAATATTTCTATTGTGGTGGCATGAAAATCGGCAATAACATAAATTTTGTGCTTTCAAAGAAATTTAAATTACAGGTGTTTGTTATCGAAATTTTATTTTATTTTATTTTATTTTATATTTAAGATTGGAAGTATACGAATTACTTTTTCAATAGTATGCCCTAATGGCAACGATACTAACAGACATTTTTGAGAGCAAAGTACAGCAAATGATAATTAGAAAACTAAACGTATGGCTTCATCATCATGGTTACAACCTGAGAAATTATTTAGATTTCACTCGATGTCGCGACTTTATTGTAATTGATATTAAGGAAACATGCAGAAACTGATGAAATGCAAAAATGCTAAATTTTATATATTGTATATATTGCATATTGTTTATTTATTTTTTGTTTTCTTAATATACTGAAATAACCCGGGGGTCCGCAAATAAGTAAGTTAACTAATAAGTTTATTAGAGCAGGTATTCAGTTAACGGAACTGAATAATAGAAGTTAAGCGTTTAAGGAATTGAGGTACTTAAGGATGCAAATGGTTATTTGGGCTTCTAAGTTGTCTTGATTCTCGTTGTTTGTCAGGTGATTATCGAGAATGCCTTTCTGTAGCAAAAATAGATCCCACGTGCCCGGAAAAGATGCCAAATATAATTAAGTACAAATTTAACTATATTAGCAATATAAACTTAATTAACTTCCAAAAATCTAAGTTTACAACATTACACCCTCCTTAAATCTGTTCGTCCCGAACAGACTGCTGCTCCCCGTGGTACTTCGCCAGTCGGCGAATGTGTGCCAGCTTCATTTTTACTCTCGGGACACAATCTCTAACACGGTGCCCATGTACCATCATTGTTTCAATGCGAGCCCGTCCTCCTCTGGTATCTCTACTAAAACGCTTACTGAAAAAGATCAGCAAAACAGCCAACAGCACTAAATGCTCGCCTCGAATCTCCGACGACCTCCGAAGGTCAGAAAACCCGCCCTGGCTGAGAACTCCACAAATGAACTCCTCAGACATTGATCCAACCTTATCAACCACATACTCACGACCGCCGAGTACCTCACCGCCAACATCTCCACCCTCAGTTACAATGACATCCGCAGCTCCAACCTCCACGACATCTACAGCTGAATCAAATTCGGAAACCTCCAACTCAAATCGATCGCCACTGTTTTCCGGGTCCAGTTCCTCCACTGATTCCTCAACTCGAGGAGGCTCCACTCTGGTCTCTCCCAAAGTCCCCCCTTCAATTATTTCTTCGGTTCTCTCCACAACCGATACCAACGAGGCAATCGTGCACGGAACTGGCTCATCGGACACTGGCGCGACTTCTCTGGAGTCTGCGAAATTCTCCCTCAGCTCACCGTTGTCCTTATTCTCAACATTTATTGGGAGCTCCACTATTGGACTGTCCCCGTCAACTACCAAACTGGCCTCACTCACCTCAGCAAAGGTCTCCTCAGCACCGTTCTCCTCACCCAGCTCTTCCCTCAGCTCCATTCCCGATTCCTCACTCCATGGAAGAAACACTTCGCTTTCCAAAGTTCTTCCATCTACAATTTCCTCGGTCTCCTTCTCAACCGAAACCAGTGTGGCAATCGGGTACACTGCTGAGGCCTCAGCTGGCATGATGTTTATGGTGCTTGATGGAGTCTCCTCCGGTTGGTAGCTAGTAGAGGCCTTGTTGGAAAAAACCTCAGTTACTTTTTCCATCTTTTCTTCAAAGCTTTGCATCATTTTATCCATATTTCCCATCACCCATTTCAGACCCGGATCAACAAATATATAAGCTTCTGGATCCTCACCCTGGTCTACTATCCACGACACCAGGCGATCCTGCAATTCTTCCCTGGAGCCTTTCGAATCCATTTGCCTCAACTTAAGCTCACGTCTCATTCCAGCAAAAGTTAAATCTTCTAAGACCTTGCTCATGACTTACTTTTTGGGATCCCACTCCTGACACCAATGAAATAACCCGGGGGTCCGCAAATAAGTAAGTTAACTAATAAGTTTATTAGAGCAGGTATTCAGTTAACGGAACTGAATAATAGAAGTTAAGCGTTTAAGGAATTGAGGTACTTAAGGATGCAAATGGTTATTTGGGCTTCTAAGTTGTCTTGATTCTCGTTGTTTGTCAGGTGATTATCGAGAATGCCTTTCTGTAGCAAAAATAGATCCCACGTGCCCGGAAAAGATGCCAAATATAATTAAGTACAAATTTAACTATATTAGCAATATAAACTTAATTAACTTCCAAAAATCTAAGTTTACAACAATACTATTAATCAAATTAATTTGATAATCCTACTGTTAATTTGTGGATCATACTTCAGAGCAGAAGTTAAGACTGACCCTCGAGTTATGTCTCGAAATGTCCTTTTGTGGTTTGTATGTTTGTGTCTAATGTTTTTTTATTGAATAAAATTTATCCAAATTAATAAATAAAAAAATAGCAAAATTTATCACGAAATTTGCGGATCTGACAAAAAAGTAATGAAAAATGTTCTCTAATTCTGTATTTTGTCCTAAATAATTTCGTAAATATCACATTAGCACTCACTAATCTATGACTATCGAATGTTTATTTTGATTTTTAAACTTTAGAAATTTTTCAATTCTTTCAAAATAAAAAAATTATACTAAATTAAAAGTTATTTTAATGCCAAATTTCTGTAACAATATTCTCAGTTCCTTCATTTTATTTTTTATTTTTTGTAAATACGTCTACCTACCTCGATTGCGATTGATATTTGCGGGATATAATGCCATTAAAGAGTCCTTTCATCATTTTAAAAAATCAGGTTCAACATATTCTCTGAATTCTCCCTTTGTATATGTCATGCATTTTGTTTTGCATTGGAAAAATTAATTTATTAGCTCGTTGTCGATAAGATAATAATTATTCTATTTCATCGGCTTATCATATGTTAATCTTTTATCTCTTAAAATTGTTTTATTTTGTTAAAAATTGCGATGGTCATGTTTGAGTTTTGCGCTGATCAGCTGTTGTTATAAACCATCTAGTTCTAATGTTTATTTGTTGTATTTTTCATTTCCTGGGTATATTTGATTGAACATATCGAATATGTGCAGAGAAGATTTACCAAATCCATTCCAGAAGTTCGAAACCATCACTATTTCATCCGTTCTAAAACCCCTTCTGAAGACGAACAAAAATTTCGTTTGATATGCTGCAGAACAAATACATCGGAATAATTAAATAGATCATTGATTTTAAATTATTAATGATTTTCTCTTACTAACTCTTTAAATATTTCAAATACGTAAAAATGTATTCGGTTTAGATATTGATCATCATGCTACCCGCGAGTATTCTTATAAATCTTTAGATGGAGATTAGCGTTCCTTTTAGTTTTCGTTTTCTTTTTTTTACTCTACTCTGTCCAGCAACAGAGTCTCCGTTCAACTAGACAATCTGCGAAAGTGCACAGACGCCATGAATGATTGGCATCTCAACTTTCTCCAACTAAACTCGCAAAAATCTGAAATAATGTTTATCGGCACACCTATGCAACTCAAGAACCTATCCCCCCATCCTCAATAAATATCGCCGGCACCCTTTTTCCTTCTTCTTCTACCCTAAAATCATGAAAGAGATCTGGGGGTAATAATGCGGAACAATGGAAAAGCATCTCTACAGTGCATGGAAGTTGCTAAAAAACAAACAGAGTACTTGGAATGATAAAGAGAACAGTAGTGAGTAGGAACAAGGATGTAATACTGAGATTGTATAAGGCATTAGTAAGGCCACACCTTGAGTACTGTGTGCAAGTGTGGAACCCTCATTTGAGAAAGGATGTAGAAGTGTTGGAAAGAGTACAAAGAAGGGCATGATAGAAGGATGATAGAAGGTTTTGGAAAGCTGAGTTATGAGGAAAGTATGCACTGGCCATCCACACATTACCGTATCATTTACAAAATGTCTTTACTCACCTACTAATCTTTCCAAATCAAGAGTTTTTTTTTATGTAAAGGGGGAGGTTTAATAATTTTAGAGTTGAAATGAAAATTAAGAAATTTTATTTTTACTTTTGTCTTCACATTATATTAAATTTGAACAACCTCATATCATTCGATTATTTTAGAGCTTTGGCTTTCCAACTAAATCATCTAGATATGACTAAGGGTGTAAAAGGGGTCCCAGAAAAAGTCTCGAACCAACACCTTTTTTTTTCTCTCGACAACCCACAAAATCATATGGCGAGATATATTTTGCTTAACTGCTCAATTATGTGCATGTTATATGTAGTAGCAGTCATCCTTTGAAATAAAAGAGCCATCAACAGACGTGGCTTGCGCATAATTGCTTTTTATTTCTCCCAATCACGCAAATAATCGTATTTTAACCGTGATCAGTTAAAGTACAAATACTTTAAAATTATTCTCATGCTTCTTTCTCGAAGCACCCAATTCAAATTAGTTAAAAAATTAAAGAATGAGGTTGATAAGCGTTATAAGAATTATGTTAAGTGTATCAGTGATATATCAATCATCATGCGAAACGTACTTTCAAATTCAAAAGGGAACATATTCGAAAATTCAGTTGTGTAAAAACAGCACTCCAGTTTATGAAACTTCGACTAGATCTATCATCGAATGCTTCTCATTCTGTCAAATTCTTCTTATGGACAAGTGCAGGAGTTTCAGTTATCGCTTGGCGGAGAAAAAATGTTCTGTTTATCAAGATGTCATTCGGTATGATTACATTAGCTTCCCAAGTAAAGAATGCACAGGTTACCAATCAATAACGGGTTAGTTTTAAATCTTAATTGATTTCAAAAATGTCTTCATTTTATGTAGTCATCCCTGTTCATGATATGAGTTCAAAATAAAATTCAACTTAAATATTTATTAGAATTTTATAAATGTTCGCTTTCTACCATATTTCTTCAGATCTTTAAATTTCATTTTTATATCATCACATATTTTTATGAAAACAAATCGTGAATGTTGAATTATTTATTACAGGAGAAACAATTTAATTTAAAACCTGTTTTTTCGAATATTACATATTTATATTACATTAAAACCTCCATTTATGAAATGCATTCAAATATTTATTGCATCTTTTGAGGTAAAAAATATTTGTCTCCAATCATTTTGTTTTTTAGACACAACTTCACATTATGCCCTTAGGCATACCAAAATATTTTTATTGATATAAATAAGATCAGAAATGAATCAGTTAAAATTTAAAAACAATAAGTGACACAGGTTACGTTGAGTCAGTTAAATAAATGATTAAGATTAAATTATAGCTCAAATATCAACAGATTGTCCAAAAGGATTTAGATATTTAGTTGAAGGCAACAAGTGTGTTAAAACGCTTATTGGCAACTGGAATTGGTCCATGGCCAGAACAGCATGCAATGCACTGAATCCTAGCTGCCATCCTGTTATTTTGAATCTCAAGAATGATGCACAACTGTTTTCTCTTTACATCCAAGCAGAGAGTAAAGCATTTAATTTGTATTTATTTATTTTTTTACTTTTTTTTATGTCGCAATTCATAAATGAGCATTTTAAACAAAAACCTGAATCTTTTAAAATAGATAAATATTTTGGCAGTTCTACCACATTGCTCAAATCCAGAAATAATTCCAAGCTGGGACGTTTTTTGGACATCAGGAATCAGTTCCTACATTAACGGGAAACGGCAGCCATACCTATGGAATCCTTTTCCAGGTGTCACACGACAATTGGAATCCACAACTCCTTGGCTTTCTGGAGAACCAAGTTCTCCTGCAGATGGCAAAATTTATTGTATGGATTTCGTGTTCAATATCGGATTAGATGATGATCATTGCTCTCGATTGGGTTGCGTCCTCTGCGAATTGGACTTGATTTGAGAATATTAACTCAATTCTACTAGGATAAAACTTTCTATTTATTAATTTAACAATTGTTGTTGAATCTTTGTTTTTGAAACAGATTTCTGTAATGACTATAATCTAGCCAATAAGTTTAAATCTGCTTCTCTCATTATAACATTAAAATAAGTTTTATTTTATACCTGATTTAGGAATTAAACTTATTTCAACTATGAATTAACTTGTATAAAGTCTTTTTGGGCACGATTTTATTTACTGTTTGAATAAAATGAATGCAGACAATATACTTTGTTCAGTGGCCCATTAATCATAATTTCTGACTGTGTTTTGTTTAAAACAGGCATTTACTATTAAATCCAATTAGAAACTCATCTGCTTTCCAGTTCTAAGAAAATATATTTTCTTTAATTGTTTACAGTGTCGTATTGTCTGAATCATTGATTCTTTAGGATGTCTTTAGTATTTACAAACAAAGCCTTTTCCAGGAGAGGACACGCCACTCATTTTGCACCGTACATTTCTCAAAAAATATAATGTGGCTTTGTTGAAAAACACTCGAACATTGAGCCTTTTTTGAAGATTGAGTGATTTTATCGTGAATAAACATAATAAATAATGTTTAAAGTCTAAATTTTAGAATTTTGAGATCCTGCGAACGAAGCTAAAAGTCACAATAGTGCCAATGGTGCTACATAAATATACTAATAATTGAAATTATTATTATTATTTATTCAAAAAAAATCTCGAGAGTCCCGGGACAAAAAAAATGCCAAGTCTCTTCCAGAGACCTTAGGCAATAACATACAGAAAAAAACAAACAAACAAAAAACAATGGCTGTTCTTAACTAAACAAAAAGAAATTTCCTTCATCCTAAAACTTTTCGTAAAATTCGTGCTGTCCCCATCAACGCAATACTTTGAATCTCCTCCGCCACAAGCCCCGCCTCTATGCTTTCAATTTCCTTCCTAAAATTGTCTGAAACTGTCCCTAGTGCCCCAACCACCACCGCGATGACTCTTGCTTTCACTTGCCACATTCTGGAAATTTCAATTTTTATGTCTTGGTACTTCAATCTTTTTTCAGTTTCTTTTTTTGAAACGTTCACATCGTCGGGTATGGCTATATCTATTATTAAGCACGCTTTCCTTTTGTTATCCAGAACTATTATATCAGGCCTGTTGGCCACAACTTTTCTATCCGTTGTCACCGCGTGGTCCCACATGATCACCTGATTTTCAGTCTTTACAACTTTATCTGGTTCGTGCAGATAATATTTTTCAACAACTGGTACTTTAAGATGCATCAGTATTCTCCAGTGCACATACCCGGCCACCCTGTTATGCCTCTGCAAATACTCCGTTGCCGCTAGGGCCTCGCACCCGGACACTAAGTGACTAATATGCTCTTCAGCTTTAAAGCATAACCGGCAAACACTAGCAACTGGCTGATGGAGAATATGTCGTTGGTGAAATCTTGTATTCAGGGCTTGATCTTGTGCAGCAATCAAAAGACTTTCTGTTTCTCCCTTCATTCTTCCATCGTTTAGCCATTTTACTGTCAATTCTTTATTGATATGTGTTTCTTGTAGCTGTTTGAAGAACCTGCCGTGGAGTGGTTTGGATGTTATTTTGGAGATCCTTTCATTTTCTATTTTTGTTTTGAGTTCACACACAAGATTTCCATTTTCAGATAAATTTGTTAGTTTGTATTTTGTCCTGATTTTATCGGATTCCTTTTGCAATGAATATTTCTTTTTGACGTCATCCCACTTTTTCACACTTTGGATCAGTCTGCTATTTTCTGTCTGCAAATATACTGCAAGGCTCAGTATACTTTGCCGATAAAGAGATTGCAGTTCGAGCAAGCCTCTTCCTCCTTCCTTTCGTTTGACATACAGTCTGTCTACGTCCGCTCTCGGGTGATGCATTCCATTTATTGTTAATACTTTTCTTGTTTTCCTGTCAAGTTTATCTATTTCACTTTTAAGCCACGGTAAAATTCCAAAACTATATGTCATGACTGGTGTGGCAAGACTATTAATAGCCATAATTTTGTTTCTGGAACTTAGTTGAGTTTTCAATATTTTCTTCACACGATAGAAATATTCCCTTTTCACTTTCTCTTTCATATCCTTGTCCTTTATGCCGCTTTTCTCATCCATGCCGAGATATTTATAGAACTCCTCCGTTTTTAATGATCGGATGACAATTCCCTCCTTGATATTTATGTCCTTCCCATTTGCAACTTTGCCCTTTTTTATTTCAGTAGTTGCGCATTTTTCAATTCCAAATTCCATTCGTATATCTTCACTAAATTCCTCAACAATTTTAATGCACTTTTCCATACTTTCGTGATCTTTGGCAAATATCTTTAGATCGTCCATATAGAATAGATGACTGATTTCTTCTTTTCCTTGTTTGCAGCCAATTTTTGCGGCATTAAGACGTCTCGATAGCGGGATCATAGCCATACAGAATATCAACGGTGACAGCGAATCTCCCTGATATATGCCTCTTCTAATAGAGATTTTATCTGTTTTTATATATCCTCCCTCATGATACAATATCAAGGTCAGGCGCCACTGCAACATAGATTTTTCCATAAATCTTCTGATGACATCAGAAACTTTGTATATGCTCATAACATGGGTAATGCAGGTATGGGGGACACTGTCAAACGCCTTTTTGTAATCGATCCATGCAACATTTAAATCGTGTTTGCCTTTTTTTGTCTTCTGCATAATCATTTGACTAATCATTAAACTGTCTTTACATCCTCTGCTTCCTTTTCTGCAACCTTTTTGTTCTTCTGGCAATATCTGATTATTTTGGAGATGACTGTATATTCGGTTGCATAGGATTCCTGTCAATATTTTATATGTAGTCGGCAAGCATGCTATGGGCCTATAATTTTTGGGATTTCTGGTTTCTCTGGATTTTGGTATTAAATATGCAGTTCCTTCCGTCATCCATCCAGGCATGTTGTCTGGTTCTTTCAATATCTTGTTAAATGCCCATAACAACTGTTTGTGTAGTGATGTCAGGTACTTTAACCAAAAGTTATGAACTTTATCAATTCCTGGTGCCTTCCAGTTGTGAGAGAATTTGATCACTGTTGTCAATTCATTTATTTCAAGTTCTTTCCATTCAAGTTGATTTATTTCATTGTACAGTGCTTCTTCATCACTAATCCAATTTGCTTCGGAGTTATGGCTAACTTCTTTTTCTAATATTCCTTTCCAGAACTTTTCAATTCCTTCCTTGTCAGGTGGGTCAGTAACTTTAATTTGGTTTGAAGTCATTTCTCTATAAAATCTTTTGGCATCATTTTTAAATGTTTTGTTTTGTTGATACTGTTCACTTCTTTTAGTATATCTTCGTAGTCTCTGGGCCTTGGCTTGTAGTTTCATCTTTATATTTTGTTCTAACTCATCAATTTGATTTTTTGACAATGATGCTTTATCTAATAATACTTTCATCCTGGCTTCAACTTTACTTTTTTTTATCAGATTTCCTTTGTTTAAATTCCTTTATGTATGACAGGTCTTTTCTACATTCATTGATCACTTTTTGGATTCTTTCTCTCCATCCCGTGCCTCTCACCTGAATTTTTGGTTGTTCAGTTTTCACATCTGCAATCACTGCAGCTGTGGCATACATTAGTTCCTTTATTTCTGTGATATTCAAGCTTTTTTCAGCTGCAAGTTTGCTAAGGACTTTATTTGCTAATTCTATTTTTTTGGTAGTCCGTTTTATGTTTTTGATTTTGCTTAGGCATTTTCTATCACAGATTTCATACTTTTTGATCTCATTCAAACGTGCAGTAATTTTATTTTCCATATCCAACAATTCTTCCATACCTGATTTTTCAGCATTGTTACTTTCAACTGTATCAACCATTTGCACATCAGCTCTCAGGTACCTTGTTGAATTATCCTCAGCACCAATATTGTTATTCAAGATCTTGGACTCAATATCAGAAACAATTTCTTCTATCTCTGATGCTGTGAGTCTGTTTTCTTTTATAATGAACCGCCTTTGGTTACTCAGATTTTTTGCATTCATTCCTGGGAAGATGTCAGGGTTTCTTTCTCTCCATATTTTATATGTATCCGAAGTTACTCCTTCGTTTCCAGTCTTTATTGCGTAATGATATGCCCAGATAATTTCTTTATATTGTTCTTTTGTCCATTTCTGTCTTCTGTTCTGTGAGATGCTAGCACATTTATCTTGCTGTCTCTTTTCATTTCACTATTTGCTTTTGACTCTTTCACTACAAAAAATTTGGCCTTCTAACTGTGACAACATAGAAGGACCCTGGATCTCCTCTGACTTTGTAAATAAACTTTTCAACCTCACCTGATTTTTCTTTTTCCTGCTTAGCCTTTTTTATCAGCATTCTACACTGCTCCCTATCTTCTTTGGAGAGGTCATGGCTTACAATTATTGATTTAAACTTCTGCATCTTTTTGAGTTTGTAACAACTTTCAAGAATCATATTCTTTGTTGTGTAACTATAAAACTTGACCATCAGTGGTCTGCATCTGTTTCTGTCTTCACTTTTCCTACCCATTCTAGCCATGGAGGAAACATCTCTATTGTAATCAAACTCCAGGCCAAACTCTTTAGCCAATTCAGCAAGGCAATCTTTATCTTTACTCTTGGCCTCTTTTTCATCCTCTGGCAAGTTATAAATAACTAAATTGATCCTTCTAGAGCTTCTGTCTGCTGTAATGTCCATTGATTGTTTTGCATCAGTTACTGTCCTTTGCACAGTTTTCATATCATCTTTAATTTCAGCAACATTCTCCCTGAATAAGTCAGACCATCTTTTTGTTAATTCTTTGTCTGTTATGTCTGGGACTTTTAAACTTTCAACTTTAGTACTTAATTGGTCAAATCCATTGGACCATTTGATTTATTTCTCTGTGTTTGAATTCACAAAGCTGTCAAATTTTTGCTTTAACTCCAAAAATTCAGCGCTCATCTTTTCTAACTTGTTTTTCCATTCTGTCAATTGTCCATTTAATTTGTCTTCTCTTTCTGTTCTTTCACTGGTTATTATTATTATTATTATTATTATTATTATTATTATTATTATTATTATTATTATTATTGTGTGAATTATTTGTGTACCAATCCCAATTGCCAACCATCATTTTGAGGCATTTGTTTTCTTCGAGAAAATATTTAAATCCAACAGGACAATCTCCTTGAAATATTTCAAAACTCTTAGAAAAATTAAGATTATGACATTTAATCGGTATGTGTTTCCATTTAACTAGAAATAAGTAAAAAAAATCAGGAACATTATTTTTTATCTATTTATTTTATTTTATTAAATGGGTAGAGGACCGAAGCGTCTTACTTGCCCACTATCAAACAACAAATCATTGAGAAAAAAACGACAGCTTCAATCAAAGTTGTAAAGGAGAAAATGGTGACAAGTTTTTGTTCATTGAGAAGGGAGATTAAGCGACTATGGGTGCTGGTTGAGACAATGCTATTAAGCAGATTATTCCAGGTATTAATTATTCGATTTGTGAAAAAGTATTTGGTTTGAGCAAAAATTGAGCCAAAATTTGACATTAGTATAAATAGATGACCTCTAGTTGATGAGTAATTTGCAAAATGAATATGGTTTTTAAAGTGAGTTGATGTTAAATTATTGATGATCCTGTATAATAAGCAGAGTAGGGCATAAAACATTTCCCTGTGGCACACCACTAGTAACGTCAATTGAACCGGATATTGAGCCATTTATGAGGACATGATGTTTTCTTTGATATAGAAAGTTGGAAAGCCACTAAAACAAGTTTCAGTAATACCTAGAGATGTAAAGAAACATGTTTTCTTTGGTCCGAGTTTTTTATGTGTTTTTTATGAGTTTTTTTTAATGGTTTTTTTATTGTTTTTTATGGTTTTTTTATTGTTTTTTATGTTTTTTTTGTTTTTTTAAAATTTGTTAAAAAGTGATGGTTCATGGTTAGTTAAACAAGTTTATTGCAACGTAAGTTAAAAATAATACAAAACTAGAGCAACAGCGCTAATTTAAATCAAGTTCTGAGTCCATTTCACCAAATAGTCTTCTGCTTCAGAGTTGTAATTACCTTCTGAAGAAGCTTACAGCTTTAAGTTTAGGGGAATAAAAACCAGTTTTGTAGCCCTGTTTGTGGTGAGTTGGTTCCGTTTATCATTTTGGATAAATGAATATGCACTGAAACACTGGATATACTTAAAGAAGACTTTAACAAGTTATTCAAATAGGCAGAAGATTGGCAGATGCTTTTCAAAGTAAGCAAATGCTCCATTATGCATATGGGATGCAAAAACACGAAAGTTGAATATGTATTTGGAGGAAGCATTCTGGAGCAATCTAATCATGAAAGGGATCTGGGGGTAATAATGCAGAACAATGGAAAAGCATTTCAACAGTGCATGGAAGTTGCTAAAATAGCAAACAGAGTACTTGGAATGATAAAGAGAACATTAGTGAGTAGGGACAAGTATGTAATACTGAGGTTGTATAACGCATTAGTAAGGCCACATCTTGAGTACTGTGTGCAAGTGTGGAACCCTCGTTTGAGAAAGGATGTAGAAGTGTTGGAAAGAGTACAAAGAAGGGCAACCACGATGATAGAAGGCTTTGGAAAGCTGAGTTATGAGGAAAGATTAAATAGATGTAAATTAACAACTCTGGAAAAGAGAAGAAATAGAGGGGACCTCATCGAGGCATTCAAAATTTTATCGGGAAGGGAAGGCCTTTTGCCTGAACAGTTTTTCGAAGCCACAAAAAGTGCTTCTACCAGAGGGCACAATTGTAAAATATATAGCTAGGCATCGGGAAACTTAAAAAATAATTATTTCAGGACAAGGGTGGTTTCTTTAGAACATCAAAACTTCATTTTTAAAGTTATAATTTTTTTGTTTTGTTTTTTATGTTTTTTTGTGTTTTTTTGTGTTGAAATATTTCAAAAAGAACAAAACATTTTGAAATAAAACAATTGAAATATTTCACGCTCACATCTCTAATAATACCATAAGATTTAACTTTGTTGAGTAATTTTGGATACAGAATCAAAGGCTTTTTGAAAGTGGAAGTAAATTATGTCTCTTTGCTGACGTTGTTGCTATGAAGTGATCCAGTCATAAACTCCTCCTCCTCTTGATTATCTTGTCTGTCCCACTGGACAGTGGTGAAACCACTAGATAGAATAAAGCTACTTGGTACGCCATTTGAGAGTCATGTTTCAGTCAGACAAAAATGTTTGGGTTGATATTGTAAAGAAATAAATAGATCTCGATGGACTTATTGTTAATTCTTCTAATATTCGTAAGTGCAAATTTGAGACTCTGGTCACTGACTACTTTGAACCGGAAGAGATGAATAATTCTTTATATTATTCTTAATGTACTCAATCTCTGCCTCTCATTTTGTTAGGTCCCGGTTAAAGAAAATTTGTTTTGCTGTGGGGTCTGAGAGGCACGAAGCAGAACTGAGGATACGTTGAGATCGACAACCTCGGGACCCGAGTGACGCCATCGGTCTCTTACCGTCCCTACCATTTCCCTGGGTAGAGATGACGGATAGCTAACAGTTAGGTTGTTTCAACTTTTTCTGATGGAGGCAAACCCTCCCACAACATGTCAGCAGGGAAAGGCGATCCCTGAAATCATTGAATAGTGAAATGTTTGTTTTTTTAACAATCGTTGGAACGATGGATCGATGGAAGACAGACAAGAATGGAGTTGGAGTTTGAGGAGCTGATTTCGGAGACAGAGGGTTTGAATGACGAAGAAATGTAGCTAATGATTGGTGGAGCATTTTTTCTGACTAAAGTGTGACCTATTTTGTAACAGTGACTTGAATCAAATGATAATAACATTAATAATAACAATAACCGAATTTATTTAAGTGCAAGCAAACAACAAACCGGAAATCCCTGCATTAAAAATAGTTTTAAGATTTTATGATGTCATATAAATCAGTAAAATTTACAACTAAAATCTTTTTTTAATATTCCGGGGGAATTTGAACCTTTAACCCCTCTTAAACACGGGCCTACACCTAGGATTTATGACTAATGATTTTAATATTTGAATAAATAGATCGTCCATAAATCCCAACTTCTCCCAACAAATGTGATTGTAAATGTTAAGTAAAATGTAGTTCTAAAAAATCAATTATACAAATTGTTTTCAATCATAATTTGACAGAATTTGAAACATTCGATTGAGTATCTGGCTGATATTTCAAAAATGAGTGTACAATGTTTAATGCTGGAATAAGTTCCTTTTCGAAATATTATTTCTTTTGATGACTTGCACAATAGTGTCCTAAATTAGGACTCCTAATACACAGCAGTAAAACGCTGTGTAACACCCACAAAAATATCTCATTGCATTAGAGTTACTTGTGCGTATGAAATTATTTTAAAATAAAACATTTAATTCTAATTTTCATTAAGCAGCTTCAGAATTTTTATTTATTATTTATTTATTTATTTGATTATAGTCCGTTGAGCTTCACAATTTTTGGAGGTTCGTCCTTTTATACCTGAAATGAAGGCAAACCTAATGTACGACATGGCGACAAAAATTATGGATGATATCATTGACATTTATTCAATATAAGGACAAAACTATTTAAATAAAAAAGAAGCTTATAGATAAAAATAAAATCGTCAAACAAAATTTTTCTGTTAGAATTTTACACGCTGAATGATTTTAAACATAGTTCATAAGTCAACATATTTGACAAACTTTTGTGGCTTAAGACCCACTTGGAAGTACCTTAGTGCTCTAGATGTGCCATGTTGTACGCAAGAATGTAAAGGTCAAACTTTGCATGCAACAACTCCAGATCAAAAACATCAAAATTCTCCTGAGATAACATAACATCTGTCAAACAAGGAAACATGTTCGTGACTATCAACCTCATCAACACTTCTCACAACTAAGCAGGCAGATTTAGCTCAATAGTAGTCAAACGTTGTATGTTTCATAAGTTTTATGAAGGGCCAATTTTATTAAGCCAGGTGACCTAGGGTCGGATCATTTTGAAAACTGTAGTCGCCATTTATGGCATTTGCATGCGTATCATAACTTAAACTCAATTTTTTTTTAATTTTATTAATTTAACAGATATTATCCATTTAACGAATTGAGTGCAACTCAAATGCTTTTAATGACATTTTTCAGCTGTCATTTTTTATCCAGGAAATAATTTTATTACATGGCTCACAAAAGTTGGTTGTCATAATAAAACTCCATAAAATGTCCATAAATTATTTAGGTCGGGGGTCCCCAACCTGGGAGCCAGGGCTCCCTAGGCGAGCCGTGAAAGGGGTCCAGGGGAGCCGTGGAGTACTTTTCAAAAATCAGCATAAAAAATTTTCAAAATTATTTTTAAACTAACTTTTTAAAAAATCCAAGAATAATATTTATGCTCTGATGAGCACCAGCAATGCTCGGAAACAAATCCGGTTTTGCAGCTTTGATCAGAGCAGAAGCACCTCATGTGACTGTCATTCATTGCATGCTCCATCGATATGCCCTTGCAGCAAAGACTCTTCCAAATGGATTGAAAGAGGTGATGTCAACAGCAGTAAAGGTGGTGAACTACATTCGTGCAAGAGCAACAAATCACAGACTATTCAAGGAACTCTGAAAGAAAGTTGGTGCTCCGTTTGAAGTCTTGCTCTTTCATACTGACGTCAGATGGATGTCTAGAGGGCAGATTTTCAGCCGACTAATGGAACTGCAGATTGAGGTGTCCATGTTCTTACAAGAGAAACAGAGTGACCTTGAAAGTATATTTTGTCTGCCAGAATTCAGCCTATCACTGGAGTATTTGGCTGACATTTTCACCCATTTAAATGAGCTTAACACTAAATTCAGGATCCTAACATGACTGTTGTTTATGCTGGTGAGCAACTAGGCTCATTTCTGGAGAAGCTGCCTCTGTGGATCAGAAGAGTGGAGAATAACAATTTTGCCAATTTTCCAAGATTAGAAGAGTCTCTGCAACCCAGTCTGGATGCAGCTGGCACCATACCAGCTTCTCTTAAAGACGACATTTTGGCTCACCTAGGAACTCTGATGGCATCATTTCATGACTACTTTATTACGAAAGAGTTGCAGCCCCATGATGCCTGGGTCAGGAATCCATTTTTGGTTCATTTGGAAAGTGTGGATGATCAGGACTTGACCAAAGATGATCTGAGGCACAGAGTTGCTAAAGAGGGAGTTTCGGGTCAAGAATTTGGCTGATTCCATGATGATACCCAGTTCTAGCCAAAAGAGCCATGACATCCATCATTCCTTTTGTGACAACCTACCTCTGTGAAGCTGGATTTTCAACCATGTTGACAATCAAAACAAAATCGCGAAACAAACTTGATGCAAAGGATAACATGAGAGTCAAAATCAAAGCCCAGATTCCATCTTCTTGTGAACAAGAAGCAGGAGCAATATTCACATTAAAAATTTGCTTTCAAAATACATTGTATGGTTCTTTTTTGACAGTAAATTATTGTTTAATTTTTTTTTCTTGAAAAATTTTGGTAGGGGGGCCGTGGACCACATTTTGTCCTCTAAAAGAGCAGTGGGCACAAAAAGGTTGGGAACCCCTTGTTTAGGTGGTGAAAGCGCCGTCAATTGACTTAATTATATTTGGAATTTGGAAAAATGATTGCTAAATAAAATTAATTTTGTTGTAAATTTTCAGTGTCTACACTATTTCATAACCTGACAATGCTTGGTATCACAACTTCCATTTAAATATTCATTGAAATCATAACGAATAACATCCTTTTAAAATGATCAGAATTTCCTTTGCTTATCAAACTTAAATTGCAAAGTGTAAAGGACTTTTAACATCATTTAATATATATATATCATTTATATGAACGTCGCAGAAAAGCTTCATTGATCAATTCATTTCTTTAAGACATTTATTCATGTGCAAAAAGTGTAACTGTATTTAATTGTTTATACATAGGTCATCATATGACGGAATTTAAATATTTAACGTTTACTGATAAAATTTATATGATAATTTATAAAAATATTGAAAATAGTATATCTCGAGTGCATTTTAATTCAATTGAAAATAAACATGTCACAACATTTCAATCTCACAGAGAATGCAAATCTCATAACTGCAGAAATAATCGTCTAATGTGAGTTTATCAAATGATTTAATGCAATTATCACTTGACACTGAATAAGAATTTGGTTCCCCAGGATACCAAGGTGTTGTGGCTCTCAACGGTTTAGCAACACCTGGAAAAAGACTCCATTTGAATCGTTTTCGCGATCCGTTTATGTAAGGACTGAAGCCAGCAGACCAATATGTATAACGTCCTTGAACATTGCCATTCGGACAATTTGGTGTAACTGATCAAACAAAAGCATGACATTATTATTACACATTGTATAATATATTATATATAACATACATAATATAATTTTTATTTAAAATAAAACAAGGCATTGGAGAGTAATGCTTGCTTTCTTTTTCGAGGAAACGAGAGAACAGCAGAGAATCATTCTTGAGATCCACAATAACAGGATGAGAACGAGGATGCAAAGAGTTGCACAATTGTCTGCCTGTGTACCAATCCCAAGCGCCAACCATCATTTTGATGCATTTGTTTCCTTCGATTAAATATCTAAATCCAACAGGACAATCTGGTTTTAAAGATAAAAAATTTAACATGACCCAAAATGTAACTTTAAAAAGAATGGCTTTTCAACTCATGATTGAATTACTTGCAAAAATAATATTGATAACAAATACTTTGATAGTTTCATTTGATAGTCATACAAAATAGAAATTAATTAAATGGCTTGTTATCACACATTATTTAAAAATCTATAATCAAAAGGATCCATTCCGAAGTTTTTTAGTTTTTTATTTTTATTAAATTTTCACTTATTCGACTTATGCTGAACTTTATTGACGGTGAAGTCAAAGTTTGTTTGAAAAGTGTTGAGCACCATCATCTCCAAGATGTACTCATGTTTTGCTTTAAAGTAATCTTTTGTACATGTCTCCACAAAAATGAATGTTTTAAACATGCATGGATTTCATCGGCCGGTGTTGACTTTGGTATGACGGGCAGAGTTTGACGGAAATCTCCAGAGAGGAGTAACAGAGTTTCTCTCATCATGATGTTATTTTCCCTCAAATTTCTGAGAGTAATGTCAGGGGCTTCGATAGCTTTCTTGTGCGCCATGGTGCATTCGTCCAAAACATTTGATTTGCATGTTCTGAGGACTTGCGCCCGTTCGCTTAATTTGCTTATGTTGCAGGTAGGACTTTCTTGTCTGCTGATGTCAAGCGGCAATTTAGGTGCAGAATGGGCTGTGAGAGCAATTTCTTCTCTAACCCTGATTTCAGCCAGAATTAAATTGGTTAAAAATGTTTTTCCTGCGCCTCCAGAAGGATTAAGGAAAATGATACCGCCATGTTGCTTTGCTAATCGATCAGTAATAATTTGGTGTGGTATTGTTTGATCTTGATTTAAAAGCTGTGTTTTGTTTGCTATGTAGGCAATCATCTCTTTGACGATGTAGTTTTTTTCAGTGTGAAGTTTGTATTCATTACATCTTGCCGATCTCATATTGGTGAAGGCAGGCCGAGTTGCGTTAATGTTTTATTGCCAAACATTTATCCTCCAGAATAATTAAATCTCTTTTGAAAATATCTGAACTAAACAGAATTTTTAATGTCGGATTTTCTATCAGAACTTGATTGAGTATATCCGCACTTTTAGGTCCTCCTTATATTTTTCCCATAAAATGTGCGGATTTGATGGGCTGCATGTAGTCAGTATAATAACAAAAAGGTTTCTTATTTGTTCTGGGAAAGAAATTAGTTCTGCTTCCTGTAATGTGTCACCACAGTGTCTCCTTCTAATAAACCCAATTTCTGACAGGCCTCTCTAAATGTATGGCACACTGAGGTGAACAACAGTAGGGTGTCTTTCGTGAATTGGAAATCCTAGGATTTGCCAAACTGCCTCATTAGTGCTAATGTAACGTCCTAACTGGTAAACCATTACCTCATCTTTGTTTTACTCATTACCTATGCCGAAAACTGCCATATCACAACTTTTGTTAATATACTTGCACACATTTTTAATTGATTTCACACTGTTACAGTACTCAACATTGATGTGTGCTTTAAAAATTGTTGACAATAATGGAGAAAATGGCAACCGGTTGTTGATTTCTACTTCGTTGTCGCTGCCTTGTATTTTCACTTGTGTCGTGAACCCTCCATCTGCTGGAGCGCGATGGCGATAGAGGATAACCGTCACTTCCAGTTTGTGTATCTTTAATAAAATGTCTTGGGTATTTTTTCGTACACTTTCCATCTTTAAAACACGGAGTTAGGATTGAGACTTCCATACGGTCCGTGGATCATGTTTTAAGTTATCACACTGTACAGTTCAGGGTAAGGTAACTCAGCAGATATGACATTATCAATTTGTGTGGGCTGAATTTTGTCTGCTAATCGGAAAAAGTTATTTGTGCGAGTGGGGCAGACCTCGATTTTTGCCATTCAATTGTGTACATCCAGCATCTTGGAACACCAAAAACATTCTCTTTCGTTATGATTTTAATCAGTTTCGATCGTTTTTGTTTAAATACTTTCGCTATCAAGTCATGACGATCACTAAGTGATTGACAGTTGGTAAGCATCTCTTTGATCTCTGTCCAAGTGGGATTGCAGGTGAAGATTATAAATACGTCTGGTCTTCCGTACTTCCGTAAGTATGTCATAGCATCTTGCATGTATTGGTTCATGTGTCTTGGACTGCCAGTAAATGTAGCAGGCCGTATGACTAATGCCCCAAGGTTTTCGACATTTCCATCATTTGCTGCAGCATCTCTCAGGTGGATAACTCTCAGTTTACATCGATTTAGTCGAATATAAAGCAGACGTTCACTCTCGATTTTTGCATACATCGAATGCGAATAACGATGAACTGGTGGAACAAACGTTTGCAGCTTAGAATATGATTCTGTTCATTATCGTGTATCATTAGTTTGTATGCATAAAAATCCATTACTGAAACTTTTTGTTGGTTGTTTCACCTGTTACAGGGTTCACCTGTCTTAGATCAGAATAATATCTATTTTCACCATGAGGGAAAATCACTGGGTACTGCAAACTGTCATAAAATCGATGCGTTTCAGAAATGCTCAGCAACGAATCACATCGTCTTTGAATTACGATATCCCTTTGTTCCGACACATCACCAGATATAACCACCGCAAGTTCATTTACCTGAGGAGCATCGTAACTCTAATGAGCTCGTGTTCGCCCGCTGGTGTTCGGTCTGCTTTCATTACCACTTTATAGTTATCTGTCGGCATACGTTCAAATGCAGCTGTGAATGTTTTAATAAGATTATTGTGCTTTGTAGGTTTAACATAAATTGACGTCTAGTTCCTGAAATGTAGGCACACCTGTGGTCAAGCTCTATTTGTTCGTTTTCAATAAAATATAGCAAATAATTTGACAAATAAAAAAAATCTCCTAAATGCTCTCGCACTGCCTTTTCTTAAAGAAGCGAAGCGATAAAATCTCTTGATAGCAATCTTGTTAACAAAAATTTACAGATATGCAAGGTTTGTCAGCAAAAAGATTCTTAATATTGTAATTTAAATTTTTATAGTTTCAATATAATTTGAAAATCTTTCTAAATTATAAAACAATATAAATTAAAAGCTTACTTCATGAACCAGCATACTTCCAGAATAGGTATTTTTTGGCTATAAAACGCAAAATAATGTGTCGAATGTTTTGCAAAGTAGACTAAACTGACCCCTTGTAAACGTACTCAAACGTTTCAAGTTTCAATCAAATCGGTTCAGAATTAAAGATTTGTATAAGAAATATATATACCCTAAATGAAATGCAAAAATGCTAAATTTTATATATTGTATATATTGCATATTGTTTATTAATCTTTTGCTTATTTGGTATTTTCATTGTCTTGAATAATTTATAAAAATTTAATTTAATTAATTTAATCTCTTAGCAAAGTTTATCACGAAATTTGCGTATCTGACAGAAAAATAGTGAAAACTGTTCTCTAATTCTGTATTATGTCCTAAATAATTTCGTAAATATCACATTTAGCACTCACTAATCTATGACTATCGAATGTTTATTTTTATTTTAAGCTTTAGAAGTTTTTCAATTCTTTCAATAACAAAAAAATAAACGTATTAAAGCTTTTCAACATAAAAAAATTAAATACATTAATGCCAAATATTTGTAACAATATTCCCAGTTCCTTTAATTTATTTTTTTTTTAAATACGTCTACCTACCGCGATTGCGATTGATATTTGCGGGATATAATGCCATTAAAGAGTCCTTTCATCATTTTTAAAAATCAAATTCAAGTTATTTTCTGAATTCTACCTTTGTATACGTCATGCACTTGGTTTTGCTTTGCTAAAATTAATTTATTAGCTCGTTGTCGTTAAGATAGTAATTATTCTATTTATTTTATCTGCTTATCATTTGTTAATCTTTTAAATTTATCTCTTAAAATTGTTTTATTTTGTTAAAAATTGCGATGGTCATATTTGAGTTTTGCGCTGATCAGCATTTCTGTTGTTTTAAACCATCTAGTTCTATTGTTTATTTATTGTATTTTTCATTTGTTGGGTATATTTAATTGAACATATCGAATATGTACAGAAAAGATTTACCAAATCCATTCCAGCAGTTCGAAACCACCACTATTTCATCCTTCTCAAACTTCTCGGACTTCCAACTCTTCAACGACGACGCATTATTTTAGATTTATGCTTCTAAATTTTGCTCGTATTTGCCAAAACCTTAACCAAAACAAATATAATAATAATAATAAAAATAAAAATAAAAATAATAATAATAATAATAATAATAATAATAATAATAATAAGAATAATAATAATAATAATAATAATAATAATAATAATAATAATAATAATATAATAATAATAATAATAATAATAATAATAATAATAATAATATAATAATAATAATAATAATAATAATAATAATAATAATAATAATAATAATAATAATAATAATAATAATAATAATAATAATAATAATAATATAATAATAATAATAATAATAATATAATAATAATAATAATAATAATAATAATAATAATAATAATAATAATATAATAATAATAATAATAATAATAATAATAATAATAAACTAGGAGTACGCGGGTTACGGAGTTACAGAAAATTTTTCGCTATTGAATATTTAGTTAATTTTGATGATATCACAGTGTTTAATCAATTAAATCTGATTTAACTATACACAACCACTTTACCAGTTTATTTGAAATTCACTTTTCAATAAATTCGAAATCGAATAAAAACACTGCAGGATATTACAGCCCATCTCACTTAACCCTAAATGTCACAAGACTACTTGGTGCAATTATGATATTTTGAATTGATTAAATGTCAAATTGTCATGTCAACTCTTCAAGCGTCAAGCCATTCAACTTCTACTCAATTTTAATTTCAATACGAAATTTTCAGATGATGGTTCACGATGCTGACAGGTGATGATCTAGTCTGGTAATCGTTTTAAACTAATTTCAACCCTAGCCGGGGTTAATAGGTCCATATGCACGTATGTTTTACATTCAAGTGAAAAAGATTTTTTGAAGAACATAGCCCCGACGATATTGAAATACCTGGCAAATCTGGTTTGTTCAATGTGCCTCCTGAAGGAAGAATATGAGATACAGGCAGGCACTCTTCCCGCGGATTTGGCAGATTATTGGGGTCCAATCTTCGAGGAGGAATCGGTGGAGGATAACGGGTCTTTAGAAACGATTAATGAAACAGCAACAGAAATGCGGGATCCAATCACCAGATGGGATGTAGAAATTGCATTCCGGAGACTGAAGGACAGCTGCCCCGGTCGTGACGACTTCCAAAAAAGACATCTTAAAAAATTCAATTATGATGATCTGGCCGTTCACATGTCTCTCTGGCTGCTAACAGGAATACCCCCTGCATCATTTAAGACGGGAATCGTCACTTTCATTCTCAAGAATAAGGATGCTTCCAGTCCGGGTGATTATCGACCTATTACAGTGGGTCCGATTATGGCCCGCTTGTTTCATCGCATCCTTGGAGGGAGAATGTTAGGATATTGGCCTTTGTCATCGAGACAAAAAGCATTCCGACCAGGAGATGGCGTTGCACAAAATCTTTCTGATTAAATCAATTATCCGAAAAAAGAGAGAACAGCTCCAAAAATTAAACCTGACCTTTATTGATGTTACGAAAGCCTTCGACTCCTTATCTCATAACACCATACTCAGAGCGGCTGCCAGACTTCTAGCAGAACTCTACAAAGAAGGTGGGGTCTATCTGAAAACCAAGGAGGGTCTCAGTGGAAAAATTCAAGTGAAAAGAGGAGTCCGTCAGGGAGATCCAATGTCCCACACCTATTCAATGCGGTCATAGACATGATAACCAGCAAATTGGACCAATCAATTGGAGTCACGGCTGGCAGAGGTTTGACGACTAAGTGCAATTACATTGCATTCGCCGACGATCTGGTCCTAATGTCGACGACGGACATCGGAATGAAAAGACTGATGGAGCAACTAGAGAGTGCAATGAGCAGTGCAGGTCTAAGGATCAATCCAAACAAATGCGCTACGCTCAGAACTGAAACCCACTGCAGAGAGAAACGCTGGATAGTCAACCCCAGAACGTACCTCAAATTACAATCTGAAGATATCAAAGCAGTCGATGTCTCACAGACGTACAAATACCTGGGGATAGAGATTGGAGTCCGGAAGCAGCCAGCGTCGATCGGAGATGAGATTCAAAACTGCTCCATTCAATTTCAAGAGCACCAATAAAACCTTGCCAACGCCTTTATATTTTAAAAGTTCACTTGCTACCAAGTCTGGTCCATAAACTTACCTTTGACGAGGTATTCATCGGTTCTCTGAACTCCGCAGACACCGCGATTAGAAGGGCAACAAGGCATTGGCTACATTTTCCAAAGCATGTCCCGAAACCATTTTATCATGCTCCCGATAAATCCGGAGATCTAGGAATTCTTCAACTTAGGCAATGGGTTCTTCGTCTTCGAATGAATAGATTGACAGAAATTTTCTCCGAGACAGGCCGTCATAAGAATGATTTCATGATTGATGTTCTCAGAAACATCACTCTGATTATGAGAGAATTTCGAAAATTTGGAACAGCAGAGGCAAAACAACAAAACAGGATTGGAAAGCTTCGGAGAGACTGCACAAAACTGTAGACGGCAACGGACTGAGATCATTCACCGAGGGAATTGGAATGAGCGAATGGATTTCAGCTGCGGTCCCGAGAATTCATTCTGGTCAGTATATCAGATGCGTTAAGTTCCGGGCTGCTGCACTACATTGCAGGCTTAGAGCTTCGAGGTGGAACCCGCAGGCTCCCAGGGGGTGCGATGAGGGTTGTCAATCCTTAGAGTCGCTGGGGCATATGATCCAGAAATGCCCAAGAACCGATGGCGCAAGGCACGAGAGACATAATGTTGTTATGAGAAAGCTGGAAAACGAACTGTTAAAAAGAGGCTACAAAACAAGAGTAGAGTCCCGAATTCCTACAGGTCAGGGACTCAGAATACCCGATTTATGTGCGTGGAAAGGAAACACATACATAGTGTGTGATGTAGCCGTCACCTCAGACGTCTACAACCTGGACCGAGTGTACGACAACAAAGTACTGAAGTATGACACTCAAGCACTCTGAGATTGATGCCAAATGTTGGCGCAACTGGAGAGGGGTGATGTCCCAAAAATCGTTTAGATTTTGGAAGGATTGCGGCGTCACAACGACAGGCCTTATGAGCATCGTAACTGCTGTTCTAAATCACAGTTACAAGATATGGAGGGCTCACAGGTGCCACCGAAGAAAGAAGTCCACATATCGAACTCTCGTTAACATTAACGGTTGATGCTCTTCGGTGCGATTGACACTTCAAACAACGGCTTGTTCTTTTAAACTTACATGTCCAGGGAGATCTCGGACCCTTTTGCGGACACTAAATCTTTCGGAGTGGTTTTTTTGAACAATTGATATTGTTAATATTTGCTTGGCCGAGAAAATACAAATAAAAAATAATAATAATAATAACTAGGAGTACGCGGGTTTGCGGCCATAGAAATAGCTGACGTCCCTAAATCCGAAAAAGCAGAGATAGACAAAGAGTGCACGAAGAAGTATCTCGGATGACCCTTTCCATCTTTAAGGTGTGCCCTAACGAGCTGCCAGACTGACTGCATTTAAACCCACCTGCCAGATCAAGTGATAGTGAAAGGAGTTCTAAATGGAAAAAGGCAGTGAGACTTCTGCCAAAGAATGTGGAAACATTACCTTCTTTCTTCAGTATAATTATTTCGAGAGCATTGAAATTGTGAATTATTAATATTAGGCGTCGGTAGACGAGTGATTATTACCTTTGTGTCTTTGTGTCTAGTAGGAGTTCAAATAACAGTCGCTCGCAGGAGCTTCCACAACTAAAACCTAACGATTTTATTCCAAATGATAGATTAAGATAATTTGGATTAGACATTCGATGGAATAGACGTTCGCATTTGAAAAAAGTGTATTTTTTGTACATTATTTGCGGCATTTCCCGGCAAAACTCCGGTTAAAATTTGCAGGGGCCGTGATTCCCGGCCGATTCCTAGCGCGAATCTACATCTTATGGGAAACTAATGTTGGAGAAACTATCCAGATGGGTGTTCCCACCAACCGTGACACCGCATAAGAAAACTACTCATTTTCCTTTTCTTTCAACTTCTTGAAATTACCGATGATGTGATGCTTAATCAATATTTCAATGACCCTTTATTGAAGTAATCAAAATGTTCTCAGATATTAACTTATTTTAAAATATCAACGGTTGAACAAACAGCGTGCTGTCAATTCCTTAGAACTAACCCTTGATATACTTTTTTCTGATATCGTATTTCTTATATGGTTTATTCCGCTAAATGATAAAAATTAAAATATGATCTCACCAGGCATAATCTGGTAACCTTTGCATGTTCCATTAACATCTTCATTGTAATCATAATGAATGACATTTTTGTAAAGAGAACAACTCTTTTCCATCCATCGATAGTTGAAACTCTTGCAATTGTTTCCAAGCAGATTTTGACAAATCTTGAAGCATTCGATGGCTGACCTGGTTGATCTTTCATAAATCGGAGTACTGCTTTTGAACAGTCTGATATTCGAATAGGACCCCTTCTGAAGACGAACAGAAATTTCGTTTGATATGTTGCAGAACAAATATATCAGGATAATTATATAGATCGTTGATTTTAAATTATTAATCATTTTCTCTCATTAACTCTTCAAATATCTTAAATACTTAAAAATCCATTCGGTTTAGATATTGATCATCATGCTACCGCGAGTATTCTTATAAATCTTTCGATGGAGATTGGCAACGGCCGTGTACTGTCACGAAAACGTTTTTCAGTCCTTTGTTCGTGGAAATTTCTGTTTAGCTGCATTGTATGGCTTATAATTAATAAAGCATAATTTATTCCTTTTTATTGCAGCACACGTCGCTGCGAGTTACAAAACTTGAACAATTATAAATGCAATTTATCATTTGCTACTAATGAGTGTGTTTTTTTTAATTGCATGTCCTGATAGGACCTTTTATTTTTTGTTACTTTTTTATGTCGCAATTCATAAATGAGCATTTTAAACAAACACTTGAATCTTTTATAAATAATAATCAAACAATTTAAAAATAAGTCTCAAAAATATTTTTGCAGTTCTACCACATTGCTCGAATCCAGGATTAAATCCAGGCTGGAACGTCTTTTGGACATCTGGAATCAATTCCTACATTAACGGGAAGCGGCAGCCATTCCTATGGAATCCTTTTCCAGGTGTCACACGACAATTGGAATCCACAACTCCTTGGCTTTCTGGAGAACCAAATTCTCGTGCAAATGGCCAAATTTATTGTATGGATTTCGTCTACAATATCGGATTAGATGATGAACGTTGCGATATATTGGCTTGCGTCCTCTGCGAATTGGACTTGATTTGAGAATTTTAACTTAATTCGAATGGAATAAAACTAACTATTTATCAATTTAACAATTGTTGTTGAAACTTTGTTTTTGAAACAGATTTCAGTAATGGCTATAATCGAGTGAATAAGTTTAAATCAGCTTCCCTCATGATAACATTAAAATAAGTTGTATTTTATACCTGATTTATGAATTAAACTTATTTCAACTATGAATTAATTTGTACACATTTTTTTTGGTCACGATTTTGTGTATTGCTTGGATAAAATGAATGCAGACAATATGCTTTGTTCAGTGGCCCATAAAATCATAATTTCTGGCTGTGTTTTGTTGAAAATATATTTTCTTAAATTGTTTATAGTGTCGTATTGTCTGAATCATTGATTCTTTAGGATGTCTTTATTATTTACAAACAAAACCTTTTCCGGGAGAGGACACGCCACTCATTTTGCACCTTACATTTCTCAAAAAATATAATGTGGCTTTGTTGAAAAACACTCGAACATTGAGCTTTTTTGAAGATTGAGTGATTTTATGATGTCATATAAATCAATAAAATTTACAACTAAAATCTTTTTTTAATATTCCGGGGGGATTTGAACCATTAACCCCCTCTTAAACACGGGCCTACACCTGGGACTTACGACTAATGATTTTAATATTTGAATAAATAGATTGTCCATAAATCTTAACTTCACAGGTGTGATGTTATATTTAATTTGTTTTTCATAACCATAGTTTTTGCAACTGTAAATTGATATGTGATAATATTGATAATATATAGTTTTTGAAACATCGAATCATGTAGTCTGTTCCTTCTTGATGTTTCAATCAGTCCTGCCGAACTAAATAACCTCTCCATGGGAGCTAATGGTGGCAGCTTTGTATTATAGCGCACAAAGTGACTAGGGGCGTTCAGGTTAGCCGAATAGGTTACGTGCCTGCCTACGGCGGTAATGGCAACAGTCGTAATGTGTCGTGTTCGAAACCCAGCCTGCACTGACACCAGTTCCCTTGGGAAGGACCGCTATATAAATGGTTACAAGCGCCTCTGAAGCTATGCATATGGCGCTATATAAATAAATGAAGTTACAACAAAGATTTTTTTGACTAGGCTTGATTCAAGACTAGAGAGATAACATTCCGCATCAGACAAATAATTCATTGTATTGGTGCGGATACTGTTTGCCTTGTTAACAGTGACTTTTTGCAAGTCAGACTGATGATCCTCATAATATCCGTAATATTCATTGTCAAGGACTATTTCTAAATGTTGATCCTGATCAGCTGGTGCAGAATTCGTTCTACGTAAAAACACTTCTAATACTAGTTCCATAAGAATTGTTTGTCATATATTCAGTTCCAACATACATCATGTGTCATACATCCTTATATTTAAAAAAATTACGGCATGTAGTTTAAGAACTCTTGTGGGAAATTGACAACCTCATCAGCATCTACAACGGTATGGATTGACTTGTATTTAGTGACTGGACCTGGTAACGTTGATAGAATTTTATTGTTAATTTCATGAACATTTTTGGTAGCAAGAATGGCCCTCTCTTGCAACCAGTTTGAATGTTCATAGTTTGTGAAAACCATTGGATAAAATGCATCAATTAATTCTGCTACTGTAGAAACCAGGTTACAAAAATCTGATGAGAATTGAATATTCCCTGAAGCATTGAAATTTAACCTACCTTCTCCAATATCCAGTAGTCTTTTTGAAAAGTTGTTGAGCACCATCATCTCCAAGATGTACTCTCATGTTTTATCTTTTGTACATGTCTCCACAAAAATGAATGCTTTATACATGCATTGATTACATCGGCAAGCACCGGTGTTGACTTTGGTATGACGGGCAGAGTTTGACGGAAATCTCCAGAGAGGAGTAACAGAGTTTCTCCCACCATGATGTTATTTCCCCTCAAATCTCTGAGAGTAATGTCAAGGGCTTCGATAGCTTTCTTGTGCGCCGTGGTGCATTCGTCCAAAACATTTGATTTATATGTTCTGAGGACTTGCCCCCTCTACCTGCATCATTCATCGCCGCAGCCTTAGCAGGATCAACTGGTTTTTGAGGAAGACCTTCTTTGCGTCTCTGTAGAACACCTAATCTGCAATTTCGACACTGAAGGCTTCGCCACACAAGCCTATAAGTCATCTTAAGGAGCTCCTCGACAGAGAGGCCCCGATCAGAAAGTTTTTCATTCGAGTCGGTCACCAGCTTAATTACCAGCTCTCTCATGAAACAATCGAGGCAAAGAAAGCCTGCCGTCGCTTGGAACGTCACTATCTTTGTCAACGCAATGACGTCGTTAAGCAACTCTACAAGTCCGCCAAAGAAACAGGCAAGATTGCCATCCTAAACTCTAGGGCCTCTTCCATCAAGGAAAAACTTCATCAATCAAAGTCTGATGTAAATCCCCGTACCATGTGGCGCTCTCATCACTAAATGCTTCACAGCCGTCCTCCTCAAAATCCAAAAATCAATCGCCAACACCCTCACCTTGTCAACCATCTCATCTTTTCCAGCCAGGCAATTCTCGGGCATCCCAATCTCAGTACTAAAACCTGTGTCTTCGGAAGAGGTTTTCAAGCTAATTTGCTTACTGCCCAACAAGTCATCTCTCGATACTCACTCCACTCCTTTTCTCAAGAAATTCACTCTAATTTTATCCCCAATCCTTTCTAAATTAGCAAACCTGTCTTTCAGCACTGACACTTTTCCGTCTATCTTCGAGAAAGCCCAAGTCTTTCCCTTCTAAAAAATGCCAAGATTTAATCCAAGCTCGTAGCCAATTACAGACCTATCTCCAACTTCTCCACTATGTCAAAACTTGGAAGCTTGAAAGACTCACTCTGTCCAGAATTTGCCCTCATATCGCAGCATCCTCTAATTTTTCTTCACTCCAATATGCCTACAGACCTGGTTTCTCTACAGAAACAGATCTTTCACACATCTTCAACAATCTCACTGACATCTGCGGCAAGGGCAATTGAGCTGTGATGGTCGACCTCGACCTCTCGGCTGCCTTTGATACCATCAACCAACAGATGTTGTTGGAGAGACTCCAGTCTGACTTTGGAATTGATTGCCACGCACTCTCCTGGCTACAATCTTACCTTTTCGACAGAACCCAATATGTCAAACTCGGCAATCAATCTTTCCCTCCATTTGAACTAATTGCCGGTGTTTCTCAAGGCTCTGTCTTGGGTCCTTTGCTTTTCACAACCTATATTTCACCTTTGTCTAACATTATTCACAACATCAACATATCCTTCCATCAATACTCAGATGACACAAGTCTTTTTTCCATCCTCTCCAGCCTAGCTCTCTAGCATCTCAGATCAACTCGAAAATCTGCGAAAGCGCACAGATGCCATCAATGATTGGCATCTCGTTAACCCGCTCGCCCAAAAACTGTCTCCTCCTCTTTCCATAAGCGTCGGTGGCACCCTCCTTCTTCCATCTACTACTCTCATTTCTTTATTAATACCTCACCTTTAAAGAACATTCCGCTTCTATTGTCAAATCCTGCAATTACCTCATCTGACTTTAAATTATTTGACTTTAAAAATCATTTCTGACTTTAAATTATTTTACTTTACATTTTTAGTCAGCCATTGATTTTCAGTTTGCCTCAATTGGTTCAGAATTCTTGGTTGAACAGATTCATTACATAGAGATATTATTTTTAAACATTGCTTTTGAAGATGTTATTTAAAAAAAACAGTTATTTAGTTTGACTAAGATGACACCATATGTTGTATTACTCATGAAATCTCTTCAACATCAATAAGTCAATAAGTTTAGCACATTCTTAACATTGCTTTAAATTGTTGCCTTTTTGAAACTATTTATTGTTATTTTAGTGATTTTATTTTTAAAGCATATCAGGGAGAATTTTTTATGCTTGTTAAAAAAATATTTATTAATAAATTCTTTTATAACTTTAGTAGCATTACTTCTGGTCATTAATTATGGACATATTATTATTTTTGGTGCAATTATGAAATAGGAATATTGTTAACAGATAACCAGTTGCCTGTCAAACATCCTCGAATTATGTCACGCGTTCCACGCTCTTATGACATATTCCGAGAGCATTCTGTCCCCGACTGAGCGGAATCAGCTCCAAGAAATATCAAAGGCGAGAATTCATTTTTGACCCATTAAATAAAAATATTCTCATTTTCATTCCTTATTTCATTCGCAATTTAAGGAATTTGAATTTAGCTCGTGCCTATTGTTCAAACTGCTGTCAAGCTTTAAGAACAATCAAGCAAGCAGCCCGCATCTTGCCCAATTGCTCCTGAGGATTGATTACAACAAGTTTTTATCACATATTCAGCATTCACCAAACACACAAGCTTGAAACTGCCCGTGAAAAAATCGTACTAAATAATTTAATTAAGTAATAAAGTGCAAAGTTCTATGAGAGTTGCCTTTACTTTAATGAATTAAAATATGTGTTCTACATGCGAAGGTGTATCTGTGCACTATTGTTTGTATGGTTTGATAGGTTTGCTATGCGTAAACACTAACTGCAGAGACCCTCTGGGTTTTATTGATTGCAACCTGCTTTCAGTGCTTGCTAGCCTTCTACATAGCTCACACGTTGAATTGAGACCAGTATATGCGAGAGTCCGAAGACAAAAACTCTCCTTGTTTACTTCAGGGTTAAACAAGTTAACGCTAGATGCACTAGAATCGGAAATTTCCAGGTTGGCTTTGATGCACTCTTTGGCGTCTTGGCGCGTGCTGTAGGAGACCACTCACCAAAGCTCTTAAATATCAACCGGCCATTAGTTTCTTGCGACTCTCGAAATTAAACGTGCAACGACGGATGTGCTTGCAGAAGGAAACGCTGTTTCGATCTTGCATTGTTGCTTGAAATTTAATTTTTACAGTCAGTAACTGGTTGCGTTCGGAGATACTTTTCGTATTCTTGATTTTTGAGTTCTTAAAGAGTCCCCTCAACATGCCTGGGATTTTTAAAAATAGAATATTTGCCGGGAAACAGAAGCCCTTCGATGCCATCCACCACTTATGCACCGTGAAGTTCTTGGATAATTCGGAAGCAATTTCATTTACTTTTGAGGTATTTTTTATTACAGCTGTTTACAATTATAACACATTGTACATAGCTATCGCATATATAGCATCGTATACATAGTTTTTTAATTATTTGTTACTTTAGAAATTCATTATTTTTTGCGTAGCAGACGTGTTGGGCGTGCGTGCGTTTGTAAAATGAATTGCTTTGTTTCAGCGGAACACTAAAGGGTGTTTCCTTGTGGATCACGTCTGTTCTTCGATCAATCTGATTGAAAAGGATTACTTCGGCCTCAAGTACACTGATGCAGAAAAACAGGAGGTACGAACGATGCATTTTCAGGGCAAAGCAGTGTTCGATAGCCAGGTGTTTCTGAATGTTTAGTATCGAAATGTTTAGTGAGGGCCATCTTTTCTATTAGAACTGTGAATAAAAATCATTTAGACGTGATTGTCATCTATTTACACCATTAGTTGCAGACATATTTGTTAGCTTCAATCATTTCTTATATTAGCTAAATATTCCCCATGTACATTCTGTGTGACTATGTTTTGCAGTGACTTGAGCGTGGGTCAAAATACGATACAGATTGCAAAAACACAAGGACCCTAAAAAAGAATTTGCAAAAAAAAAATACATTTGTGATATTTTTTTAAACAAAGTCGAGAGTCTGGCTTATGCAATTCTCGTTGTAATTCGTGTTTCTTAAAAATAACCAAAAAAACAATCTCTCTCAATATGATAGTGATTGCTGCTGTTGTGACTAATAAGCATTAATTATTTTAAAAGTAAAATAATACTTGAAACGATTACATTTCAGTGTTGGTTGGACCCAGAGAAAACAATATATTCTCAGATCAAAGGTACAAACCTTAATACGTTATACTTCTGTCGTACGCGAACGTATATCCGTGTTTTATATCACTGCCGCTGTAAATCAATATCCTTACATTGTTTGCCATGTTCTATGGTGTTTGCACATTCATCTTGTTGCACTGGAGAGATGTATAATGTTGTATGATGTGGTTCATTTTTATTCAAAGATATTGCTATAAATTTTTGAAAAGTCAGGCCATCTGTTTTTGCAATCGCTTCGATGTTTCGACAATACTGATCATCATAAGCATCGTCTCCAATGTCATCGCAATCATCACCATAATCGTTGTCATTAATATCTTAATCACTACTTTAATCATCGACATCAACAGGGCTCTCCAATCCAGTGCTTTACTTCCAAGTCAGGTTTTATCCGTCGGATCTGGACTCCATAAAAGAGGAAATTACCAGGTGAAATTACGTGCTTCTCTGGTTTCCATGACAACAAAAGGGATGGAAAACATGCTATGGATTAGATAGCGATGGTTGTTGTAATGATGATGATGATGATGATTCCTTTTGTTTTTGTGTCATCGCATCTATCCATTAGCATTATGCTAATTCTAATATCGTCTGTACATGAATATTAATATCCTTGATTTCGATGAGTCAGACATCGCAGCCCGCAATCGGTATGCTCACTGTTTATAAACAGCTCAACTGATATTAAATCCTTCATTATTCTTATTCTCATGACTCTCATCGTCAGGGACATTATTTCATCAAAACCTTCACACAACTTGTGATGACTTATTTTTGCTTTTAAAGTCACTAAATCTAAACGGATTGACCCCCTCGCCAAAAGAAATTGTTCAACGTCCCTGATTCTCGTATGTATTTCTTCTTCCCTGATTCCACATGAAAAGGGTTGATGAGGGTTTTATGGATGATGACCATAGCTGCTGTGACTGGTTGTTTGAGGCACCTGATTTGTCTAGCAAAACTAATATAGACCATATCATAACATAGACCGTGCTGGAAATTGCAATTTGTGCAATGTAAATAAATTTTCTAAAAATCTTTAAAATAATTAGTCTATTAATTAATAACATTAGGAGTTGTTATTACCCGTTCAAATGGATGAACGACTTTTCGATTGAGATTACCGATTGAGGTCGAGAAAGTTAAATAAACGTGGGAACAGTTGATACCCATACTAATTCTCTTTTACGAAATGAGAGACGGATAATCGAATGATATTATATCAACGGTGTGAGATGTGTATTGGACAGTTGAGCATAAAAAAATAAATCCAACCCTCACTACTCGAAGTTCTGCAAAAGATTATTTTATTTTCCAGTTTCCAGAGCTATTTAACTAAAATTGAAGAACGTAATATTGAATCTGATTAATATTAATTTAGTGATGCCATCCAATTGTTTGGTCATGGTTGTGTTTCTATTTTAAGATCACAACAGGTCCAGTTCTTGATACTCATTTGAATGACGCGATGACTTCACTGAATGAATTGTGTGAAATGCTTTTTTATTATTCTATTGCGATGTGCATCAGAATAACTTACCTGTAATTGTTTATTATTATTTTATTATTGTTTTTATCCTTATTCTGCTCACCTGTCTGGTTTTACGCATGGGATCCTGTTGGTGGTCGTTACTATGGAGATGAGGTTTTTTTTGCATTCAATGAGGCCTGCAGCAGCTTATATTACTATATTTTATTATGTTTTTGTGTTACTCATCATTATATTTCTGCTTATTTATTATTATTATTATTATTATTATTATATATTATTATTATTATTTTATTATTATTATTATTATTATTATTAGTATTATTATTATTATTATTTATTATTATTATTATTTTATTATTATTATTATTATTATATTATTATTATTATTATTATTATTATTATTATTATTAATTATTATTATTATTATTATTATTATTATTATTATTATTATTATTATTAATTATTATTATTATTATTATTATTATTATTATTATTATTATTATTATTATTATTATATTATTATTATTATTATGATTATTATTATTATTATTATTATTATTATTATTATTATTATTATTATTATATTATTATTATTATTATTATTGTTATTGTTATTATTATTATTATTATTATTGTTGTTGTTGTTGTTGTTGTTGTTATTATTATTATTATTATTCGTTTACGAAAATCTGCTATTCATCAAACCTTCATTAGGTGTTTGCCGAGTCGTGCAAGTCATAATTAGGATGAATAAATGATAAGAATGATCGTTATTCGGCATAATTAACACCTTGTTGTGTTATATTAATTATTCATCGTTATAATTCGTGATGTCATCAATCATGATAAATAATGATAAGGATTGTGAGCGATGTGCTGGTGACGGTACATTGTTAGCAGAAAGACTTTGTTGTAATCGTGCAATGTTATCAAGAACAGAATCGAGGTCAAGACTGGTTGGTAATTTTGAAACGCACCTGTTTTAATCACCTCTCCAGGTATCAGCTGTTTCTCCAGGTGAGAAAAGACTTCAACGAACAGAGATTGATCTGCTCACTCCAAGATGCACTCCTGCTTACCGCCTACGTCGTTCAAGGTGCGTTGATGCGTTGGCAAATAATTAAAGTGGCTGATGATATGCATCACTGACATCATCTTTTATGATGGTCAGTACATTAGTGGATGTCTTGAATAGTTGACATTTCACACGAGTTTCAGCTGAATGAATTCAGAAGAAAATTATTTTTTTTATAATGAATAGCATATATCATTGTTAATTAAAATCATTAGATTTATTTAATAATGACATACAATCTTTTTAATTGATTTGAAGAAAAAATATAAAGACAAAATTATTTGCATTTGTGATTCATATTTTTTGTGGTAATTCGACCTTCAGTAGAAGTATGAGTTTCATTTCACACTTCAGTGATTTATTTTTTATGATTCGATCGTTGACTGATCTTTATGCTCGAATGAATCGGTGATTTATTGAACTTATAACATGATCTAATCATCCAATTACACTTAAACGATGATGTGATTTATTAAATATTACATTTATCCATTCATCCATCGCTTGGCTCTCGCAAGAGTTGCTTTCATCTCTATGATCGATGGTTTGTTGGATCAATGGATTGGTATTTTTTTTATTTCAGAGGAACTTGGAGACTACAATCAATTGGAGGATTGGTATGACCATTTTTCAAAGATCAAGTTGCCTTCGAATATGTTGGAGTATGAGAGTTACATCGGTGTTCTTCATCAACAGTTGAAGTTAGTATCTCTCTGGACTTGCGCGTTGCTTACGTGTTAAGGAATTCATCGACTCGACACATTTAAAATCCTTAATGACATAAGACTTACATATACCTATATATATATATATATAACGTATTTACCAACAGAGGGTTGAGTCAGAGCGGTGCAGAGTACAAGTTTTTGAAGAAGGCCGCTTCTCTCAATTCCTATGGCATTGATCCTTACGTTGTATCTGTAAGTCGGGTAGTTTGTTGCTATTGATCATGATCAACTACTTAGGGTTATAAGAACGGATGATTACATTTTAAAATACGTTCTTTTAGCCAACTTGTAAAATACTTTATGAAACGAAACTTAGATTTATTTTCCAAAATATATTCACATGATTTTAATTTATTAAAGCATAAGTTGCCATTACTTAAACTCATATTACGACTAACAATACTATTAATTACACATAATAATGTTAATAATTAATAGGACAAGGAAGGATATCAAATGTACCTAACTGTTGCTCCAAAAGGACTCATCATATTTGAGGAAAACTTACCTACCAGAACTTACCACTGGTATTATTTTTATTGATACCCTAACTTCTCACCCATGCCATTATTGTCGCTGTTATTATTATTATTATTATTATTATTGTCATTGTTTGTTGTTATTGTTATTGTTATTATTATTAATTATTATTATTATTATTAATTATTATTTATTATTATTTATTATTATTAATGATTATTATTATTATTATTATTATTATTATTATTATTATTATTATTATATTATGATTATTATTATTATTATATTATTATTATTATTATTTATTATTATTATTATTATTCTTATTATTATTATTATTATTCTTTAATTATATTCTTCTTATTCTTATTATTCTTATTCTTATTATTCTTATTATTATTATTATTCTTCTTCTTCTTCTTCTTCTTCTTACTTCTTATTCCTTATTCTTCTTCTTCTTAGTCTTCTTATTCTTCTTATTCTTATTCTTCTTATTCTTCTTCTTATTCTTATTCTTCTTACTTCTTATTCTTCTTCTTCTTCTTCTTCCTTCGTTTCTTATTATTCTTCATCTTCTTCTTCTTCTTCTTATTCTTCTTCTTCTTCTTATTCTTCTTCTTCTTCTTCTTCTTCTTATCTTCTTCTTCTTCTTCTCTTCTTCTTCTTCTTCTATCGTCTTCTTCTATCTTCTATCTTCGTCTTCTTCTTCTTCTTATTCTTCTCTTCTTCTTCTTCTCTTCTTCTTCTTCTTCTTCTTCTCTTCTTCTTCTTCTTATTCATGCTTCTTCTTCTTCTTCTTCTTCTTCTCTTCTTCGTCTTCTTCTTCCTTCTTCTTCTTCTTCTTCTTCTTCTTCTTATTCTTCTTCTTCTTCTTCTTCTTCTTCTTTCTTCTTCTTCTTATTCTTCTTATGCTTCTCTCTTCTTCTTCTTCTTCTTCTTCTTCTTCTTCTTCTTCTTCTTCGTACTTCTTCTTCTTCTTCTTCTTCTTCTTCTTCTTTCTTCTTCTTCTTCTTCTTCTTCTTCTTCTTCTTCTTCGATTCTTCTTCTTCTTCTTCTTCTTTTTTTATTCTTCTGCTTCTTACTTCTTCTTCTTCTTCTTCTTCTTACTTCTTCTTCTTCTTCCTTCTTCTTCTTCTTCTTCATTCTTTTCTTCTTCTTCTCTCTTTTCTTCTTCTTCTTCTTCTTCTTCTTCTTCGTCCAGGCTTCTTCTTCTTCTTACTTCTTCTTTACTTATTCTTCTTCTTCTTCTTCTTCTTCTTCTTCTTCTTCTTCTTCCTTCTTCTTCTTCTTCTTCTTCTTCTTCTTCTTCTTCTTCTTCTCTTCTTCTTCTTCTTCTTATTCTATCTTCTTCTTCTGTCTTCTTCCTTCTTCTTCTTCTTCTATCTTCTTCTTCTTCTTCTTCTTCTTCTTCTTCTTCTTCTTCTTCCTTCTACTTCTTCTTCTTCTTCTTCCTGTCGTTCTTGTTGCTTCTCCTCCTCCTTGTTTCCTTTCCTTCTTCCTCCTTTCCCGGCGGCCTGTTGGCCCCTTCTCTTTCGCTGGCCCTCTTCCTATCGCCCTCGCTGCCAGCGCGGTCCCCCTTTTCTTTGCCTATTTTCGTAAGTGCGGCTCCCTTCTTCCTCTTACTCATCCCTCCTCTTACCTCATATCGTCTCAATGTGGGTTAAAATAAGGTAGTGGTATTGTGCTTATTATCCTGTTGTTATTATTACTGGTTTTGTTTATATTTTGGTCACATGCATCATGTTTTGGTCCACTGGTCATTGTCATCCACCATTCATCAATTGCAGCTTCTTGCTTACAATAATTATTTTCTTTCTTTTAATCTCTTTTTAGAAACGTTCGGGAGGCAGGCTTTTCAATAAAGTTGGTTCATGTTCATGTTGATGTTGTTCATATTATGATGATGATGATGTTCATGTTAAGATGATGTTGTTCATGTTATGATGATGATGATTGTGTTATGATTATAGGATGGTCTATTAATGCCTTTATTAACCACTTTCTTTAGCACTTGAAGACAAGCTTGTTTGCTTGCACAAGTGTTAAGAAGGTACTTTGAATAATCGATACATCGTCAATGTAAATGTGTCGTGTACTCAAGTTGACGACGGTAATTAATGATATCGTAATAGAATGAAACGACGACGACAACCACAACAACAACAACAATAATAACATTAATAGTAATAATAATAATAACAATAATAATAATAAGAAGAAGAAGAATTATAATATAAGAATTTAAAAATTGTAATTGTGACTTCATTTATATAGCGCCATATGCATAGCGTCAGAGGCGCTTCTTGTAGCCATTTATGTAGCGCTCCTTCCCAAGGGCGCTGGCGGCAGTGCAGGCTGGGTTTCGAACACGACACATTACGACTGTTGCCATTACCGCCGTATGCAGGCACGTAATTCACTCGTGCACGCCTCAGAAAAATTTAGAACGCTTACCAAATTACCAAAAAAGTCTCCAAAGAATTGACAAAGAAGGTCTTACTAATGCTAATTGACAAACACTTTCATCACTGATCATTGTCCTAACAATTATTATTATCATTATTATGTGTAATTAATATTATTATTATTACTTGACATGTTCCGAACAAGAATGAAACTTCTACTGATCATAAACATGGCGTGAATGGATATTGATTCATAATTGATCACCTATAATAATAATAACATCTCATCTTTAGAAGCTCCAGCAGCAGACGACAGTGACCTACAAGTGCTTGTCACACACGAACTGCAAGCAGCTCTGGAAGAATGCCATGGCTTACAAATACTTCTACACGTCAGTCACTTAACATCCACTCGATCATAAATTAATGTGTCTCTAGAATATTTAATAATTAGTGACGATCAATTAATTGTTTGTTGACTAAAAAACGATTTCATAGATGATACTTTGTTTCTGTGTGGATGAATAGGCTGCAGTCTTCCAGTGAAGCACCCAAGGTTCTGTCAAGTGGTGGTTTCTTCTCAAGAGGATCTAAGTTTAGATACAGGTAAACACTCTTGTGAACATTCATTTACTTACGAACAAAATCAAATTGTCACTATGTGAAAATAAATAAATAAATAAATAATGTTTTGGAATTCTGAAAATAAATATGAAATCGTTATTAACGTTCATGACAGCGGCAGCTGCTTGGCAGAAATTCGCAGGAGTTCTGCCAGCATAAACAGAGAGGAACCAAGAGTAACCAGGTGAATGATATTTCAATCCGTTCCTTTAATTAAATCGGTTAATTAAGTTTTTTAATCAATAATCGATTTATTGCTAATCAATTATGCTTTTCGTTTGCTATAAATATACCTCTGACCTGTAGACACCTGTCCAATGTACAAATCGATGAAGACAGCAGATATTCAACATTGCCCAAGAAATGGAAGCCAGATTCATCTTTTGCCGAAGGTTTACTTTTAATTTTATCAATAAACAAATCCTATGTTGCTATAAAATATCGCCTAATTAGCAATTAACCATTTTTCATCCTGGATTGAGAGAAGTTATAATACAGTCAATATTTCCTTGTCATGCAATGAATCATTTCAAGAAACAAATAAGAATTCCTCATGGTTGCTTTATTTTGATTACATCTTCATTTGTTTATTTATATTTATTATTTATTGTTATAATTCATAAATCGATTTTACCGCTAAATTATTTCTACCGACCGTTTCTATTTCCAGATTCTTGTGACACGAAGCCTACCTTATCTGAGGTTCGAGTAAACGAATCAAGCAACGAAAAGGAGCAATTTATTCGAAGGACCAGCAGCGAATCAGCGCTTGGAAACACACCTGTCAAAATGGACCTTAAAATAGCATCTTTCCTCCATGAAAATGATACGCTGGAATCCAAGGGAGAGTGCACAAAAGAAGTCGAGGAAGCAAAAGAAAGCCAATTTATTGAATGTTTCATAAGCCCTGAGCAGAATTTCAGATTGATACCTTCGTTTAAAAACGATGTTTCCATGGAAACGATTCCTTCTGCATGGAACAATACTGCCAAGGAGGAAGATGGAACCTCGGAGAAGGTGGATGATAGTAACCATTGTGACGACGCTGGTGATGTTGATGGAAGAGATGTTGGTCGAGTGGATGATGATGTGGCTGAATATTCTCCTCATGCGAGTGAGGCAACGAACGTTAGCAGTTCGAGCGAAGTAACATCCACTACTGCGTGCAGTTGGGTCGATTCCGTTGCTTCTTCAGTCGATGACAACCTCAAGGATGCTTGGAAATCAACCGAGTTGACCTCTAACCTTCCAACAATCGATCCGAAGATTCATCCCGATCTTAGTGGCGATCTAAGCATCAACAGCAGCAGGGATGAATCGACCGAAGTGCCCAGCGAAGAAAACATCTTCCACGAAAGCCTGATACAGCCTCGGATCGGTGTGAAGGCCATAAAAAGAAAGCGACAGGAAAGTGGCAGCGGTTACGATACCGGCTACATGAGCAGTGGTTCGGAAAGGCTGAGTAGAAGTTTCGAGAGTGAGGATCACGCCCTCGATTTCACTGCTTTGAAGAATAACGGGATATTAGAAGAAATGGAGTTTCCTACGTCTGATAGCGCAGTACTCGGAGATGGGGAAAGAATCGAAGAACATGAAATTTCTTCGGACTGCACGGAAAGCCAAGATCAACCATTGAACGATAGGAAGCCTGATATCAGAGAGGAATTGCTCTCTATGCTTTCATACGGTTCGGAAGATGTCTCGTCATTTATTAAGAACGCATCGACTGATGAGGAAAAATTAAAACACGAATTTGAAGCAAAAGATGGAATCGGTTGTGATGAAAATGCCGACTTGACTCCGACGTCGTCTTTTCCAACAGGTGATTTCTCATCAACGACCTCAAGCTCTTATCCGTCCTTTTTCGAATCCTTTCCAGAAGTTGCTGCAGACAAAAGCAGCGAACCTCCTTGTCTGCCATCATTGCCTCCTTCTTCTGTCGGATTCTTCACCTCGTTCGGTAGCGGTCACTCGCTGACGAGCGGCGTGTTTTCATCGGACAACTTCAGAAGGATCAAGGAAATTGAGCAGATGATAGAAGATAACAAGAACAAAATCCAGTTGATGAAACAAACGATAAGTTCAGAGATGAAGAGGTCTCGCCGAACCAACCCGGCCGAGCCATGTCAGAGCCATGAGATAAGTCCTGTTCATGCAGATGACTCTGCTTACCTTAAACAACCCAAGCATGTGTCATTCTCATCGCATCGCACCGAGTGGTACCACGGAGAAAGAGACCAACCACACGGTAATCTGAGATCGTGGACTGGCATGGAAGCCATTAATACAAACAACGATCATGTGTCTTCGGATAATTATAAACCTGTAGTAAGGACAGAAGAAATTGTCGAGCTAATAGTACCACGTATAGAAGAATCGAACATGGAATCGAGTGGTGAATTTCCAAATGACGCGGGAACGAGCGAGTTTGTGAAAAAATTTCCGTCTGTCTCATCCGACGGAACGTTTGTAACCCAGGTCGAACTGTGCAAGTGTTCTGATGACGGTGTTTTGGACGAGGATGACTCCAACAACTGCACCAAGGAAGATGCCGGTTGCCATGACAACTCGAACGAAGACCATTTCCTGGGAGGCATACCTGCAAGTAGCGATACCACGGACAACATTCTTACTCCATCGAGTGGCGCTGGAAATTCTTCTTCAAACATCAGTTCGGATACTTCGAAAAAGAGTCCCATGATGGAGAAAAGATTCGAGCAATTCACTTTCTCAGAAACCGTTGTTGAGGAGGTTGTCAAGATAACTCCTGAAGTCATTCGCTCTCTGTCAGCTGAATTCCATCTGCCTACTGCTGCTTCGAACCTCACAGCGACTTCTGTCGCTCAAGACGTTGATGTCGTGACTTGCGAAAGCGCACTAAATTTGGCGAACAATCAAAACCTGAGCTCGTCGGAAATGTCAACTGACGACTTGGTACCATCAGTTGAGTGGGGAAAAGAATGCTCAGTGAGTAAAGAATTCCTGACAGCATCAGAACACTCGACTTCTTCTAGAAGCGTTATGAAGAGCATTTGCAAGGGAACCGGATTGACCCTTCTATCGGTCATGCTGTCTCTCCTCTTCTTTGGCGTGTGCCTGGCAATCATTTTCGAACTCGACCAGGATATACCATACGTCACTGATCAGGAAACAGTCATGGAGCTGAGGAAGTCAATCTATGAACCGGCAAGGGAGCAGGTCGTGAAATACTTCAAGAAATGAGGACAACTTGATTGCATTTGACCTGAAATCTTATCAGTTACGACAACATTGGTTGCGGTTCGCCGAGTCATTATGCATTGACAGCTTTCGTGAATGTTATTTTTGACCGAATGCATTAGCATTCCACCGCACGTAGATGAATTAACTAACCAATTTGATTTGAACTCGGTTGTAATACTTAGTAAGGTGGAGGCAGAGGTGATGGTTAAGAGAGTGCTGCGAACAGTTTTCGAGTAACTGTCTTGCAGATCAAGGATGGCCTGCTCGCGCTTTGGCATGACTTTTAAATACAACTGTTATTTTATTAAAGACATTTTTTTATACATTTTCACTCGGTTTTATAGCCTGGAAGGTGTTTGCCTTTAATTATTTTTAAAATGTGGAATTTATATGCACGGAAACTCTTCAGTTAATTTATTTTCGATAGCTGAGAACTGATCACAGAGGCTTGTGGCTTCACCTCGCTCAATGTTGGGTTATTTCGTCTTGCGTCAGTAGCTTTTGACATCCATTTTGACATTCTTATGCCTTCCTATGCACTCCATTTTAACCAATTTTCGAGTTTGAGTCGAAATGTTTATTTTGAATATATTTTTCTGAGCTCGCATTATTTCGAAGAACTAATTGTGAATAAAGCCTCTGGTCGTTTGCGGTTTTGATTCGATATTGTATTTTGGTAGCTGAGAGAAATGTGCTTGCTGCGTTACAAAAAAAGAAATAATACAGGATTGAGTTGTGATGTCCATTGCTTGAGTCTGTGTGGAAGTGATCACTGTAAGAATGCGGCTGATGGATATATATAAGAAGAAGATAGTGTTGGAAAATTACTTAATTAGGCGTAGTATTTTGTTTGAGCAGAAGTAAACCACGCGTAAATTTTCTTCAACAACAATTATAAAATTAAATTCACGAAAGATGTCAGTTTTCTAGGGTGCCACCAAGTGCTATTGTGTTGTATTTTATTTTGTTATCGAAGGTGCGATTACCTTGTCCTATGGTTGACTGATAATCTGGAGGTAATTGGCGTCATTTAAAGGTATTTAATCGAAGCTGTTTCGCAATGAATGCTATGGGCGGTGCTTATCTGAGTTATCTAATTGCCTTAACAATGTGGTCGATATCGTGTGCTTTACACTCACGTGATTCGTAACCACTCTACTTCAACAGCCGTAATTACATTTCGTAAAGTCGTGTTCGTGACTAGTGTTGAGTAGTTTACATATTGAGTTGTATTGATTCGTGATCAAATTTTCTCTAAAAGATTTGAGCTCTAGTTACTGTTGTTTCTTCTGCAAGGATCTAATGTTAATATAAAACAAATGAAGAAAACTGACGCCACATATTTAAAGTTTGATTCTGAATGAAATCAGAGTTACATAAACACTCATAAGTAACAGTTGTCTCTTTTTGGAGCACTTGCTTTGAACAAAAGCTTAGATATTGTAAATATTTCTTCATTCTTGCAAGGGTTTTATTTTTTATTTTAATTCTAATCGCCTACTGAATTCAAACATGATTGTGTTCCCATGTTTAGCAACGCAATGACAGTTAAAAAACTAATTATAAAGAAATATTTATTATTTCTATCATACCTAAATGTTTGTTGTTTTTCTGTAGTCTCCATTGAAAAACTATTCAAACATGACGAAAAGAAGAATTTTAAACGAGTATCAATTGGAACGCCTCAAAGAGCACAAGTATGCTGCCGAGGGATCTTCGTTGCTCGATCCGTACATGCAACCCTTCTGGAAGTGGCTGGTAGAACAGATTCCTCTGACATGGGCTCCAAATGCTATCACCCTGTGGGGCCTAATAGGCAACATCTTGTCCACAATATTCCTCATGCTATATTGCCCCAATGGTTTTGGAGAAGCCCCTTGGTGGTGCTACACGTTGTGTGCCGTATTCCTCTTCGTTTACCAGTCTCTCGATGCCATCGACGGCAAACAAGCTCGACGAACGGGAAGCTCTTCCCCTTTGGGGGAACTCTTCGATCACGGATGTGATGCCATGTCGATCGGTTGGTTTTATTCGATGTTTTTTGTTATCATCCCACAATGTGGTGCCTAGACCGTTGGATATTATTAATTAAACATTTGTGTAACCCCACTTCAAGATGTTTAATAAGTTATTATAAACCACTTATTGGCTTAATTAACTGGAATTGTTGATACACCTGTTTTTTAAACGTTTCAGTCATAATCATCATCGGGGTATGCATAGCCACCCAGATTGGGTCGAGTCCGTACATGTTCTCGCTGGTCACCTTCATTACGATGACCATCTTCTACGCTGCACAGTGGAGGACGTTTGCCACTGGGGTCATGAAGTTCGGGCTGTTGGTTTCGATGTTTTGTTGCTCTTGTGAAGTCAACTTGTAACTTGTAGATATTCTAATTGAATGGTTCTAAGGGAGTTATTTTCAGGATCATTTAAGATTTTTAATCCTTTGTTATTGATTTGTTATTAATTGCTGTTTAATTTGTTGTGAGTAGGCTTAACTTGCTGTTTATGTTTAAATCACTGAAGATCGTGATATAATATCTTTTTAAGAATATCTAAAAATAAATTAGCTTATGATACATGTTGAAAGTTTTTCTATGAAAGAGAACCTTTCATTGAAATGACATTAGAAAAGCGTTGCAGGGGTTGTTGATGATGATTGTGGTAGTTGTGATGATGATGATGATGATGATGATGGTAGTGGTGGTGATGCTGATGATGATGATGATGATATAAAAGTTTAAAAACTTAGAATGATCAAACTGAGGCAGGGCAGCTGTGCTTATTATTAGGATGCTGGTTCAAGAAATGATGCCCTTAGCTCATCCTCGATTTTAAACCAGCAACTGTCGATAACCAATTTATAAATCATAGCTAAATTTCATTACGAATAAATTTGTCTGAAATTGTACTTTTTAAGGAAGTTTGTGTTGCTTTGCTATAACCATTTTAAATGTTTAACTACTATTGGTTATTTTTACAATATTATAAGTCCTACTATTTTAAGTTCATGAATTATTCATTAATGATTTATTAATATTCATTGACAGACTGGATGTCACTGAGGGACAGGTTGCTGTAACTGCAATTTACCTGTTTGATGCCATCTTTGGAGTCTCCATTTGGAACCAAGAGGCAAGAGATGCTATCATTATCAGTACTGAAATTCAACCATGTGATGCAATCATTATCAGTACTGCAACTCGACCATGAGATGCTATCATTATCGGTACCTCGAGTTCGGCAGTGATGTTGATATCCACATTCATCATCATCGATATACTGATTTTCATAACGATGGATTTCATTGATTTTTTGTTAATTGTATTTGTAGTTGATCATTTCCTTACAACTTTTCCTCAGGTTATTCTCGGTCTCAAGGTAAATCAAATTCTGTGGCTGGGCACCTCGGTCTTCGGCATCTCCATCCTCTCGAATTTCCTTCTCGTCATTTACAGAGCAGATGACACAAACTCCAGCGAAAGCAACGACAAAACGGTTAATAAACCGACGTCTAAGTCGGGCTGTTGCGAAGAGGAAGCCAAGAAATTGAAGTCTCTGGTGAGTTTTCTCAGTTAACAATAAAAACTGGAATTTAAAGTTTATACAAGATAGATTTATTTTAAAAATAAAAATGCGGTCCACTTATTGCATTCTATTTTAAATTTAAAAATAAAATTTATATGGAAATTCCAAACTGGAATTCGAATAACCAAATACGTTATTGCTTCTCCTCCATTCTTCCAGGTGTCGAGGAGATACGTGCCAGCAATTCCAATGGGAATATTTTTCTTTTTCGGATTCTCGTGCTGCTTCTTCTCCGCCTCAGGTGTTCTGGAAAACAACGTCGTCCTCTACCATGTCATGTTTGGAGTCGTAGCCACCAAGCTCTGCTGTCTCGTTCTGGTTTGTGGACGAGGGCTACTTAATATTCATGCCGCTTAAAATTCATGCTTGTGTGCAGCCATTGAAGCATGTCATTGTGATTATAAATTCATAATTTGACATGCTATCGTTTGAAAGAAAATTAAAATGCTGAAAATGATAATTGGAATGTTATAAATTCATAGAAGCTGGAATGCATTACATTCATTTCGATAATTTCAAAGGACTGAAGCAATTTAGGAATTAAGATATCTTTGTTAAATTATTATTTATTATTATAATTATTATTTTGTCATCCCTGGAGGATATTCTTGCAAATTTATCATATATTGTTACTTACTTGTTTGACATTTATTGTAACTGGTAATTATTATTAATGTTATTGTTATTATTATTATTATTATTATTATTACCTGTTTATTATTTCTATTGTACTTGTCATGTACAGGTGAGTCACATGACCAAGACAGATATGCCTTGTTTGGACTCGATATTCATCGGCCCCTTCCTCCTCCTCCTCGCAGAGATGCTCCGCTTCCCGGAGGAAACCTGCTTGTTGTGGATGGCATTCGTAAGTGATGGTTGACGAGTAAATGTACATTTTATTGGTTGCTTTTGATTTGATGAGGTCTGATGATTATTTAATTATTTCTATGATGTCTAAAGATAATTTAATTAGTTCAATGAAACATAATGACAATTTAATTGATCCTAGTGATAATTTGATTGATTTGTTGAAATCTAATGATAATTTAATTAACTTAATGGACTCTTCGTTGAATTCATTTCATGAAAAAGAAAGCCATCTCACGTTGTTTACAATAATTAAAGTTGTGATTATGCCATTGTTTTAGCTCTTAATATATTTTTTATTCTCAAAATATTTTTTATGCAAATTTTATATTGCCCTCCGTTTTCAGTTCAGTGATGCAATTATTGCTCGACATTAATCTGGCATCTTTATCTTTGATGTTATCGTCTTAATGTGACGGTCATCTGTTTTGTCAGAGAGTCGTAAGCGACCTCTGGCATCTAAAATGTTCTCCTTTTAAACGAATTTTTAGCGATGTTTGATCGATTGCTTCGGCATCTCGACAACTGACTTATTTGTTGACTTCTCGTCGAGAACGTTCTTGAACATTGCTTGGCTGTTTGTGCTTGCAATGCATGAATATTACTTATGAACTCAACTTATGAAAACCATTCCAACTGCAATTCTAACAACACATTGGATTCTTTCATTTAAATTTTTGTTATTCAAACAAATTTCGTTTTATTTTCTTGTTTAAGCCGCTTTAAATTTTTTTTTTTTGATTATTTCTTTTTATCCCCTTCAGGGAGGATGAAAGTGGTTTGTTGTGATGAGAATAATCTTTGAGTGTCAATTAACACTTACTTTGTGTGATTTTTTTGTGTCGAGAATCTGTTGCTGTTTTCGAGCAAGTTTTAATGCAATGTTGCTTGAGTGTAGTAATAATTGCTTAAGTAATATTTAATAATAATTGCTTGAATAATATTTATTATCGATTGCTTGATGGTAAAGTTGAAGATTTAAAGTAGAGTTTATTTAGGAATAAAATATTGCACATTGAAAAATGAACTTTTATTATTATTATTATTATTATTTGAAGTATTATCTGATGATGACGAGGATGATTTTCCTGAATTTCACAAGTTCTTGAAATTAATTTTTCAGTTCTACAACATCATCAACTTGCTCGTTCACGTCAGCAGAGTGTGCAGCGACATATGCGACCATCTCGACATCTACTGCTTCAAGATAGCTCCGCCCCCGTCCCACTCAAACTCGAGTCCGGATTAATAATATTATATTAGTTAATATTCCGACTGCAAGAATAACCACCGGTCGTTTGTATTCCTTTGTAATTTTTGTTGCTTTTGCATATTCAAACCATCCGTGTTTCTGCAAACCAATCATGTCAACAAAGTAGGAGAAATGCATTTGGATGGAGGACCTCTGAAATTACTGCTATTTTTGAATAATTCCTTTAGCCTTCCTTTGGTCCTATCTTTTCAGGCACGTTTGTTATTTGCCTTTGAAATATAGGTCCCGTTTCCATCATCATCAATTGTTGTATTTCAACATCATCACCATCATCATTATTATTGTCATCATACTAGTTGCTACCATCATGTGCCACAAGGTGTACAGATTAAAGAAATTGTTAGATTTCAACTGGCAATTAATTAAAACCCCCTTTAGGCTTGTTTGGTTTTGAATAATTAATGAATAATTCATAATCAATTTTAGGTCATTGGCGACTTTAATGAAAGGTCGTTAATTCATTTGCATTAAAACGACGCCAACAGTGTCGCGCACTGTTTGTTTCTAAAAGTTGCGTCTAAATTTAGGAGTTGATTCGACTGGCCGTTTGTGTTGCCTGTTTCTCTTGTTTTGTCGAAGATTGCAAATGGATCTCCTATTACTAATGCTGACTAATTCTTCATTGTCGCTTCACATCCGTGCAAATCAGTTTCTGCAGTGTTATCATTCGTTCGTGGATTCATTCGAAGTTTAAAAGGCTATTAAGTTTGTTGAAGGTATTTCATGAAATTGGAGTTATTTCTATTTAACATTTGTTTTTTTTTTTAATTTGTGCCACTTTCTTGATTTCTACATGTCGACGTCAGCTTAAATGTAAATCGCCCAACTCACTGCGAAACGCTTGTCGCATTTTCTGGCCCAAATAATATCATTTGTATGTTCTTCTTAAATAGCCGTGCTACCAGTGGCAGAAATGCTTCGCAAGTCCTAACATTTACATCAATGTTTATCAAAACTCCATTGTTATGTGGTGCCATCTCATTTTGGCTTTATGTTGAGGAGGATTTGCAGATATTTTACGATTTAAGAGACACTCCAAATTCAGGTAGCATTTGCACAACTGTGAATTAAGTTTGTCGAGTTTTATTTCGAGTGGTCGTGTCAGGCACTGCCAACAGCAAAATCATGTCATCTCGAGAGAAGCATGTCATTTCGATTATGTTTTTTAATGGCTTTTATTTTTGAATTTTAATACTTCCTAAAAATTGGTTGTCAAGGATACTGTAAAAAAAAAAGTTTATTTTTCATGCCATGCCATCAAAGATTACCAGTGGATTTAATCATTTCTGTTATTCAGCATTTGCTCACTAGTTAGCTTTATTAACTTTATTCAGTGGAAATTCATTTATACCATGCTCTTGAATTAACTTGTACACCTTTACAGTACAACTTCCATCAGGTGGACAAGTTTTTTTAATTCAATTCAAGAGCTTGAGAAACGAATTTATTGTTAGGTGACTATTCTCCTTTAATAGCCACATTTAGTCAGTCACATGACCATGGATCCATCTTGAATAATCCAATAATAAGCTGGTTGTAGTAATGAGGCGTGCTGTGGCTGCCAGAATAATTACCTGTATTGTCTTAAGCTATTAAGCAAATAACGAGTAACACAACTGTTGGTTGCTTGGAGTCTTCATTTCATTCAGTTTCATCATGGGGCAAACCCTTGTACAATTTGAAGAGATAGTCTTTTTGCTGCTAGACAAAAACCAATAGAATCTGCAGACAACTGCTGCCAAATGACTGTCTGCTTGGAAACATTCAGTAAGGTTGGTAATGGACATATTCGACATAGAAACTCCCAAAGTTGACAAAGAATGGCTTCAGCAAGTGGCAAAAATGCAATGTTAACTTCTTAATATTATGAGAGCTGGAAGATTTAAATAACATGTTTTTTATTTCAGCTCTAGTCAGCATTGAAGTAAATTATTCAGAATTTAGATATGTCGAATGAGATTTGACTTTAATTTTATTGGGCATTTTTTTATCGAATTCGTTAATAATAATTCTTAAATTGTGCTGATAAGTCTTCTCATAACTTATTTTTGATAGGATTCATAGCGGGATATATTGGCATTAATGAACAGTGTATGCTCGCAAGTTTATAGCATCATCGGAAATAGTTTAGAATCCTTGTGATCTATGTACGCAAAAACGAAAACCTATTTGTGAGTTTAATACCAAGATAGGTGAACAAAAAATTTATTATCAGTTAAAGGCTTTCAAAAATGTTCCGATTGTCGTCATATTCACAGCCAAACTATAAAATTGACATTTTATAGAATTTAGCTCCCCTTGCCAGAAATATATATATTTATGTAGAAATAAGGTTATATATCTCAAGCCCGCACAAATCAATTTCTGAAACGAGTCTAGGCGATCTCAAATATATAACTGGAAACAAAAAAGGGGAGGTTGTTCACACCAAATTTATGTAATCATAGCCTAAGCTTAATCTTCTTAAAGAGTCGGGCTTAAGTGGCAATATCAAGTGGCTGGTCAAAAGATTTACTCAAATATGTTCAGAGGAACCATCGCCTCACGGCTTAATGTTTTGTTTACTTTGACTTTATTTTGTTGGTACTTATGGAGTCAATAATAATTCAGGTCACATTTGCATATCCGAAATTAGGATATTTCATTTCTATGTGTCTAGTGATCATACTAATCAACTCTCAAGAATAAAATCACGCCAGTACAAGATTCTATTCATTTTATAGACTTTCGGCAAAAAGTCTTTGTTGGTAAGAAATTGTCAAGAATCTTCGGAGAAATTCTGATTCTGATGGCACATCAAGAGCGTAAGTGAGTCTTATTAGTTCAAATTTCCATTGTGCGTTGTTAGTGTTTATTTGTAATCGTTACAACCGTTGTAATTACATAATAATGTGTCCTTTGTGCACGCCTTTAGAATTTCATTTTAATTCGTTTTAACACATAAACCAAAAATTGTCGGCCGATCGTTTTCTAGGTCATTATCGTATCTGAGCGCAACTCAAAGGCGTTTACATGTGAACTTCCAAAATGGCTCTTTCTGGGTTTAAAGATGGCGTTAAATTTCACGCCGCAAATCGAACTTAAAATATTTCTAAGTTAGTTACTCGTAAAATAACTAGGGAATTTCTTGCTATTTTTAAATATTGTTTAAGTTGTATCCTAAACTCTGCATCACGTGCAGAGATGCTCAACAAATGTTGAGTATTGTTGGCTTACGGTGTTTAATTGTGAGGGCGAGTTGGTGAGTTGGGTATGTTTTTATTTTTACTCTTTTTGTCCAAGGCGTAATTACGACAACTAATATTATTGGGTATTACCTCGTTACCGGATTACTGAGAAAATGTTGGAGCGCGTTGTTGCCTCGATGAATGTGATTTTCATGTGAGGATGTTTTGGCGATAATGCGAATCTGTTTCGCTGGCGATGTTTTAAAAACTAACTGACGTTTCGGTAAATTTAAAGCATATTTGCATAGATTACTTGTTTAAAACGAAATATTTACATATGATAATATCCAACTAACTAGCGACTTGATTTGAAATATCCAACTGTCGAACTGATGCAAATTAAATGCTTTCATGAAAGTCGACCTTCTTAGCCCAACAAAACATGTAGAAGTAATATTCTTTTAGGCTCTAAATTTTTAGTTAGATATTTTATGAAATTAGTCCAAGGCCATTAATTTTACTATTATACCAAGTGTTTGCAACTTAACGACTTATGAAATCTTGCCAAGCGTCTCAGCTTGGTTAAATTGCTTAAGGGTTACATTACGGCTGAACATGGCTTTTTTGCGATGTTATAGGTATAAAAGGGGTTTCCCGAGCAATAGAGAATGATGAAGAAAAGAAGAATTTTAAACGAGTATCAATTGGAACGACTCAAAGAGCACAAGTATGCTGCCGAAGGATCTTCGTTGCTCGATCCGTACATGCAACCCTTCTGGAAGTGGCTGGTAGAACAGATTCCTCTGACATGGGCTCCAAATGCTATCACCCTGTGGGGCCTAATAGGCAACATCTTGTCCACAATATTCCTCATGCTATATTGCCCCAATGGTTTTGGAGAAGCCCCTTGGTGGTGCTACACGTTGTGTGCCGTATTCCTCTTCGTTTACCAGTCTCTCGATGCCATCGACGGCAAACAAGCTCGACGAACGGGAAGCTCTTCCCCTTTGGGGGAACTCTTCGATCACGGATGTGACGCCATGTCGATGGGTTAATAACATCTTTCACTTTTTATTTTTCTGCTTATGCGTTCATTATTTATACAGAACTTATTTAGCCCTATTAGTCTCACATTTAGCTTCAAAACGGTCAAATTACAGTCATAATCATCGTCGGAGTTTCTATATCTACCCAACTGGGGTCGGTTCCCTACTTATTCTCCACCCTGGTCTTTCTCGGCACGATACTATTCTATGCTGCTCAGTGGAAGACGGCAACAATCGGAAAAATGCAGTTTAACTTGTAAGAATTGTTTGTGTTGCTATTCCGTTATCTCCTGCAACATATTGGTATATGCGGCAGTCTTGATTACTTGAGTCATGCAGATTTAATCAATTAAATTGTTCAAATTAACTTTTGATTTATTGAAGAAAAATGGCGCTTGGCCATGAAACTGTCCTTGCAATCGACTAACGCGTAATTCACGCATCAAAGTTGTGCTATAAGATCAATGATGATTTTTAAATAATGATTAATGTCCAACAGCTTGGATGTGACAGAGGGCCAATATTTGGTTATGTCCTTGTACATGTTTAACTGCATTTTTGGTGAATCCTTCTGGACTTATGAGGTAAGATATGGTGATTGTGATGATCACATTAAAAACAGGTTGTATTGTATAATAAATTAAACTCTAAGTGGCTGTTTAGTTGATGATCCATGACAGTTGTTTAATAATAAGTTGAATTATTGTAAAAAAAGATCTAACTCCTTTGAAACTCCCTGTAGGTGGCGAAGGGGACCAAACTGAACGCAATCCTTGGCACACCTGTCGTCGTGGTCGGAGTTTATATTCTTAAACGTTATCTATCCGTCATTTGCAATTCAGAAGACAGAAGAATGAAAGGCGATTGTCATTCATCAACCAATACGCTCAATTACCAGACAAGGCAGTCACTTATCCCGTCCAGATTCCTGCCGGCCATACCTATTACCATTTTCTTGGTCTTGGGAATGGCTTGTACTTTCTTCTCTTCGTCTCGGGTCATGGAAAACAATGTCGTCCTCTACCATGTGATGTTTGGAATCGTTGGTACCAAACTGTGCTGCAATGTCCTGGTTAGTTATTTTTCATTAACCGACTCACGTGTTTATTTTTAACTTGTAGTTATATTAAAGAAGGGATAATATTTGGCTAAGCATAGATGGTTGACTATTTAAATTAAAAAAATGCTTTGGGTGATGAGGACTTAGTATTAATATGTTATTAATAACTATATGTACCTTAATATTAAAAACTAAGGTTGCAAAAGTTTGTACATGTTAAATACAATTTGTGATACTAAGAATGATAGTATAAAATGATGGAGGGATATAAAACTTAACTTGATAGGTGAGTTACATGACCAAGACAGAGATGCCTTGCATGGACTCCATATTCATTGGCCCGTTTCTCCTCCTTGTTGCTGAGATTTGTCACTTCCCTGAAACCTGCTTCCTCTGGGTAGCATTTGTAAGTAGATGATTCCATTTCATTCTTCCAAATGTAGAACAAAATTATTATTCGTATTACAATCTCATATCTTAACAAATGACTTAACTCAATAGTTATATATTTTTCATTTTCAATATATGTTTAAGTTAAATTTTTTGTACTAACATCAGTTTAAAATCAGCAAATTTTGTTTACAGGTATTCTGTACCATCAAATTGTTACTCTACGTCTGTCGAGTTTGCAAAGATATCTGTGATTATCTAAATATTTTCTGTTTCAAAATAACACCGGCCTGAAGGAATGTTGGTTGCTAATTATGTCCACGATCGAAAAATTTTGCGTGCCGTGCGAATTGTTTAAGTATTACTTCTTATCTGATGCTGGATTTGTCGTGTTAAACACACCGTGATTGCCAAAATTTGCATTTCAATTGTTGTCATGTTTTTGTTGTATCAAATTTCATTGCCAATTTTGATTAAGGCAGTTTTAGCAGTGTTTATCACCTCAATTAAATGAAATAATGAATAATAAATGAAGATGGGGTCAAAAGTTGTCCGAGTTTTGTTTAAAGAATTGCATCTCAAGTATGGCTGATGTTACTACAGTTAGAAATTGTTAAATATGGTTGATATTACTATAGTTTGAAAAGGTTAAGTGTGGTTGATGTTATTAAGGTTAGAAATGGTTAAGAAGTGGATTTCAATAGAAAATGTTTAGAATGAAAAGTTAATCCATGCAAGTACCTGAATTATCGATAACAAAGTGCTTGAACAAATTTTAGCATGTTGAAAAATGTTAATAAGCATGTTTCTCAAATGCACACAAGAATTAACCCAAGGTGGTTTCCCACCTATTAAATAATTAGAATATTTACTTTAAAGTAGCTTCTTTTAACTTGCATGTTGAAAGGCATAATTTTCATGGTTTGTTGAAATGTTACATAGAATAAAAGTAAAAATGTTTTTAATCGTAGGTAAAAAGATGCTAATTTCTCTTCAGAAGCTAGGAAAAAATAGTTAATACAGTGATTCTGAGATTAAAGATATATAGCTAGTAGTGCTAACTGAAAATATAATCTGGTGAGAAGTCTATCACAGCTTGCTAAGGTCTTTGAAAACTCTGCTCATTAAACTGGCTTGGTTTTGCTTTTATAGTAAGTCCCAACTTCGACGTTGATTCCCGAGCTGTGGAACTCGTAGTAGCTGGTCGCATGAAATGCCACATTGGAAAGGACGATGATGTATTCGCAGACGGCAAACATCGTGTACACTGGAAACAATTTTTGTTAGTTACAAAAGAAGTATGTGATCGGGACAAAGAGCTTGTTTACTTTATTTATTAGTCTATAAATAATTCTCATCATTATTATATATCCATGTGCACCACATACACACATCCCTATGATGTGGTTCTCCATCTAGGAAAGTTAGCATAGCATATCTTACCCCCTGCTCTACAGGATGCATTGTGCCAGTAGAAAATGAAGCCAGCAGACAAGATGGAAAGAAAATTAACAATCCACAGTCTCTTCTTGAACTTGTATGATTTCCTTTGCTTTGTTGTAAGGAGTGTTGTTTCAAGATTTACTTATTATAATGGAATACATCATCGCTCGAAATAATTTGCGAATATTTAGAGGTGATTAATAATAATAATATTAATTTAATTAAATAATAATTTAGAATATTTAGAGATGATTAATCAGTAGTGTTGACAAACATTGATATTGATCAGTATTGATAATTGGCAGTGTTGCTAAATAAAGGTTGTTAAGACGTCTGAATGAAATCTAAATTAAATCCACAAAACAACTAAAATGACTCGTCGAAACTTTACAAACGTGAATCAACTTTAGTGAAAACTTTAAAAAGGCAGACTCACATTGATGGAGTATGAAGGATCGTTCTTAATCTTAACGTTCACAAACAACTTCAGCAACATGTGCAACTGGGAGAGAACGACGAACATGATGAAACCAGCCGCATGGTAACCTAAAAACCAAAAACTAAAAAATCTCAGTTAGTAAAACAACATACCAGAGTACTTAAAAAACTCATGAAAAGCAGATATGAAACATGCCCATTCACAATGAACTCTTTAAGTGCAAATAAAATTTAATGGAAACCGACTGTGAGCTTCATTGGACGGAACCACGGACAGGAACACGAGGCTGAGGTTTTCTCCGACGTCGGCGAGGGTCAAAAGGTACAGCAATGAAGGGGTAGCCGAGGGGAACGTCCCGTAAAACTTGAGGTACGCCATCGCGCAGAACAATCTCGGTGAGCACTGCAGGGCTATTAAAAACTGCCAGAAATATCTCTCTGGCTTCAAGCCTATAGCAGCACTTATTGAAGGAAGGTAATTGGCAACCTGAGGCAACAAAAACATATCCCCTTTCACTGGTTTAATAAACTTTTAAATTAGTTGTTTTAATTTCATCTCTTATTTCAATGTTAATTGGCATCTTTAGCCATGAAAAGGCTATAATAAACTTTGCATTATTATTTTATTATTAATTTTGCATTTGTATTTTATTAATACTATGTAACAACATTTCACTTCAGTAACATTTTATAATAAAAAGTAAAATTATTTTGAAAGCATTCTCTCAAAACTTACATGACAGTGTGTATATGTTGATTCTTCATAGTGTATTGCAATTGTCAAGAAGAGACAAAGTGCAAAAGCAAATACGGGCAATGCTAAGACAACAGTAAATATTTTAGTCAGGTTGAAACCAAAAGATGTTGTATAGACTTCATCAATCTGGACAGTTGTTTCATTTACATTCTTCTGGGGCATTTCTGAAATACATTGCAATAAAAAAAGTGAACATTTTAAGCAGGACGAACACATTGTCAAGCTAATGAAAAACTGTCAAATCTTCCTGGTTTTAACATAACATAATATTTTTATTTGTAGTGGTTTAAGAATTTTATTATTCCACTCCATTCCATTTTAAGTGAATATACTGACAAACAAGCCCATTGAGATAAATAAAGTACGAATACCACAGGAAAATTTACAGACGTTCAGAATAAGTTCATGAGAGATCATAATTCTTGTAGAACCAATATTAATGTTCGGTTTGTGAAATTATTGCTGAAACCAACCTATAACAATTCGCTGCTAAATTTAGAAGTTTATAAAAGATATAAATGAATGAAGTCCTAAAAAGTGACCTGCTTCAGATGGTTTAGAAGCTAAAAACAAACGAATTGAGTTAATAATAAACATCGGCTAAACCACAACACGTGTTATGTTAATACTTGACGACGACCGAGAGCACAATAACAAACTAATCTATTATGAAGTACATCTTGTAGGAAAAATACCCCACTCTTAAAAACTTACTACTTTTTGCCTAAGCGACTTTTGCCCCTAGCTTGCCCGATGAGAAATCGCAACCAAAACACAGACAAACAAAATCCGGTACTTTCGTTGCTGTCCCGCCTGAGCAGCTGTTGTCGTCCCCTGGAAAAGCTGAAATGACTAAATGACTAAAAGTCACATATCCTACCCGATCTCTCGTTTTTGTCAAGGTTCTGGAAGACTTCCTTAGCTACCAGATTAAACTACAGGTAGAATTAAGAAATTCCTCATACAACCAATATGGCAAGACACAACTATTAATAAATCAAAAAATTTATTCAATTATAAACTTGTAATAAGATGAGCGATTAGTTGCAAATGGAATACACGCAATTAACAAATCTTTAGAAGTATTTATTGCGGGTTTAGTGCATCTTTCTAAATTAAAACTGTCGTAAATAATATTAATTAATATAACTTGAACTGTGACTATACGTAACTACAGCTAGAGAAGGTTATGATTGGGCGGCCCTTTTCGATTTTTTTTTCTTTTCTAAATGAGGTGGGGCTTCTTCATTTTGGGAGGAGTGACGAATGTTGACAGCTGTCCCTGGCTTTGTCTTAACCTGGATTCTGAGGCTCTGACCAGGAAAAACGTCATCATTATAGTCATCCTCTCCGTTATATTCTTGGTTGTGGATAAACTGTTGATGACGATCTTCTGAAGATGACCTCTTACTATGCAGAATTTCTCTTGAATAGTCAATGTTAATTTGCTTCTTTTTCTTTTTTGACTTCACTTTCGTCTTTTCTTCACTCTCTCTGCCGGACGTCAGCAGCAGTTCTTCCGTTTCTTCGCTCACTTCCGACAAATTCTCCAAACCCTTTACGACCTTTGATTTTTCATTTGAACCTTTGTTTTTGTTTTTCTTTGACCTCACAGGAAGTGGCAGATGTTCATCATCTGAGCGTCCAGGCATTGGTTCTATGTAGGAAGTCGTCGTTGTGATGACCTCGTCCAGCACCTGTTGACCTTTGATGTTTTTTCCAGGTCGTAGTGGTTCTGCTTCCGCTTCGTCGACGCTGCCAAAATCATCGAAATCATCGCCTACTACTTTCCTTAATGGTTCTCTTTCCAGAAGTTGTGAACCCTGTTTGCTATGATGGTGAGCTGAAGCATCGAGGTTTCTGGAAAAGAATTAGGATTTTGTCTTAATGTTATTGTTATTATTATAGAGAAAACGCAGTCGACTCCCAAATAAAACATTTTTGCAATCAATTTATAATTTGCTTTAAGTTTGCCCCGCAAATAAACTATTTGAATTCTATTCATAAAATTCAAATTTAAAAACGTTTTTTTTAAGACATTTTCGATTAACAAATTTTATTTACAATTACCTAAAAATGTATTTGCCAATAGTAGTTTATTTGTCATTTGTCTCCTCCAACCACTTTAAATTAATGTTAAATTGAATTAAGCGTCAATTAATTAAACGATAATTCATTAATATTCAGCTTTGGTAGAAGTATTTAAAATACGATTATCGAAATTCGGATATTGATTTAAAAAGTAGGAGTGGTTTATCACACAAACAGTAGTCTCCTTAAACTACGATCAATTAATATTATGTAATGTTAATAAAATCTTACGCTCTCGATAGAGTGGTGGCAAAGCTGACAAATTTTTCTCCCTTCTTCTTTTGCTCAGCTCTTTGGAAGTAGCAGACCAAAATGGATCCGAAAATTAACGCAATTCCCCCAAGCGCCAATATGATAGGTCCAGGACTGCTAAGAGGGTCAAACCCCACCGATACACTTCCTGGCCAATGAGCGACGATGGTCATAGTCATGCCAATAAACATCGTACCTAGGGCCATGATCAGGATCAGAATTGTGATTGGTCGACAATGGGGAGGGCTGGAGTTTCGTGTCATTTGAGCAGCAAATCGTATTCGAGCTAGGGTGTCTCGTTCATCCATCCCTGCCGTTGATTGGTTACTGGGGAAAACGTTTGAACGAGATATAGTTATTTTAAGAGCGTTTATTGTATCATCAATTGTATTTATTTTCATGTTTTATTATTAATATTATTGTCATAATAGGCCTCACCGAACTACACAAAGCAAAAAGGTGAATAAACACCCTTAGAATGTATTAAATCTTGAAAGGGTTAAATACTTTAATTAATTTCATCATTGATTTACATAACAAGGTATTTCATTCAATAAAAATGGTCACTGACCAGCGTTAACTAACTCTGAGTAATTAGATCCGATTAAAAAGACATTAAATTCTTTCCAAGGAAGTCACGAAGAAAAGTTGTTTTCATGATGAATCCTTCATTTGTCAACTCCATGTTTTGAAGTGACCTTTCTACCTGTAATGCTTATGATTTCAATCAAGAGGTACTCAGGATAGCTTGATACCGTGTGTCACTCTTGTTGCTGAAAGCTCACTAAATGTTAAACAGAAACCAGTAATTGCTGATTGATGAGATTATTATTCGCCAACTCTAGTGATTGGTCCTTCAATCATCCTGGATTTGCATTGGATTATCTTGGAATCACAACCAAAGTCACGAACATTTTTTAATTCTTAAATAATGGAGTAAATAGTGATAAAGTAAAAAATTCCTTAAGGTGATATATTTTGATGGAAATTACGATAAGTATCATTCAAAATATCGAACGCTAGATAAATAACTTCAGAAACATAGGAAAGGGACAAATAATATCAGATCTCAATGTTATATTTCAGAATTAATGAAATTTGTACAACCATAAAATCAATCTCAACCTTAGATTAGGTTCAAGCTATCAAGATTAAATGAATACCTGAATAAACAATTGCATACCTAAGCAGTGGCTCAGCTTATCTGTGACTTGAAGTAACCTTATCTAATAAACTGATTAGCATCTACATATAACGTTACCGCTCATAATAAATCGAAAACAAGGTGAATTTTGCCTCGGTGTTGTCTGAATGTGGTCGCATTAAAAAAAACTGTAATAACTAATTATAATTCTTATTATAACTACAACATCGTTAATTGTAACTCAGTGGAACTTGTTAGCTTTCATCAGAAAAAAAATATTGATCATATTTCCAAATGTGGACTCGATCATATTCTGAGATGTTTTATTCCAAGAACCACGAAATATTTTTGTTGCTTGATGTTAGACTGTTTTCCGAAAATTTACAAGATATTTTGTCCCATTTATAAAAGGAAGCTTCTGCTGCTGGGACTCTAGCAAACCATTTAAATTAAGTACTGTATGTACTCATCCAATTAAGTACTGAAATGAGCTCGTTTAGAAAGACATGAACAAGAATATATAATTTAGAGTGTCAATATAATTTGTAGACAACATCATATCTGCATAACCTTTTGCTGAAAATAATAAAATTCTAACTAGAAAAATTCATTGCAATGCCATTATAGATAGCAATACATAGCAAGAAGGAAAGCCTATCCAAAAAGTGCACCTCACATCTAAAGTCTAACATCGTGCCAACGACAGAGAACTCTCATAGAAATCCAGGAACCAAAATTTTTCAAAATAACTAGTACAAAAGAGATTCCAATTTGGTGTTGTGCAGGTACAACACCTCCCAACTAATAATAACAATAAAAAACTAATAAACGGCATCGATGATGATGATAATAATTTTATTGGATGGCATGTTCCAGTCAAATCTAAATGACTCAGTCCAAAGTACACATTTTTAAACAAATTCAACCAGTAGAAATCTATCAACAACATGCGGTAACCAATGAGGTTACTGTAGAGTGAACGTCCAATAGGTTGTCGACACATCAAAACTCAAATCATCGACTCTCAGGACCTGAACAACTTGAACCTCTGCGAGAAGCTCACGTTGCCGTTGTTTATTGCGTTCTTGATGTCTTCGTACTTTGGCATCTCCTGCAGGTTGCCGAGGGCTGCAACAGACGGCTTGCTGCAGAGCATCTTCTTAATGACGCGATGGATGTCAGCCTCAGTCACCTTTTCTGTTTTGGAAAAATTAATTCTTTTGTGTGATTCGTTGATATAAATCAAGAAGCCGTCCAATAACAGAGCTTAATACTTAACAGTATATAACAGTTTCTTAATACTTAGCAATAATACTTAACTAACTCTAACCCTGATACTTTTTAAATATAATTCCTCTACACATAAAACACCAAACCAATATCCAGTACATCTTAAAATTGCTTAAATTCTACAACTCAAGTATAATTCAACTCAAACTTAAAGTCATTGGCATTCATTCCCTTTATAAGCACCGCCCACAAAGCAACACCACTGGTCAAGAAGACTTACGAATGAGGTCGCAGAAATACTCCGGAGGCATCCTCTTCCCATGGGCAAGCACCTGCCTCCCGATGTCTTCGAAGACGACCGGTCGAGACTCGAGGTTCATGAGGAGGAGGGATTGGAGTTGTGCTTTGGCCCTGCCAAGTTCCTCTGGGGAGATGTCACTCTGGACGTTCACCAACTCTTTCATGATGACATCAGTCAGTTCTTTCAACTGATAATAATAATTTGGTAGTCAGCTTATAAGTCCGTTCAGCTGATAATAATAATTTTAGTTTAAATTTTAATGACTAATAATAATAAATTTTTAAGATGCCAGCAGGGTATGCAACAAAACATGAAATTGTTTATGCTCGACATGCATCTAATAAGAATTCATTCAACCAATGTTGAGCCTTCATTATTCATTACACAGCAAGCACAACCACAACAGAACCTACACTAGCGGGGTGAGCACTGGCACTGATGCAGAACAAACCAGAATCATTGTAAACATGGTTGAAAGCCGTGGCATTGTGGATCCAATGGTGCCTGTTGAAATCAATGTCAATCACTTCAATATTATTTCAGTCCTCACACTGAACTAGTAACAGAATTTCATGGCAAAGCAAGTGCAATAACTTGACAATAAACATTTGTTTTCTTTATAGTTCATTTACTACTGCTACTGGGATTTCACACGCTCAAATCATGCAATGTTAAACAACACACTACCAAATGACATTCAGTCTAACTAAAACTCTTGCATCGGGCAAATTTGACACTGCAAAAGCGCAGGAAGTAAAATTCTGATGGAATTTAAGTGTATTTCAACCCCACCTGTTCAGCACGTTCAGATAGAGCCTTGAGTACATGCCCTTGCCCGGTCCTCCGGCAGAGAATGACCCTCCTCCGCCCATGAGGATGTTGAGGATGCAACTGATGACGAAGTCCTCGTGCTTTTGCGAGAAGCTCTCCAGGCCGATGACGAAGTGGGCGAGTTCGGGCATCGGGGTTGGACCGAGACTGACGTCCGATAAATCCTTCACTACCTGGTGTTATTATGAATTGATGTTATTGTGAATTTATGTTGATATGAATTTAAATGCAGATCAGAATATTCAAAATGTTTATAATTATGTTCTTTACAGAGTCCAGGATCATCATAAGATGAATAAGAAAGTATTTATATTGTGATCAATCTCATAATTATTAAGATAAATTATTATTATTGTCTTGGGATATATCAAAACCTCCTAAAAATAGTCTACCAGATTGTGAAGAAATCATAAAATTATTCCTTTTAAATTGACATCAAAGATAAATAGCTTAATAAGATGAATAAGTAAGTATTTATATTGTGATCAATCTCATAATTATTAAGATAAATTATTATTATTATTGTCTTGGGAGATATCAAAACCTCTTAAAAATAGTCTACCAGATTTTGAAGAAATCATAAAATTATTCCTTTTAAATCGACAAAGATTCTTAACTAATAATTTTTAAATTACAACTCAAAGATACATAGCTCCTGAGCAAATAAAAACTAAAATTATTCCTTTTAAATCGACATCAAAGATTCTTAACTAATAATTCTTAAATTACAACTCAAAGACCAATAGCTCCTGAGCAAATAAAAACTGACTTGTTTTGAGCCTCCAGTGTACTGGGCGACAGACAGGTCCCTCTTGGAGGGGAGAGAGGTCACGGACGGATCGCTGGACCACGTCGGTTGGGATGTGAAGTGCTTTATTGCCAAGTCGACAAACTGCTCATGGTCAACTCCGACACCTGCGGTGAATTAAGAATAAATTGTATGCAAACTAAAAGGAAACACAGTCGAGAGAAAATAATAATTATGAAGCAGTACAACTATATTTAGTCATAAATAACAGCACAAATTGTAATTATTACAAGATAATTTAAAAACCAGCCATTCAAATCACATAAATGTAACATTCAGTAACATTAAGACAAGGCATGTCACAAATCTTGTATTTTTAAACAAAAATTACAATTCAACACAAGCGCAGTGAAAGTTCACAAACCAGCGAGTACCATCCTCTCGGGGGTGTGGTACTGGTTGAGGTAGTTCAGGATGGCAGGTCGGTCGATGAGGGATACGTTGTTGGCAGGGCACATTTTGGGCAGACCCAGGGTGTTGTCTTGGTAGGCTGCCTGTCACCATTATCATAAGATTAAATTGATTATCTTAGAGCAACTTCACAGCATTATTAATCTGAATTATTGATTTAATCATTAATGGCTGTCATTATTAGGATCGGTTAATTAATTAATAATTAGTATTCAGGATTTCTAGCATGCTCATTAATATTCATGTCAGTCACTCACTGCATGGATGAGCTCCACAAGAAGAGGCTCTGGGTCGGGATTCATGTCGACCGTTTCCAACTCAAATTCAATCGCCTGCCTGGCCAACTCGACCTGCATAATAATCAATTATGAACTCATGAATAAGTAAATGGAGTAAAACGAATAATTTATTATAAGGAAGTGTTAATAAACTTAAATAGACAGCTCAATATTAATGCCACAGTGATGAATAAAGACACATTTTAATTTCAACGGAAACTCAGTCGATTTTCTATGAATCCAAGTTATTAAGTTAATAATGTCTTCTTGAACTCAATGATTTGAATAGTCAATGCTTTTAACAAATTCTATGGCCATGATAATCTACTAGTAATTAGTAGTAGTATTAGTTAATAATTAGTAATATTATAATGATACAGTAGTAATGATATATTAGTATAATAATAATAATAGCGGTCTACGTGATAACGTAAACAAGTTTACCTCCTCTGCTGATATTTTTGGCCTGAGAACAACCTCTGACAGCAACTCAGTGACTTCAGAAACCCCGTCAACAGAAGCAGAAGCCGCATAAATCAGGACGTCCCTTATCGAGTAATTTTTAAAGTCATTTTAATTAATTAGTTTTAATTACTAAACTTTTAAGTTTAAGAACTCAGATTAAGAAATAAGATGAGAAATTGGAGTAATTTTGCACAAACAAAATTAATAACACCAACACCTTATTATTATTATTACAATGGAAAGAATTATTTTGTTTAAACAGATAAGGCAAAGAAAAATAATTAGCATCAGTAAGTCATAATTTTGTATTCCATCGAGCACAACATTAAGTTGTTAGCAGTCGTTACCTCGATCCTTGACAGTCACATATTCCACCATGTTGTTCAAGTTTGTGGAGGATTGCATCTCTACTCGAGAACTTTGATGTTGACTAGAAAATTTTTTTTTAAATTTAACTGTAAATAATTCAAAACTTTTTAATGAATCGACAACACACGACTCACCGAAAAGCCGAGCTTTTCCAGGAAATGACTAATTCCACTCTTGTGGCTGGTTTCATAACGTGATCCCGAATCAATCAACACTGAGGCAGAATCAATCGATCAGTATGAATTTATGATTGCATGATGAAATTGAATGATAAAACACTAAACAAGCTGGAAATAAGTACAAAATTGTGGTCGTCCAATATTTATAAAAAATCATAAGATTATAGGTTAAGAAAATATTGTTGTTTCAAATAACAAGATATAACATTGCAAATAACATATATATATTTATAAAGACATATATATTATAACAATGGAATTTACAGAAAACTAACCTCCTACAGTGCAAAACATGCCAAATTTAGGCTGAGTTGCAACACGTAGGCCGTTTTCAAGAGTGGTGATTTTGGTGTCATACTGTTGATTATTCAAAGTGGCAAAATTTGGCTCAGGAAGCCATGGCACAGTTTCATTTAGTGGAATACTTGTGATGTCTTGATGCTTGTCTCCATTGTTAATGTTAGACGAAAATAATTTCAGTGATGATGAGCTTGTTGAAAAGCAATGGCGACTCAATAGAGAACTGACTGGCTGAATCAACCTAAAATTAATATCAAAATAGAATTATTTTATTTCACGTTGCCCTATCCACAGCATCATTACAGAGAAGACAATTCAAGAGATATCTATCACAATATGGTCTCTGCAACACTTTTGGCAATAAACAAATACGCTATAAACTGCCAGATCGAAAGAAGGTGACATTGTAAAGACTAAGACAACAATGAAGCTAATCATGCGGGCGATAATCAATCTCAATGTAAACAAAATGCATTTAGATAAAACACTTGATCTCAAAAATAGTCCAGAATAAACAAAAGCGGTAATCTTACCTTTTTGAAAATCTGGAACATACCCTCAGGCCTTTAATCCGATTAATCGTCGCCATCGTTAGAAATATGCGCACAATCGACGTAAACAACTATATCGGCTAGTTAGTGACTACCAGGAATGAGCCAGCAATTATTTTTAAAAAGTCGCTAAACATTATTAGCTACAAAATAAAATAAAATATTATTAAACAAATAAATTTAAATATTTAAATGCGATAAAAATTTATTACTTACTACAAAATGCCAAAAATGGGCCAAAAAACTCAATAACTTAATAGGCTTTAATAAACAACTCCAAATTACAAACCTAGGCTTTGTTAGTAAAGTTTTTGTCTCGACAGAAAGAGAATCACCAATCTTAAGCACTATTCCGAATTTATTTAAAATGTGATGCGACAGGTAAGATGCACCTTAATCAGATAGTATTTAGGGAAGGCTGCCAAACTGGTCTAAAGTTTAATATGATTGCTCTAGTACGCAATTTCCAAAAAAGCAATTTTACTTTGTTCAATAATGATATCTGACACAGAGCAAAAGCTCTGTTAGGTTCATTGACAAGTTTTGAATTTATTCTAACGGCACAATTATTTTTGAAAATATTTGAACACACAACGCCATTATCGGAATATTTGCAAACAACTGGAATGGATATACTACGAGCCTATAAGATGGTTCAAGACTGAATTAAGCAAAGTAGATAAAAATTTTGATTCCATTTTTCAAGCAGCTACAAATTTATAAAATTTGCAAACGGTGAACTAGAAAAAAGAAATATCGATATTGAAGTGCAGACGGTTTTGAAAGAAAAAAGAATTATAGCCAACCAACCACTTGAAAATGCGAAAGATAAATTTTGTGTCAATATTAACTGGTTATGGATTAAGTAATTAATAGTTTAAAATAGAGATTCTCTGAGCATGTCTTTGAGGTTGTGTTTAGGCTGATTTATCTTGTTTAGATCAAAGAAATTTCGCAGAAATTTTGAAAAGAATGCCTAATGATGCATTGCAGCATCTGAGTGGGTTGCTCAAAACATTTGATGATAGTGTCACAAAATATCAGCTTCAAACTGAATTATTGGATTTTGCAAGGGAATGGGAAAATTTTCAAACAACTCTTGAAGATGAACATAATTTGATCTTGAAATGGAAGTATCGGACTCTGTCTCAGACAACATTCAACAATCTAAATCAGTAGAATTACTTGAAAATATCTTTACCATCCCAACAGTTGAAAACAGCAACGACTACAAAAATAAATGCAAATTTTGCAAAAAATGTATTGTTTGTTGTTATTTTGTTCTCCAGAAGTTTAATTTGCATAGTCTTGTTTATTCAAATTTGTATCTGGCTTACAAATTTGCGTTTACATTATCCTCATCAAAGTTGCTTGTGAGAGGTCGTTTTCAAAATTGAAATACATTTTGAACAGATTAAGAAATTTGCTGAGCCAGTCAACTTTACAATCATTCATAATGATGTCTTGTGAGAAGGACCTTCTTCCAAGAATCAATAACAATGAAATCGTTGATGTTTTTGCATCGATTAGTGAAACGATGAAAAAGTTGTTACTCTAGTTAATAGTGAATAGACTCTAGTGTTTCTTATGTTTAAGTTGTTAAAACTAGGAGTTATTTAATTGTTTAAAGTTGTTTTGAATAATTATGAATTTGAACATGTAATAAATAGATTTTTGCAACTTAAAGCAGTGATTTTGAACTTCAAAATTTCATTATTATATATGAAGTAATTATAGAAACGAAAGAAAAAATAAATAAAAATTAAATTAAATTTAAAAAAAAAATAAAATATTAAATTATTGAAAAAATTTATATAAAACTAATAATGAAGTGGGCCGCCACGTCCAAAAAGGTTTGTTCTGTAATACTACTGACACCAGCACAAAAGATGGTGAAACATTATGTTCATTCTTTAGAAATGTGTTCTAGTATTCACAAATTACAAAAAATGATTGACATTTTCTTTGGTTTAAACCCTATTTATCAAATTACCAGGGAGACAGAGAACGTAACAAAATTATAATAATTCCTTGTTTTGTCATTAAAAAAGATATTATCCGGTTTCAGTGTTTAAAAGGAATAAGAATTTTGGGCATGTAATGTTCATCAATGCAAATATGTCTGCTTGGCTGTATTCATTATTCTTCTTGTTTATGATGCTTTCCCATATATCGTTCCAATATTCCTTCCGACTTCAGAGAGGAACATATTCAAACATTAATTTGTGCAAAATTGGTACTCCTACCTATTCGAGATCAGTTAGATGTGCCATCGAATGCTTTGGGATCTGCCAAACACTACTGAGAATAAATTGCAAGAATTTCAAATATGAGAAACAAATGAACCTCTGTTCAATTTACAATGATGTCTTACGTTATGATTACAGTAAATATAGCAATAAGAGTTGCTTTGGATACCAAGTAATTCCAGGTTAGTATACTCATGTTATCACTTGATAAAAATTACGTAATATAATACTGAAATAAACCTGGGATCCGCTAACTAGTAAGTTTTAGAGTAAGTTTATTAAGCAAGTATTCAGTTAACAGAACTGAATAATCGAAGGTAAGTGCGTCACGGATTTGAGATAGACGATGCAAATGGATATTTGGGCTTCTAAGTTGTTTGGATTGTCGCTGAATGTCAGGTGATTAGCGAGAATTCTTTATTAATAATAGCAATAATAGCGCTACCACGTGCACGCAAAAGATACCAAATGTAATTAAATATAAATGTAATTTAATATAAATTAAACATGATGATGATGATGATGATGATGATGATGATGATGATGATGATGATGATGATGATGATGATGATGATGATGATGATGATGATGATGATGATGATGATGATGATGATGATGATGATGATGATGATGATGATGATGATGGATGATGATGATGATGATGATGATGATGATGATGATGGATGATGATGATGATGATGATGATGATGGTGGTGATGACGATGACGATGACGATGATGATGATGATGATGTCATGCAAGGGGAAGTTAAAATACTATTTTACAAAATTAATTTTATATTCAAACAGATTGTCCTGCAGGTTTCAAATATTTAGTTGAAAACAATAAATGTGCCAAAATGCAAATTGGCAATTGGAATTGGTCTGAGGTCAACAAATTGCATCCACTGTCTCATCCTGTTATTTTGATGATGAAAAAAATTTATTAGTATTATCTTTGTTCTGTCAAACTGAAAGTAAACCATCATTTTTCATTTTTATTTAAAAATAATTAATGATCTTTTAATTTTCTATTAAATAATAAGAAAATTAACTGCACCTCCAAATATTGTATTGTCGCTTAATGTACATTTTATATATTGACTTTTATGAACTAAAAAAAAACAATAAATAATAAATAATATGACTGGCACATTTTTCCAAATTATTATAAATTATTGAAATAACCCGGGGGTCCGCAAATAAGTAAGTTAACTAATAAGTTTATTAGAACAGGTATTCAGTTAACGGAACTGAATAATAGAAGTTAAGCGTTTAAGGAATTGAGGTACTTAAGGATGCAAATGGTTATTTGGGCTTCCAAGTTGTCTTGATTCTCGTTGTTTGTCAGGTGATTATCGAGAATGCTTTTCTGTAGCAAAAATAGATCCCACGTGCCCGGAAAAGATGCCAAATATAATTAAGTATAAATTTAATTATATTAGCAATATAAACTTAATTAATTTCCAAAAATCTAAGTTTACAACATTACACCCTCCTTAAATCTGTTCGTCCCGAACAGACTGCTGCTCCCCGTGGTACTTCGCCAGTTGGCGAATGTGTGCCACCTTCATTTTTACTCTCGGGACACAATCTCTAACATGGTGCCCATGTATCACCATTGTTTCAATGCGAGCCCTTCCTCTTCTCGTATCTCTACTAAAACGCTTGCTGAAAAAGATCAGCAAAACAACCAACAGCACTAAATGCTCGCCTCGAATCTCCGACGACCTCCGAAGGCCAGAAAGCCCGCCCTGGCTGAGAACTCCACAAATGAACTCCTCAGTCATTGATTCAACCTTATCAAACACGTACTCACGACCACCGAGTACCTCACCGTCAACATCTCCCCTCTCAGTTACAATGACAACCCCAGCTCCAACCTCCACGATATCCACAGCTGAATCGAATTCGGAAACCTCCAACTCAAATCGATCGCCACTGTTTTCCGGGTCCAGTTCCTCCACTGATTCCTCAACTCGAGGAGGCTCCACTCTGGTCTCTCCCAAAATCCCCCCTTCAATTATTTCTTCGGTTCTCTCCACAACCGATACCAACGAGGCAATCGTGCACGGAACTGGCTCATCGGACACTGGCGCGACTTCTCTGGAGTCTGCGAAACTCTCCCTCAGCTCACCGTTGTCCTTATTCTCAACATTTATTGGGAGCTCCACTATTGGACTGTCCCCGTCAACTACCAAACTGGCCTCACTCACCTCAGCAAAGGTCTCCTCAGCACCGTTCTCCTCACCCAGCTCTTCCCTCAGCTCCATTCCCGATTCCTCACTCCATGGAAGAAACACTTCGCTTTCCAAAGTTCTCCCATCTACAATTTCCTCGGTCTCCTTCTCAACCGAAACCAGTGTGGCAATCGGGTACACTGCTGAGGCCTCAGCTGGCATGATGTTTATGGTGCTTGATGGAGTCTCCTCCGGTTGGTAGCTAGTAGAGGCCTTGTTGGAGAAAACCTCAGTTACTTTTTCCATCTTTTCTTCAAAGCTTTGCATCATTTTATCCATATTTCCCATCACCCATTTCAGACCCGGATCAACAAATATATAAGCTTCTGGATCCTCACCCTGGTCTACTATCCACGACAGCAGGCGATCCTGCAATTCTTCCCTGGAGCCTTTCGAATCCATTTGCCTCAACTTAAGCTCACGTCTCATTCCAGCAAAAGTTAAATCTTCTAAGACCTTGCTCATGACTTACTTTTTGGGATCCCACTCCTGACACCAATGAAATAACCCGGGGGTCCGCAAATAAGTAAGTTAACTAATAAGTTTATTAGAACAGGTATTCAGTTAACGGAACTGAATAATAGAAGTTAAGCGTTTAAGGAATTGAGGTACTTAAGGATGCAAATGGTTATTTGGGCTTCCAAGTTGTCTTGATTCTCGTTGTTTGTCAGGTGATTATCGAGAATGCTTTTCTGTAGCAAAAATAGATCCCACGTGCCCGGAAAAGATGCCAAATATAATTAAGTATAAATTTAATTATATTAGCAATATAAACTTAATTAATTTCCAAAAATCTAAGTTTACAACATTATTATAAATTTGAACGTTTAAAAGATTTAGTTGTATTCATGTTAAACAGATACGGTGGCTTCCACATGCCAAAATCCAGGTGTATATTGGTTTCATTCATTCTGGACCGCTGGTATCAGCCCCTATGAGTTGGGCATACGTCAACCATTTCAATGGCAACCTTTTCCAAATGTTACTATAATGCTAAAACCTACCACACCTTGGAATCCAGGTCAACCTAATTCATTAAGCAATGGAGACCTTAACTGCATGATTGGATATTACGATAGAGGAATGGACGATAACCTGTGTTCTTCATATTTGTGTGCACTTTGAGAAATTGATGTGCCCTAAATAAAGTATGATAAAATTAAAGCAACAAAATAATAAGATGTCGATCTGAATTGCCTAACATTAGTTTATTAATTTATTTATGAATCTATTGCGTGCAAACAATTTCCCACAATTTTCTGATAATTCGTTATATATAAGTTCAATATTACTCAATTTCATATATAACATAATTTTATTGTACAAAAACATGTTGTAACGTTGAATTAAATTTAACGAGTAGAACTTCTAAAATATGCAAAGTAGCATGTTTGAACTTTTTGAAATCCACAATGACAATCCTTATTTATGACCAATAAAATATGAAATGTGTGGTAGTTACGCATATATCATTATAAAAATTATATTATGTGTTAGCTTTGGTCACTTGTTGACGAAGTTTATGAGTGGATTATCGTTATTTTTCTTAGACTTATTGTATGACCTTAAATCCTCTACAGCACTCCTGTGACCTTTTGTAAAATTTACTTAGTCTAGATCTACATTTTCTTTCTTATCAACTTTTGTATCATCTACAAATTTATATATTTTCGATGATATCTTCGATGTTTGTTAAGATCGTTAATGTAGGCACACAAAAGTGAGGGGTTTCCTAGTGGAACATCACTCACAACAGGCCCATTTTTCCCATTTGTCCTCTGCTGTGTAACCAATTTAAAGCTTAAGTTTATAATTAATTATTTTGTAGAATTATATTCAGAATCTTTTTCTATATAGTTAAAACATTATAACGCAACGAAACCAGTTGAGACAACTCCGAAGTCCAAATATCCATTTGCATCCTTAAGTTCCTCAGTCCTTAAACACTTAAACTTCTGTTATTCAGTTCCGTTAACTGAATACTTGCTCTAATAAACTTATTAGTTAACTTGCTAATTTGCGGACTCCCGGGTTATTTCAATATCAAAAGCTAAATCGTGTTAACGTTGACATTTAGATAAATACAATCAATTGTATTTTATTTCTCAAAACTACATTTGAAAAATGTCCTGTGCAACAAAAAGCTATGTGCACTCACAGAACTCATCTATTTTTTTTTCAAACGGTTTGTCAAAACGGACGGGATAATGTTAGTCTGTCCATTCAATGTCTAAGCTTATTATGTGCTTCTAAAATTCTCACTCAGACAGACATCGCTCAGATATCTTTGGGATTCTGCGAAATAAATGAAATTTTAGCAAAAGTTGAAAATATCCTTGAATTTGGGTTGTTTGAACACAGATGTTAAGTAAATCCTACTTTCGTTAAATAGTTAGTTATTATCAAGCATTATTATTACATGCAAGAAATAAACCTTTAATGATTTCTTCCATAATCATGCAAATATAAATTGACAGAATTTAAGAGGATGGCATTTTTTGTGTGTCATTTAAAACAAGAAATTCTTTACTTTCAGTGTTTTGAAGAATACCCCGAACGGGTATGTAATGTTCATCAATACAGATATGGCTTTTGGCATGTCATTATTGTGGTTGTTACGTTGTATTATAAATAATACTAAGAAAAATTTAGATAACACATAAATAAAAAAAAATTTAGATAAATGCTGCTTAGAGATTTTCAGATCAAGTAGCGAAAAGAGCCGTTATGGAATATAAATTTTTTTATTATTTTTGAATTCAATGGTTAAACTGACAATCTTGAAGTAGTTATAAAGACGTGTTGTAGACGTCACAGATTTCGAAAAATTTGGAAATGTGTTCCGTTGAAATTTTTGTCGCGTGCCATTAACATAAGGACTGATACCTGCAGTCCAGCATGTAGAATTTAGTGGATTGGGGGACATTTGCATTTTGGCAAAACTGAAAAATACCAGAAATTAAATAATAAATTTCAGAATAATCATAAAAATATGACTCAGAAGTGAGCAAGATTAGCTTGAGTTTATCAAAAGTGAATAAAAAGACGGGAAGAAAATGAATATGTGCTAAGCTGTGCGTATTCAATAATGATTTAAATAATTAAGGTAGCTTTCCTTGCACAGGCTGCCCAACAAAAATAACTAATGTCCAATGATTTTCCAAAAGAATGAAGAATGCTTGAAGAATGGGTTATGCAAACCATATTGTGCATTTAATTATTCAAGCAAAGTTAGCTTTGTTGGAAATTATAGGAACCACAAGATTACGTAAAATCTATTTTTCAAGGAAAATTTAAATTTAATATTTCTTTTCATCTTCAGCTTGTAAGTAATTGGTAAACAGAAACATATCTATTTTTGTGTTCAGAACAACAGCATGAGACCGAGGATCCAAGTTAATGCTTTGAGTCCTGGCATCTGTCCAATTCCATGAACCAATTTTTATTTGGAAGCATTTGGAACCAACGGCTTTCAAAGAGCCTGACGTTTTCCATAAACGGTCAGGTCTTCCATGGAATCGGTGCACTTAATTACTGCATCATCATGATTTAACTGGAAACAGTAGCAGTTGAGAATGGACGTCACATACGTATCAAATTTGTATGATATGTTTTATCTCCAGTTTGTCCCTTTCTATAATGGACTTATTATTCTCATTTAAATCATGACATTTACATTAAGTACTTTCATTTCGATTGCTTAAAAACGTTTTATTTGGCTTTATTTTCAATTATATTTAAATATATTCAGCTGAATTTTGTGAAAATGTTTTTCTTTGTTCTACATTTTAAGTTTTTATATACGCACTAAAAGTCCTTATTATTGTGTAATTTTGAAAAATGTCAACAAATCTATGCACTTTAGATGGATTTTCAAAATTATGGAATTCACCGCAAAGAACTATTGAGGCAGTTATCATCCCATTGAAAATTTGCACTTGTAGAACTCGCCTAATTTATTTAAAACCGCTTTTCAAGCTCTGACAGGAGCATATAATGACATTTTCATTCGAGGACGTTTCGTTGTTTTAAAACGTGTTTCTGGAATTTTTAAGGATACGCAACACATAATTTCATCGTATAGCTTCAATAAATCAATTGCACTTTTTATTAACTAGTTTGCAATTACAGTAAAATCGTAATATTTTCTTCTATATTTTCGAACATATAATTCAAACGCACTGCGAGTGAACGGCATTTCCTATTTTTTTTTTAAAGTTGAATTTGTTGCATTTAATGTTCATCAGTACAAATATGTCTGCTAGTTCATTGTTCATCTTAATTATTATACTTTTCCATATATCTTTCCAATACTCCATTCGTCTTCAGAAGGGAACATATTCAAACATTAATTTATGCAAAAATAGTACTCCTAGCTATTTGAGATCAGTTAGATCTGTCATCAAATGTTTTGGGATTTGTCAAACAGTTTTAGGGAAAAATTGCAAGAGTATCAAGTATGAGAAGCAAATGAAGCTCTGCTCACTTTATAGTGATGTCTTACGTTATGATTTCAATGAATATAGCAATAAGAGTTGCTTTGGATACCAAGTAATGCCAGGTTAGCATAATAAAGTTATGATTTACAAAAATTTTGCCACTCCATTAAGGCGAACTTAAAATAATTATTTGTTTATAGAATAAATTCTATGTTCAAACAGATTGCCCTGCAGGTTTCAAATATTTAGTTGAAAACAATAAATGTGCCAAAATGCAAATTGGCAAATGGAATTGGTCTGAGGCCAGGACTGAATGCAACAAATTGCATCCACTGTCTCATCTTGTTATTTTGAATGATGTTAAAGATTTATTAATATTTTCTTTGTTCTGTCAAACTGAAAGTAAATCAGCATTTTATTTTACATAAAAATAATTAATGATCTTCTAATTTTCTATTAAATAATAAGAAAATTAAATGCATCTCCAAATATTGTATTGTCGCTTAATGTACATTTAACATATTGATCTTTATGAAAATAACAAAAAACAATAAATAATATGACTTGCACATTTTTCAGATATAAATTATTGTAAAATTGAACATTTTAAAGATTTATTTGTATTCATGTTAAACAGATACGGTGGCTTCCACATGCCAAAATTCAATTGTTGAGTGGTTGCATTCATTCTGGACCGCTGGTATCAGCCCCTATGAGTTGGGCATACGTCAACCATTTCAATGGCAACCCTTTCCAAATGTTACTAAAATGCTAAAACTTACCACACCTTGGAATCCAGGTCAACCTAATGAAATAAACAAAGAAGATAACTGCATGATTGGATATTACGATAGAGGAATGGACGATAACCGGTGTATTTTAAAATTTTGTGCACTTTGCGAAATTGATGCGCCCTAAATAAAGTATGATAAAATTAAAGCAACAAAATAATAATGTTATTATTTCAAAATATAAAGATGTCGATTTGGATTGCCTAACATTAGTTTATTAATTTATTTATGAATCTACACAATTTCTCACAATTTTCTGGTAATGCGTTAAATATAAGTTCATTATTACTCAATTTCATATATAATTTTATTGTATAAAAACATATTGTAACATTGAATTAAATTTAACGAGTAGAACTTTTAAAATATGCAAAGTAGCAGTTTTGAACTTTTTGAAATCCAGTGACAATCCTTACTTATGACCAATAAAAGATGAAATGTATGGTAGTTACGCATGCATAAGTTGGGTTGAATGTTTCTTAAGAGATTGTGTAATATTAATTTAAATATTACATCAAAAATAATGTAAAAAAGGTTATTTAATCAATTTCTTTAAAATATCAGATGATTAAAAATTATAATCATTATTAAATAAGGAATTATTCTCCGATCATCCTGAACATTCTTTTTGTTATGATTTATCAATTATATTATGAGAATAAATTTGATGTTTAACCCCCTTCATGTGAAAAAACAAAAAATTTGTTTCTCTGTTAATTTTGTTCTTGTTAAAGCTAGCTATATGTACATATTCAAAAGCCAGAGGAAATAAAAGAAGACTGATGACAAGGCTGGCCTTGACAATAAAGATTGTACGAAGTTTTTCTTTGGCAACAGAATTGTTCAGGAATGGAACAGTTTTCTCAGGATGTTGAAAGTTTCAAGAAGAACTTGGACAGTTTTTTCGCCAACAGAATTTATAGTTTAGGCTAAGAAGTTAATGTTTACTTTTGTTTTGTTTTTTGTCGGGTAAGGAGGCGTTTGCACCGTGCTTTTAATTTGCGTCGTCAGCTTCGGTAAAGAACCAATTGGCCAGTGCTGATTAATAATAATAATTAATAATAATAATAATAATAATAATAATAATAATAATAATAATAATAATAATAATAATAATAATAATAATATAATAATAATAATAATAATAATAATAATAATAATAATAATAATAATAATAATAATAATAATAATAATAATAATATATAATAATAATAATAATAATAATAGTAATAATGAACCGAACTGAAAGTAAATCAGCATTATAGTTGACATAAAAATTGTAATCATCTCCTATTTTTTCACCTAATAATAGTAAATTTAACAGGTCCAACTGGTGTTGAATCAACAACTACTGAATCTACAACAACTGAATCTATAATACCAGCTCCAACAACAAATGAATCTACAACACCAGTTCCAACAACTGAATCTACAAAACCAGAATATTATTGCTTAATGCATATTTGATATAGTTATCTATTACGCCTTGGGGTTTATCTCAAGCTAATTCAATAAGTAACGGAGTCCCAAACTGCATGGTTGGATTCTTTGATAGAGGAATCGATGACAACCTATGTTCTGAAAAATTGTGTGCATTTTGCTAAATTGATTGCAGTGAACAAAGTAGGAGGATGCCAATACCACAAAATAATATAATTATTATTTTGAAATATAAAGACGAATCGATCTGATTCAGTATCACTGTTTAAACAGATAAATATTAATTCAAACCAGAAAGAGAAAACATCATTTTGCTTTTCAGATACTCGTCCTGAAATTGTCTGAAACGTTAAACATTTAGCGATGACTAAAGAACTTCATTATTTTTTATTTCAATATTTTCTCATTCTTTTAAAAAAATACTAAATCTTAAAAGTTCTGGAGTTTCACTTTTTTTGGCAGAAAAGCGGGGTTACCGCAGTCGCCCATAACTTGGTTTACGTTACTAGTCTAATATTATCCCATTCTTTTAAAGGATTCTTAATAATATTGCATTTTCCATATAATCACGGATCAGATAACAACATCCACTTTAATGCTACTCAATTTAACGCAAACTTTGTCATTTTATTGACAAACATAAAAATAATATCAACAATAAAACACCAAATCAACAAACAATTAGAAGTAAGTTGTTTTGATTCCAAATCATCCAAATAGTCTTGAAAAACCAAAACAAATAAAAGATGAAAGAGATAGGCTATTTTAAATGGTAACTTGGTAGTAGACAAGATCTTGTCCAAGCTAAACCTATCGCTAACTGTGTATTTGTAAATCTTCTCGACAACTCTAATACTTAAGCTCGATGGCAAGTGCAAAAATTACAAAACAACCCACTAATACCAGTTCAATGCAAATTCAAATTACCAATATTGACTAGCTACGATTTGATTGCCTGGAAGTGGCTACGAAGTGCCTAGCAAAGAAGATTTATGCATGTGTGTGGGGCCAATTGGAGAAAAACCTTTGATTCTGATGTATTCTTAGGTGCTCAATGCCTTTGTTGAAATTAAATTGTCACTTTAAGATACCATGAAACGAGTGCAGATGACGACATTATGTAAGTTGTCATTAAGAAGCCGAACGACAAGCTGTCAACAATAACAAACAACTGATTAAAAACTCCATACAAGTGTTATATATACCGATCCAAAACACAATAGTAATAAAAGTCACGAACAACAGCATTCAGAATAAACTATAATTATTATTTTAACAATACTGACAACAACAACCTTAACACTAAAACTGAAACAAGAAAAAACCCAAACAAATAAGGAAAATGATGATGGAGATCTATGGTACAATGTCATCCTTGGGTCTGCTGTGACAAGCAGCCAGTTATGTGGAAGTGTGGAAAAAAGATGAGATTTAAGCAGAGCTAATGTGAGAGCCATACAAAGGTTGATGTGCAGGGTTTTGATTATGAGCTTTCACATTCTGTAGATTCCTTGTATCAAGAGCACCCAAACATTGAATTGAACAGGACAAACTAAATTGGTCAGTTAACATTAATTATAAGTTGAACAAACCAAATGAAGACCTATCGAGAACGATGCACAGAATGAAAACAATCTTCGAGATGCAATCGGCAAACATCGATATTACAGAAGGTAGCATTGCCACGTTCGAATCGATAAACGACTCGAGAGAATGACTCCGCGCAATAAAAGAAGAAGAGACCGATTAAACATCGTCGCCATCATGTGATCATAGATGTGCAGGTGCATCGTTTCTTTCAAAAGATGCTTCAAATGTCGACACGACTCTGGCTACCGAGAAGAGTTAATTGTAAGTGGTACATTCTCAGACACCTCCTTTTTTTGCATTCCTTCTCCTCCACCAATACTAACAAAAGACTGGTGGACCTCTAGATCATGGGCAGACCCCAGCAAATGGCTGTCCTGTCTGCGCTGGTGCTGACGAACGACAGCTGAGTCGGATGCCACTTGCACTGGATCACCTTGTCCTTGTGCTCTGCCACGACAACACTGGGAAGCCTATTGGTCAGGTCACCTGTATGAGATGTAATGATATAATATAAATTTTATCTGAATTATGAAAGACTATATAATTTATATAATAAGAACCACTTATATACTACCAGTGTCGTTCGTGATCAATAATTGCGATAAATACCAGTTTCACTTGCAACCAAATCTATTAACTTTGTGCAAATGACCTTAGAAAATGAAACTAAACAAGTGCAGTCACAAGCAGCGAGCTTATATGTGCAGGATCTGGTGCTATGCATATAGAAAATTAACATAATTAACATAATTATTGGATCAAAGAGATTTTCTTTTATGAAATTGGAACTCGAGTTCAGTATGGCTTCTCATTTAATTTGAAGTTCCTGCTATTATAAAAGAGAATTTTTTGAATGTTCCCAACTTGTGCATTCCCATATTAAACCTATCTGCAAATCCTCTTGATGTCACAAAAGTCATCTGTCGTTAAACAAGTTTTATTTATCTGTAGCCTAGGTGCATTAACAGCATTGTAAAACGTCAAACACTTCACTTAAGCACATTTGCACAACATAAAGGTTTTAAATCAAATAAATAAATAAATAAATAAATAAATAAATAAAACAAACCAACCATGCAGATCGGTCAACACAATCTTCTGATCGTAGGAGGCAGTGAGTAGGTAATAAGCATTGTTGGAGAACCTGACCGTCCTTATCTCGTCCTGGTGAGGTCGGAACACCTGCACGACCTTGTGACCTCTGATGTCCCAGAGCATGCAGGTCGCGTTGTCGTGACCCGACACCAAGAGTCTCCCAGACGGGTCGACGCAAACGGAAGCGAAGGCAGAACCTGTGTTTTAATAGCATCAACATCATTTTTCCGTCTGCTGCCAGAAGCACATGCATAATAATAATAATAGTAATAATGTTAATAATAATAACAACAACAAGAACAGCAATAACCACAATAATAACAATAACCGGTTCCTTTACATGGCACCTACTAAGCATAGCATCCTATAATCATTATAAATCCATTGACACCAATGAATGTTTTCATACCTATGCAGGAAGGATTGTTGATGATGCTGATGGGTACCGAGGTGCGCAGGTCCCAGATGCGAGCCGAGCCATCCTGTGAGCCGCTGACGAACATGCAGCCGCCCCACGAGTGGAGGGAGAACACTGGGCCTTTGCATGATCAATGTGATCTCATTATCTCAATGTCATCATCAACCCAATCCGTAACAAAGATTTTTCGTTACACAATAATAGCCTTAAAAACGTCACGTTAAGCAATAATAAAGCTAATTATTAGCGCCATTAAAATAAGGTGCAATTATTATTAGTTTCTGCAGTTTGTCTGCAGTTTATTATCATCGCTAATCTCATCGGCCTGCATAATGTTAATTTATTATAGAATACTATCAAGAACCTTCGTGTCCAGAGTAGACCCTAAAGTTCTGCTGAGTGGTGCAATCCGTAACGTGGATGTTGCAGTTTCCAGCTCCTCCGCTGATGAGCAGTGGTGAGGAGAGATTGTGGTCCTTCATGAACACGACATCCCTGACAGTGCCGTCGTGGAAGTTCAACTCCGTGTCGCTACCTGAATCACAACTACGGAACTGTGATAGAATATCTGATTGACGCGATCGCAAAGTGTCTGCGCATTCCTGCAGTCAGTGTCAAGTTTATAACCAGGCCTGCACCACCCTTGTCTACTAAACAATAACAAGTGCCTTCATAGCCATCATAAACAGTGTACATCATAAGGCGCTCTTAAAATATTGGCTCAATTCAAATGAAAACATGTTCAGAGTAAGACAAGTAATTCAGACCTGTGATGCAGAGACTGTCCTTGTTGAATCTGTTGAGTTTTATGCTCTTGTCATTCGACCCGCTGGCCAGCAGATCTCCCTGTTCGTTCCAAGCGAGACAGTAGATCGAACCCTTATGGTGCTTCATCCGTTGGACCAGGATGTCTGCCGGACGAGTCTCGTGGTCCTCCCTAAAGGGTTAATTAATCGTAAATAAATAACAATGTTTTTAATAACTACGTCTGGTAAACTGCCAAGCTCGGACAACCTCAGAAGCAACTAACTACCTCAAGTCATTAAGCTGTGGGAATCGACACAAGCGAAGAGTCTTGGAATTGGCGCCGACAGCGTAAACGTTTCCCTCGGGGTGAAAAGCCACCGTCCTTATGATTTGTGGGTCCTCGAGAGAGGTCACCTCTATGAACCTCGGCTTCCCCTGGCCTCCTCCGATCCCTTCTATGGATGACTGGGCGGAGTGGAATGATGTTGAAGTTGTTAATTTTAGCTCTTATTAAATAAATTCAATTCAAATATTTAGGAAATTTTGTTACTAAATTTACTAAATTGATTGTGTTATTCAGTTTGCATTGAAGAAATAAAGGATTCTGCAGCATGTTTTTGATTGGCTTCTTTGTTGATTCACATCAACCATCATCTCAAGTTCATTGCAGGCCTGACCACCTCTGACATGATAATAGTGATAGTGACAATAAAAACTAAATAATAATAACAACTTTAAGTATTTTTGTATAATAATAATATATATTATTATATTATTTTTAAAATCACACAAAATGGCTAATGTCAATGCAAATAATAACTTACAACTTTTGTTGATCAGCATAAATTATGTTAACAAATATAAACAAAATAAGGACAAAAGTGTAACAAGTAAAAGAGCAAGTCATGACTCAATGGACTCAATTAACCTTGCTGTTTTGAGTTTTAAAATCACTCTCAGTTGAGCTGGTCTTTATCTTTGGACTGTTGGCAACAATGGAGGATGTGGAGCCAAGGTTGCTATTCTGGATGTTTGACTTGCAGTCTAACAATAATTAATAATAATAATAATAATAACAACAATAACAATAATTAATAATAATAATAACTATTTCGATTACGCTAATCATAACGATTCAACAACCAATTATTAATAATTACAATAATAACCACTATTTTATCATACTAATTGTAATAATGTCAAAATAATAATAATTATTATCATTATCATGGCAAATCTATTGTTATTATTATTATTATTGATTTTATGCTGTTAACATAAAAAAAAACAACGCATGGTTAACAAACAGGTTTTTATGAGTTAAGAAAGCTGTAATTGTTCTGTTAAACATTTGTTAGTTAAGTAATCATTAACAAAAGAACCGAGCTAAGTGCAACCAACAACGACATTAATTTACAAAACAACATTTCATTGTGAAACAATTGAAAAGAAATGAACAACACAAATCTACAACCTTTAAGACACAAATATGTGTTGGCCTAAAATCTTATACATTTTTTGCACCAACTTCATCATGCACAAACGCCCAGGTTTATCCAAGAATAAACTAGATCAACTGAATGGCATAATTAACTTATGATAATTATGACCATTGATGGTTGACAACAATTCAAACAATTAAAGCAAGCATAAAATTTAAAATTGTTAAATAAGTTTACAATGAATTAATAAATTCATTAAGCACTTACAAAAAAAGAGAACAATTGTGAACATGTGTTATGAATGGATAATATAGTACTACAGGTAAATTGATACCTCGCTCATATGGAGAGAAATTAGGAGCACTGCAAACATGGAACACATGCAATGTACGCATTAATGCACAACGCATAGACACTTGAGTAGCGTGTGTGTGTGTGTGTGTATTTGGAAATCCTAGGGGGTCACAGATGTTGATGATTATGACGATGGTGATGATGACGATGTCGATGAGCAGGAAGAGAAGCATTCAAATGAATCACACAACTTTTTCCAGCCTTGATGTGGAAAGTGCATCCGAAGAGATGTGGGCGACTGTTACAATAAATTGTTTATTTTATCGCCTCAACACACGCAGACTCCAATGATAATGACTAACGACGATGGTGATAATAATGACTACGATTGTGATGATAATTAAGATCAAAGAAGTGATGAACAGCTAGTCTGATAATCTCTGCCTCTTGTTATTTAACAACTGCTGATAAGATCAGCCAGTGCAGCATTAACGATGATGATACCAGTAGTGATGATGATGATGATGATGACGACGGATACGTGATGAGCATGGAACATAAGTTTTTGATGCTTGCCAGACAGGCAGATCAGATTAGGTGGAACATAATTCTTGGGTCTATGTGTCGCTACACCATTGCATTTTATTGCATTGCTATTATTAATACTATTACAACTTCACTTCATGGTAATGTATAATAATATAATAATGTAGTAATGTATAGTTATCTATTAATGAAAGCAATCAGCATGAAGTATTAATACATTATTACTTAAATAACTAAATCTCTAGCTTCACTGCTACAGTGAAGACGGGAGCATACTGATGACAGCGTTAGCAACGACAACATTATAAAAGTAACAACAGTAACAAACAACAACAATGACAATAATAAAAATAATAAGTTCGGTTGTACACAACATCCCACAGTCACAAGCAGCCACTCTGACTCATCATGCCTGGCTCAATGGTCGTTTGTGTAGTCTGTGTGCCGTTGTGGCATAAATCTCTTTTGGATGGTGAATATTAAGAATATTAAAAAGGGCAGACGATGTAATGGTCTTGATTAGTATTACAAACAAAATCACTGCTAATTAATCAGATTAATTCCACAGCTTATTAAAATAAAAAATGATTACAATTCTTGTGTTTTTAACAGCAATGAACTTTTTTAACAACTTCAACGTTAAACTCGTAACTTCTATGTCGATCATTGATCGAGAAAAGGAAACTTTAATAAATGACCCAGCAGGCATTATGAAAACAATAAACCACCAACATAAACCACAACGGGGCAGCATAATCTACCTATAAAGAGAGACTTGAGAATTTCCTTTGGGTCAAATTCGGGGTTCGGACCGAGCAGGGGTACTTTCATGACCGACTTGATCCCTTCCCCATCTCCGCCCCCCTCGTCTTCGTCATTTCCCACTATCGCTGCGATCTTCCCCTCTGAAGATTCCCCATCTTCCATCCCTTCTTTGTCATCTTCATCCTCATCCTCATCACAACTTCCGTAAGACTCCGTCTGGTATTCGTTCTCGCTCTTTTCCTCCTTATCCACGGAACTGGACTTGATGACCTGATGACCTGAGCCAAAAGTCGAATGACCTCTCCTCCCTGGGGGTGAGGCCTTCGGGGTCAGGAAAGATGAAAGGGATGAATGGCTTTTTGCCATCTTGGCATCGTGCTTTCCTTGTCTGGCACTGCCCCTCTTGGAAACGAGATGTTCGGAGGTTGCCGGCTGAAGATTAGATTTGGGAGAAGGGCTCGGGGATCTTTTGCTGGCGCCTTTGTTGCTTTTGTCCAGCAGTCCAGCAATTTCTCGATTCAAAGCCTCCATTTTCCTATCGATGTTGTAGTTACGAGGAGCATTCAATCGCCCTTTCGTAGGCAAGTGAGGGCCTTCTGGCAATCAGCACCGATGGTTCAAATGGCGAGGTGAAGTGGATTATAATTACTTGAACATATAAATAATATAATATGTCTCCGATGCTTTTGAACAAGATTAAAGTTTAGCATGCTAACCAAGAAAAGCGAGATCATGCAATTATGTAATGTCATGCCTAAAAATAAGCTTATACATCAAGACTGTTTTTCTGAACTGAATGCAGTTAAATACTCTTAGAATAGTAATTATATTTTTATTAATAAAAAATAAACCATTGAAATTATGAAATTAGACTATCTTAAAAACGTAATTGCACTCAGATTATAGGACCACTGTGACTCAGTATCATGGAGTCAAAATCCAATTGCAGATCAAAGCAAAGTTAATGAGAACTCTCAAAAATAATTTCACGAAAACAAAAACTCAATTGTCGACCAACTTGTCATATTGTTGTTGACTATGGAGCTGAGATGCTGTTTGTGTGCACTGGATTCCACATCATCCGCCTCTCCCTCCTGTTTCGGCCTATCCTTGTTTCCGGAGGGCGTCAAGGACAACGGAGATAGCTTGCTCTTCTGTGCCTTTGCCATGACGGTATCAGGGGAAATACACCTAAGTCCGTGGCCCCCCACGCCCGAGCAATCCTCTTCAGAGATTCTGTTGATCTTTGTGGCTTCCATGTGCGCCTGCTGGGCAGCATACCCGTCCACGCACTCTCCCTCCTCGAAAAGTTTGTCCACGGAAGCCATCATGGCCGCATTCAAGTTCGACGAATTCTGTTTTTTCCCCACGACCGGAGGGTTCACTGCGTTCAGTCTAAATCCAGCAAAAGATCTGGAGAGGCTGCTAGCAGAGCCCGCCATCCCCGTGGTGGCCATAGAACGACGCTGACCGCCCCTGCCTGTAGTGTTACCCAGTCCAGAGGAAAGACCCTCGTACAGAGGTGTCAAGGACTGAGTGAGGGGATCGAAGGATCTTCGGGTGGATGGAATGGCATTGTGGGGGAACTGTCGAGGCTTGATGGGGTTGGCGAGGATGTGTTCAGACCACGAAGCCTCCAACGAGGGCTTTTCGAGAGTTGAAACCTGCAGCTTCAATGTCTTTTGGTCAAAGGGACACTCAAAGGCCTTACTAGGCACTGCCTGTAGATGGATCCAAATGATAATTAAGCTTTTGTAATGCTAAATAATTAAGTTATTAATGTAAAAGAGGTGATTACACAACAAAATTAATTAAATCTTTAATTAGACTCAGAGTAGCCGTGACACAAAGCTTCCAAAAATGTTCAACCTGAAGCCAAGAAACGAGACTGACGTCACCATCTCCGAGTCCCGAACTGGAAAGAAGTTCTGGGATCTTCAGAAGCTTGTTGGGGTCCTCTTCTGGATCATCTTCATCATAAGAAAATGTGGCTCTCCTGTGACAAATCTTGACACATGACTCATAAAGCAGTCCTTTCACAAGTAGCTGAATCATCCTGTCTTCACTGGCAAAGCAGCTGTCTTTGTTCCTTTTGTCTTGTTTCTGTGGATCAGGCGGGAGAAAACTCATGACGAGGGGATAAATTTCATTGAAGCACTCTACCCTGGCACTGCTCGGATTCCAGTGCATGAAATCTGGATGGTTTCCAATGCTTGGCATAGACATCATCAAGCAAAGTTTACTGAAATCCTCCTTTGTGGGACATAATGCTTCCAGTTTGTTGACGCACTTCACCACTTCGTCGACGGTGTGCTCGTAACCCTGCGTGGCTCCGGATTCAGCTCTTAAGCAGAGCAGCTCCATGTACTTGTGACGGTAAATCACATACTGGAAGCTTTTGTCATCAAAAGAGTCGATTTCAGAAAGTGGCTGGACAAAATCAATAGCGTCATCCCACTGCCCATCCAATATCAGCTGTCTCAGAAACAGCATATCATCTGAGTATATTCCATTTATTATGCCCGATTCCCTCTCCAGAGAGAGCATGGAAATGTTAAGGTTGCGTTTAGCCAGAAACTCTAAAATGAGTTTTATAACTTGCGCTTCGCTAAATGACACATTAACGGTGGGCATTTCGACAGCGCTCGTTTGAACCGGTTTGTTGGAATTATGTGGAATCGCGGTCTCAAATATCCACCAATTTTCAGCTCTTTATGATGAAGTGCACCTCAGTTCATGCGCGATAAACATCATCAGCCAACGTCAACGGGTTAGACGCACCACAACTACCAGTTGTCAAATAACAGCGGCCATGTTTGACAACTTCGCAACAGTAATGCTTTTTACAACCGTAAATTACAATTAAAAATGTAAATGCATAAAAATATCATTTATTTGCAATTTGTCTAAAAAATAAACCAAATTTATAAAATCCTAGCAGTAACAATCATCTGCTCACTTTCATCATGTATAAGCGAATAAAATTGCATTTTTCCTGAATCGTTTTAGAGCAATGTAAAATAAAATAATTTTATTACAAATTAAAATAACATTTAAAAATGAAGTAATGTAACCCTATTTATTGGTTTTGATTAATTAGGTTCTTATAAAAAAATGTTAGACAAATATTTTTATATTATTTTGTTAAAGGGTTGTTTACAGGCAAAATGAAGCAAACTTTATAAATAAAATAATGTATCAGAAAATGTAATTAAGCACACTTCAGCAGACACATGATTAAAAGTTTAATAATCATCTGTTTACAGATGCCAGAAATATGGAAGAGTATAAGGGCCTTTGGAGGCGGATTCAGTCCGAACTTCGAATAAAATCACCTAAAAACATTGGCCTAGCAATCAGCGCGCCGTCTTTCAAGTCTTACGTAGATCTTTCACATTTGGAGGACTTTCACTTAGAGAGAGACGCTCATTTGCCTGATCGTCGTGAGCACAAAGCTATTGCTGGTCTGTCGAGCAGCATTGAAAGCATGTTTAAGAAATACGCCGAGAAATCTGGGAGTTGTGGAGACCCAGCAGTCACAGATAAGGAACAAGATTGCGAGAGCAAAGAAAATAAGGATGTCAACATCACGTCCACGGAAAGAAATTCGAATCTCTTGTGCGGATATTTGAATAAAATGAAACTTGGCACCAGATATCTCACGGGTAAAATGTTCAAAAGGAGATGGTTCGTCATGGCAGACGACACCTGCACACTTCTCTATTATAGCACACCTAGAGATCAGATCCCTTTGGGTCAAATTGATTTTTCCAAAGCTGTCATTGTCTTTGATCTCAACTTGGATCTAAATATATTTGAAGTCAGGTGATTAGAATTTTTTTTGACCAAAGTGCTTATTTCTTTAGCAAATCTCGGATCTCTTTTAAGAGACCAAATTGTAGGCATTGAAACTTTTAAACTTGCTTGTTATTATGTATTTTCTTTATGAATGGCTGGTTTTAGAATTGATTTTAAAGTGAAAATGTGTTCTCAGCCACGATTGCATCGTAGTGTCACAACTGTTAAGCATTGAATGGTGGCATTGACTTCATTGCATGAAATTAATTGATTAATGATTGATTGTAATGTTGATGGACTTTGGGAAGACTCACTTAATAATTTGTTATTATTAACTATTAATTATTTATTTTGTATTTCTGAGCATTATAAGGAATTAAGTCTTCATATTGTTCAGTTGTTCAGTAAATTAGCTTTGTTTTTAAGAAGTGCACCTTGTTCTTATTTTGAGCTTGAGACACTTAATTTCAACCACAAAGACTGCTTTATTCTGAATTGTGCTGCATCATCAATTCTGCCTTTAAGAAGTCATCAAAATGATGTTATTCAATGGCATAACTTTTTTACAGGACCCCAGACAAAGCGGTTCTGCTGCAGGCAGACGACAGTCAGACCATGATGTACTGGATTCAAAACCTGCAGAGGAAAAGAAAGAAGTTCTACCTCCTCAAGGAACTGAGTTTCAATATGGAGGTGAGTTACAGCCTGGAGGATGGTGCATGACGATGCATTGCTGTTGATTTTGAGAGGCACTGATGCACAACAAGGGCATGACAGGAATTCTCGATCTTACGATTCAACGAAATTAATGTATGCATTGATTCATTTTGTCTTTATGTTTGCTTTTGACAATTGCATTTATTTGACCTTATTCTGACATTTTTATCTTTTTATACAGAATCAGTTTTTATTAGTTCATTTAGGCAATTCAAGCTGATAAAGTCACCTTTAAGTCTTTCTTTAATACATAATTAACAGAAATTCATGAGTTCATCAATTTCTTTGTTTCAGTTTAAATTAGTTACATTAGATAGGCTTGCAATGGGCACGATTTTTGAATATAGTGATAATAATAATAATAATAATAATAATAATATAATAATAATAATATTATGCTCATGAGATCAATAGGTACCGTGATCATTTCTTGAATGGCAAGTCAGAAGATTGTTATTTGAGGAATGTCGACTTCATTGTGACTTCATGTGGGCATAAATTATGATAATGGACTAGTCCTCATACCTTCGTGTTTTGGCTAATTTTTCATAAGAAATGATGTCTCCTCATTTTGCCTCAGTTTTTGTTTTGCTGAGGATTCTCACCATCCAACATCATTTTTACTTTTGTTTTTCATGATTTTTTCATGATCCTTGATTCATAATGGTGATAAATTGTCAACATATTATTAACTTAATTTAATTGAATTGTTTTGGGGAGATAACTTTTTAAATATTTCTTAGACTTGTAAGGGCAGAAGCACAATTTTATGTCCCGATTTGGTAAACATTGACTAGAGGGATTTTTGTAATCATTTGACAAGGCAAAGTTAGGCTCATGTTTATTCATGAGGCTTCATAATTAAAATGGTCTGGTGTTTACATCCAACAAGTTATGTTTAAGAGGCTGCTATTATTAGCCCACTACAAATAGAATTTCATTAATTATTAAAACCTTTTTGATACTGACTCATACCAATCAGCCTTGATTTCCTTTAATGGCTTTTTAAAAGGTAAACCCCTGTTTAGTTAGGCATCAGTATTTTATACATATTTGTTGTTAATTCTGATTTGCATATTAGCCACTATTTATGGTATGTTAGTTAAACATTAATCATTATAGTGAGTCATTACCTAACAATTATATTTTACATAAGAGTAACTTTGTCAGATTCCTTTGATTCTTCGATTCATGCATTCATATCAGATGAAAGCATCGATGCTGATAGTGTCGAAAAGAATGCATGACATAACGATAGTAAAAACCAATGTACTTTCAAAAGGTTATTTAAACGGATCGTTATTAGCTCATCTCTTGTTCTTTTAACCTCATGCTTCATCATTTAGCTTTATATTCATTTAAGCTAATTTTTCTATGAAAATGATGTTGCCTAAGTTTGTCTAAGTTGTGTTTAGTCATGGAAAGTCCATTCATTGGAACCTTCCCATAAGGAAATTTCACTAATGGAAATTTGTAACCTTTTAGGAGATTTTATTTCCATTTTTGTACACAATTGTATTTATTTTATGATGTACTGATAATGACTGATAAAATAATTTGATTGATAAATATTGATAACTTTTTAATTTAAAAGCATGATTCCGTGAGAATGCTGGGCAGAGGTTTTAGTAAACCTAGAGGGAGTAAACAGTAGTAATTGTAATTGGTCGATTTATGAGCCACACTTGTTAAAATAGGAAGTTTGTAAATGTTTTTTTAGAAATTCTTTTTCCCCGAAGTTCAGGATGTTTGTATTGCAATTATGCCTTTTTTATACTTATAGTTTTATACATATGCTAAACTGTTTTTTTGAGTCATCATCACTATTACTGTTATTGATATTGTTATTGTTGTTGTTGTTATTATTTAGCTGATTGTTTTGAGTGTCTGATGTATCTGAATAGGATATGAAGGCAATTCTTAATCAATCCACCGTTTACATGGCACTACACCTCTACCCTCCTGGGTTTTGAACACGACACCTAAAGACTGTTGCTTTCACCATCTTCACCACCATTGCAGGCACCCAACCCTCTGAGCCAACTGGCAGCATGCCAATTATTGTTGTTGTTACTTTTAAATGTTTTTATTAACAATTAAAAAGCAGCACTTTAGAGGCAAAGATCAAATAGGTTGAACTAGGTGGGGTGGTTTAATATAATAATAGTTTAAGTAATCATTGTAACAGCATTGAGTTGTTGGGGTTAGCTCGATGGTTGTTTAGTTGCATTCATTGATAGTGGCGAGTTGTAATTCATGATGCTTTTCAGGTCTTTGCTGTAAAATCTAACTTCTAAAAAAACTTCCATTGCTATGATCATCAAATTCTTCATCTCATCATGATTAACATCATCATCACCACCACTATCGTCACGATGACATCATCATAATAATAATGATAATGATAATGATGATGATAATGATAATGATGATGATGATAATGATAATGATAATGATGATGATGATGATAATAATAATAATAATGATAATGATAATAATATCATCACCATCATCGTTATAGTCATTAGTACTATGAATCATCATCTCTCGTCTGCTCATGCATGAATTTCCTCTCCAGGAAGACAAATCCAACTTGGTGAACAGCAGTGAATTCCAGTCGATCCTGAAGAGGGTCGATCGTCCGATGAAAACGGTCGGAGAGTCGGCAGCTGCTGTCGCCAACGAACTTTCGAGGAACAGGTCCTTCAGGGACATCTCTATCTCCAAGCTGAGAGTAGAATTTCAGAACAAATTCATCAAGCTCAAAACTATGACTGCCAATCCTACCAACTCATCTGGTCAGGGCAACGCCATCTCGGCCACCGGTACCGCTTCTGGCACGGCCAGGAACGACCAATCCCTGGAGCCGTCCGAACGAACCGACTCGAAAGATTCGAAGGCGACCGAGAATTTAATCGAACCCGATCGAGTCGACCAAGAGCCCGTCCTTCGAGGTCGAGGAGCAAAATTCTTTGGCACCTTCAGGGGCAAACTATCGAGGGGTGATTCTCAGAGCAGCACCGATGCTGCCCAGATTTCCATGAGAAAGAAGAATCGTCTGACTATGTCGAAAGCGAATTCAAATGAAACTTGTTCAGAATGCGACAAGGTATTTTCACAGAATTCAGGTTACATTATGTCATGTCAATCCCATTGCAGGATTGTTGGTTTTAGTTTTTTGAGCCATTGATGACTTTAATTTATATTGGTCCTTAATAAAAATTAATTAATTAACGTTTTATTTATTTAAGTGTAATCACCATCATCTCATTGTTCAGTTCATTGGGAATGGTCAAACATATCACGGTCCCATCCATGTCACAATTTTGAATATCAAAATCTTATCAACTATCAAAACATTAAACACCAGGAACCACTATTTTCACTAGTTTTCAAACACCAGCAGATATCTCGACCTTCGTTTTCACTTTCAGCTGCAGAGCACCGTCGAAGAGATGAAGACGCAGGAGAGGATGCTCTCGGATGAGCTGATGGCGACGCACGTCAGATGTCGCAACCTTCAGAAGACCTTGGAAAAGATGACGAGGGACTTTGATAATTGGTGGGTCATTACGACTGCTGCCTTCTTTGACCCTGTCGTCAAGGCAACGATTACCGGTGAATTGTAATTAAGCGCTGTTCTGCTGCCGTTCTAAGGGTTATTATCGCTTTTCACAGGGAAGTCTGCTCGGGCCGTTCCCACATTTTTGTGTTCTCTAAAGATACGTTTGTGGATTTAGATGAATCAATGTTGTTATTGTTGTCATTATTATTAGTTTTGTTGTTGTCATTATTATTTTAAAGTCACAATTGGATGGTCCATCCTTGTAAGAACAATGTAAACGATGTTCATAACTTGTGTAAACAGGTTTGAATTTAACGTAAACAACAGATAATGAATGCTACTACTTTGTTTTTACGCTGATTTATTGGTTAACCAAGTTATCTTGCTGCAGCTAATTATAATTAATAATAATAATAATGTTACCTGGATTTTTTTACCACGAGTGTTTATTTGACATAATTTTAGCTATTTTGTTTGTTGTTTATTAAAATTTTGTAAATTATATAGTGTTTATAGGCAGGCTATGTACAATTATTCCAGGGCTTATGATTGAATTAAGAAATTAAATATAAAAGTTAAAAAGACATAGTTTGATTCATTTATTAAATGCTCTATTGCACCCAAAGATAAATTCTCTCGTGCTGATTCTACGTTTCCTTTAAGAACAATTCTTATCAAATATTTGACCTATGCACTCATAACCTCAATTTTTCCTGAGCCCAGGAAGAAACTCCTATCATCATCATCACCATCTTCGGTAATCATTCATGAGGAATGTCTGAGGGAAATAGCGAGAAGGGAAGAGAGGATTGTTGAGATGGAGGACATCCTGCTCACTGTGCAGTCGGAACTCATCGTCAAGAATGACCTCATCAAGTAATTTACATTTTCCACCATGATGGTGAAGGGGAAGGTGACAACATTAATGGTGATGGTGAAAGTGAAGATGACATTGTTGGTAATTAATAAGTAAATGGTGAATTTTAAGTCAGTGATGTCTTGACTTTGGTGAATTTATTTGAATAAGTGATATTATAAGTTCAGGCTAGAGGTGAAGCACAAGTAAATAATTAAACTGTGATGGTGATTGCATTTTGGTTTTGCAAGGTCCTTGAAATCCAGGCTGGAATCCGACAAGGACGACATTCAGAACTTAAAGGACAATTTGAAGCTCAAGGACGAGATGCTCAACTTCCTCAGCGACAGGTGCCTAGAACTTTCCAACTCGAACCAAACCTCGCCCAAATGCCTCGAGAACGATTCAGTCGTGGCAGCAGGCGACCGAATCTCAAACACAGATTCTTGTTCTTTACATTCCAAGGATTCTCTGCCTAGAGAAGCAACGGGGAAGAAATCGAAAGCCAAAGAACCTCCTCCCCGACCGCCGTTGCCTCAGTTTGAATTCCGAGAACTTTCCCAAAAAATCTTCCAACGAGAGGAGGAGGAGAATTCCCCGAAAGATGACGACTCGAGTCAGGAAATCAAGGTCGACCTCGGAGTTCTTGGAGACGACACAGACGAGTCTCGTCGCTCTTGCTTTGGAAACTCTGAGATTCAAGAGTCTCTTCAAGGAATAAATTCTGCAAATTTTTCAAAGGAGGTTACGAACTTGCTCAAGTTGGACCTAGATGGAGTCGAGTCCAAGAGTACTGACGCCACGGAAACTGTGCCACTCGTCGGAAGGGGAGGGCAACAAGACATGGACAGGGATAAGGACATCGGCAAGGGCATTGACAAGGATATTGACAGGGACATTGGCAGGGACAAGGACATTCAGGGGCGTAAAGATGTCCAGAGGGTCAAGGAGGTTGGCAATGACATTGTCGGGTACGACTTGAATTGTGGCAACAAGGAGAACTCTGAGAGTGGTTCGTGGGTCGTTTACTCGGGAGAAGGAGTTGCGAACGAGATCAAGACACAGGAGAGGCAAGAGGTGATTTCTGAAATTATTATTATTATTATTATTATTATTATCATCATTATTATTATTATTATTATTATTATTATTATTATTATATTATTATTATTATTATTGTTTAATAATTTAATTTCCAGTTGATTTTTACTTGTTTATTGTCCACTTCGTAAAATTTTATAATAATTAAATAATTAATTGTTAGAAACTATTCTGATAGTTAAGTAGACATAATCTGCATTGCTTTTGTAGAGTATCTTTTGTAGAATTTTATCATAAGCATTCCTAATCAATAAAATTGAATTATTAAATGAAATAGACGAATAAATGAATAATAAGTAAATAAATGGAAACATACTCATTATTATTGTTTAAATTTTATTGTTGCAGTATTAATATTAAAATTACTATAAACTTTCCACATAGGACGAGAGGATTGCCTACAAGACCCAGAACCAGATGCTGAACCAGGAAATCCTCGACCTCAATGAGATACTCGTCATCACCGGTGAACGACTCGACAAGACACAAATGTCAGTTCAATGTTTTTTGTTTTCTTATTGGATTTTAAAATTTAATTCATTTTTGTTTTTGTCATTGTTTCTGTTATTATAGACTAGAAATTAAAATTAAATTTGTTGGGAATAAATGTGATTCGTAGTAATTATAATAACAGTTATAATATTAAAAAAAACAAACTTTAATGTCAAAGAACTATCACTTTCCGAGAGTATTTAAAATAATATTCCTAAATTATTTTAACAAACGTCAGAAGGCAGAAATTGAACTCATTTTGTGAAGCTTAATTGAAGTTCATAAAATTGAATTTTTCTAATATCTTAAAAACTTGCACGTTGCATGAAAACCGATCAACTGAGAACATAACAGAAGTTAGGCTGAGCATGTTAAATTGTAAATACATTTATTATCACGTAATTACAAGACACATATCATATGACTTATATAAGACCACATTTAATCAATTTAATTATCATAATTGCACCCTCTTTTTAGATCGTAAATTTGTTGGAAATAGTGCATCTTATACATGAGGAGATAAGGAATATGCTAATGTTTTAGTTGTCGTCGTTGTTGCTGGTGTTAGAGCTTTTGCTGTTGTTGTTGTTGTTTGTTGTCGTTGATATCGTCTTCATTTGTCGTCTGCTCTTCGTGCAGTCGCATCACCCAACTGGAGGCCATGTACTACCAATTGCAAGGGAAACACTTCAAATGCCTCGATGAAGTACTCATCCTCTGTTCAGGTTTAAAAGCATTTCTTGTCCTTGTGTTGCGATGATTGTGGATGATGGTGGATAATCATTTGATTAAATAATTAGTAATTAGTTAAATTCATTTTCGAATTGCAAGTTGCACGGATAAGTGCATTGATGATTAGTTTAATTAATTAATTATATTCTTGTCTGATTAAAAATAATTGTTGTCCTATCATAATAATTTTTTCTGATTGTCGACAATTTGTTATGGCCACCATTGTTGTCGTTATCAATTTGTTGCTGTCGTTCTGGTTACAATGGTTATTGTTTCTTTGATTACTTTTTATGCAGTAAGTTGTGACAACTGTTGAAATTATGACAATTTAATATCGATATCACCATTATCGTTACATTACATCAACAAAACCCATTTTAGCATGATAATGACAAAATCGTTATCGAATCAGGAGTCAACCCAAAATGAATGTTTATCTTTTGCAGAGGGGAATCCCAGTGAATCACTGAAAAAGGTGAAGCAGCTCATTGACGATTACCTGCAACAGGATCCAACCTTGGACAGCAAGATGCACAGATACATCTTGTAAGTCATTAATGAACACGTTCAGAATGAGTCCCATTTGAACAATATGAATTCATTTGCTTTTTTCTCCTAGTTATACAACACACACAATTGGTTAATAATAATGGCAATAGCAATTAAAATAATAATAATAATAATAATTTTAGCAGTGAGGATTAGAAATATTACTAATTATTATTATTAATTTGTTCCTATTGTCACTGTGAAGTATATTCCCAATTACCTTCAGCTATTAATTTTGCTAGTTTAATTAAATTTACTTACTGAAATATTTTGGTTAATAGCTTAAATTATATTCTTAAACTTCAACTATGTTCTGGTTAGTGAATCAATCACAAAAACCATGCAACCAATGATGTATTATTGATTGAAGAGAGGGCTCCAATCAAGCTTATGACCAGTACGGCTTTGAAAAGCATTTGTCTCAGCAGCAACTCAACTCAAAAACAATAACCACTGATGTCCAACCGAAACCCAACCTGTTCAAATCCAGGGTAAGTCGACAATGACTTCGTGGATAATTTATTTAAATAATTTATTTAAAATCATTTTGTTTGCTGCTGCTTCTGCATCTCCCTCTGTTTATGTTGTGTCGACTAATTATAATAATAATGGTTCATCTATTTATTTTTATCTCAATTGAGATAAACATGCATATTTTATTAAAACTCTAGTATACTCAAAAGGCTTCTCATTGGTCGATTACATTGTTTACATATACACATCCACAGACGGTTTTAATCATGCTAATGAGTGACGAAATTGTTCTCGGAAATTCCAGCCAGATCTGACCTTGTCCCTCAAGTGGGACACGACCCTCATCAGCCTGGAGAGGGGAACTGCCAAGAAAAGCCCGGAACTTAAGCTGATGATCAGAGAGGGCGTGCCCAACCAGTTCAGAACCAGGCTGTGGAAAATGTAACAATTTGATGGGCATGTGAATGAATGGATGGATGGATTGGAGGTGAATGGATAGGTTCGATGAATGCATGGAGAGAAAGGTGAATTAAAAGATTGATTGATTGAATTGCAAGTTGCATGGATGAATGCAGAGGAATGGATATGCAGAGCTGTTGACTCCTGAAAGCTTGCATCTCGTTTGAATGTTATTAAATCGTCAGCCCATTCACCTCCCGCAATCAGTTTACAACAATATGTTGTTTTAAAACCATTGAATTGAAATTTGAATCTCAACAACTCGCACCAGCTGCATCGAATTCCTGCTCCAAGAGTACAGAAACAACTCCGTCATCAAGTCGTACTCGAGTCTCCTGGACATGATCAACACCAAGGTGGTTGTCACACCTGCAGCAAACCAGGTATGAATTGGCACCATTTTAGGGATGTTAATAATGCATTAACGAACTGTAATTACCTTGTTATTGAATTGCATGATGAATAATTTTTGCACGATATAAGCACTGATTATATTTAATTGTGCAATTTATTTTTATTTATTGTTTATAATAAATAAAGTAATTTGTCATAAAGTTTCTCGCAAAGGTTATCTTATACTGACTTAATCAATCCTAAAAAATCCAAATACATCCCTTGCCCCTCTCACATGACCTCTCGTGATAACTTAACAACCTCTCGTGATAACTTAACAACCTCTCGTGATAACTTAACAACCTCTCGTTATAACTTAACAACCTCTCGTGATAACTTAACAACCTCCTGTTATAACTTAACAACCTCCTGTTATAACTTAACAACCTCTCATGATAACTTAACAACCTCTCGTGATAACTTAACAACCTCCACAACTCGACAGATCGAGCTCGACCTCCTTCGAACTCTGCCCAACAACAAACACTTCTCGACGCTGTCCTCGGGAAAAGTTGCCTCCATGAGGAACATTCTTTTGGCCTTCTCCATCCACAACCCGGAGATCGGATACTGCCAGGTAAAGGTCACGTTTTGCGTCATCTCTAAGGACTATCGTCAGCTTCATTTCTATCTTCGTGCCACCGACAGGGATTGAACCGGCTCGCCGCGATCCTGCTGCTGTTCTTGACCGAGGAGGAGTCTTTCTGGGGTCTCGTGGCCATGGTGGAGATAATCATGCCCCCCAAGTACTACAGCCATACTCTCATTGCTGCTCATGCTGACCAGGTTTGTGGACTGTTTTTTAATTTGTTTTGGCAGTTTTTTTCACTGATAATTAAATTAAATTAAATTAAATGGTCTATGTGACTAAAAACTAGAGTTAAAATGGTTTGGGTGTGGTTCTGGTTTGAGAGAATTTGGAGAGAATTAATTGGGATTATCTAATTAATTAAAATGATGAAGATAAAATATGGGAGCATTATAAATTATTGAAGTAAAAATTGAACGTAATAAGATCTTCAGATGCTTTCACTATAACATAATAGTGCTTATTAGTTTCACATATTTGTGGCACTTTTATAGGTTTGGTTAGGCAAAAGGTTAATCAACATTGTTTATTTTAAAATTGATTTCATTTAACAAATCAACAAATGGTGAGAGGAAATAATACATTGTCGTTGAAATTAAATTTCCGATTATGTTTGTCAACATCATCGTCACCTATCAATCCTTCCGACAGAGGGTCCTCAAGGAATTTGTGTCAGAGAAGCTCCCCATCCTCATCAGCCACTTCGCTTCGTTGGGTTTCGATCTCTCGCTCTTCACGTTCAGCTGGTTTCTCACCGTTTTTGTCGACAACATGCCCGTTAACACGTTCCTCAGGATCTGGGACACCTTCCTTTATGAGGGCAGCAAGGTAACGATGATGATGATGATGATGATGATTGATGATGATGATGATGATGATGATGATGATGATGATGATGATGATGATGATGATGATGATGATGATGATGATGATTGATGATGATGATGATGATGATGATGATGATGATGATATGATGATGATGATGATGATGATGATGATGATGATGATGATGATGATGATGATGATGATGATGATGATGATGATGCTGATGATGATGATGATGATGATGATGATGATGATGATGATGATGATGATGATGATGATGATGATTGATGATGATGATGATGATGATGATGATGATGATGATGATGATGATGATGATGATGATGATGTGATGATGATGATGATGATGATGATGATGATGATGATGATGATGATGATGATGATGATGATGATGATGATTGATGATGATGATGATGATGATGATGATGAGATGATGATGATGATGATGATGATGATGGTGATTATGGTGGTGGTGGTGCTGATGATCGATGACCTTCATTAAAGTCAAGATTGTGATTCATAAAATCTCCAGTAAATAATTGTCAACATGAAAATTATTTCTTTAAGGAATCGGTTTAATAAATGTAATTTTTTATTACATTATCTATTTGTGAATAGATAATTAAAAATAATTATTATGTTATAAATAAATTAATAAACTGATCGTCGACACCTTGCTATCCAATGCAGGTGCTGTTCAGGTATGCAGTGGCAATCATGAAGTTTTACGAGGATCAGATGCTGAGCTACAGAACGGCTGCTGAGATGAATATGTTCGTGAGGAGCATGTGCGAGGGACTCCACGATGTCGACCGACTGTCACAGGTTGAAACAATCGATCACTTGAAATGATCAATCAGTTCAAACGATCAATCAGTTTCAAGTACCAAGTATTTAGCTGATTTTTGAGTGCCTTATGTATCCTGATAGAATGTGAAGGCACTTCTTAATCGATCGACCATTTATATAGCGCCCTCCTGTAGGGCATTGCAAGCTAGGTTGCGAACAAGACACATAACGACTGTTGCTTTCATCGCCGTTCACAGGCACGCAATCCTCTGAGCCAACTCGAACACCAGTTGAGATGATCAACTGATTGGTTTGTGCTCTGATGGGAGCTGGCATTAATTAATGATATGATTACTATCATCATCATCATCATCATCACGGGTGCTTGTGGCAGTAGTGCTATTATTATATTATTAAGACCTTTTAATTAGCAACCCTTTCGTTTTAATTCAAGATCGCTTTCAACGAATTGAACCCTTTCTCCATGAAGAAGGTCAGAAACAAGAGGAACATTCATTTCCAGAAGCTATTGGCAAGGAATTTTGTTTATATTTTTATTTTTATTTATGTTACATTTCCTACTTTTTTGTGACTGTCTAAGTCATTTGGTGAGCCGTTCAAATTATTAATTATTAAGTATAAATTACTAGCTAATTACCTTTGGGATTTTGCATACTAACCACGTCGTTGAAATCAGTATATTATATTATGATATCCCATTATCTTATTCTTATAAGATATTATTTTAGTTAGTTAATTAATTTAAATCACTCCACGATGAAACAGCAAGAACTCCAGGAATTGGACAAACTCCGACACTCATTGGAGAGCAGCATGACTCAACGACCTCGCAAGAACCTCGAACTCAAAAGGTCCAATGGATCCAATGTCTCCAGCGATGAGAACGATTAAATGGTCTGGTCGAGATGATGATGACGACGACGGTGATGATGACGATGATGGTGTTGATGTTATGGTTTCGGTTATGATGATGAGGGAGGAGAGATGATGATGATGATTATGATGGCGTTCTTTTGAGCTCGACAAAACTGAAATTTGACAATGGTATTCAAGCATTTTTAAATATCATCCCCATGTCTGCAAACTTTTTTTTTATTTTTAGCTGAATTTTAGCCTTACCGTTAACTTTCTGCCATTGTCACATCTCCACAAACCTAATTTAAAATGAGATGGTGATGGTGATTACGTTTTTATATTGATTATTGAATTTCATCATTTCGATTTTTCACTCTAAATTTATCTCTAGACTTTGGATTTTTGGATTCATTCGAAGACTTTTGTGAGATCAATCTGTCAAATTGTTTGTATTTTTGCCATAGTATTAGATAAATATATATACATGTGTATCTATATACATTATAAGTATGCCTATTGCTGCAAACAGTATTGTTTAATAGTCTGATGGTGACTTTTCAATTGTTTTGGTTGTTGATCTTACGAGTAAATTGATTTTTTTGATTCGATTTGATATATAAATTGGTCATAATAACGCGTTTCATTATTATGTCTTATATTCTTCATTTTCATTTGTTTGACAACATTCCAAAGAACATTTGAAGGTTTTGTTTTAAAGATTTGTGATTTTTTTTCATATTTTGTTCCCACCTGTTGTTTGTGTTCTTTTATTCCTTCCTTCTTTCATTCATTGTTGTTTCTATTAATACTTTATTCACTCAAGACTTGGTGATTGCACAAGTGCCTGTCAAGATTTCATGGAAATGGAGAGCGCTTATTTCAGCTCCGCTGTTAAAAATATAATTTCTTGTGCTGGTGATTCATTATTTACAAGATTATTTGCTATTCCATTGGAAGAATTTACGTTTCGATTTTGAAAAAGACTTTTTGCTCGATTTTATTCCAACTGCATTCAGGTTCTAACAAAAATTTATTTGCATTTATTGACAAAAAACAAGTCCGTAGAACAATAATTAATCAATTTATTTATGTATTACATTCTGCGCGTTTAACCCATAAAATTTACGATTTGATGATGTGGGTCTAGGAAAGGCTGAGAACATCGAACATTAGGGAGCTGGTGGAAGGCACTGCCAACAACAAAACCCAGCATAGAAAAGTGTAATGGTGGTTTGTATCACGTAGACCTTAGTCTATAAATAGTCAAGAAATAGCTTGGTTGATCTAGCACCTATAATGACAATGAAGTACTTACATTTCTTCTCTGAAATTAAAAATGTTGTTAAATCTTCAGCAGTAACACACTTCAGTTAAGATAGTTATTACAAATTCTTTATAACACTTTAACATTCATTTGGAATCGAGGAAATGACCAAATTATTCTGTGAAGACGGAGGTAATGTATGCTTAGGATGTGCATCATCCAAATAAGCGAAAAGTGACAGCTTAAAGCAATAAGCAACGCTATATCAAAGCATTTAGATTGATGAGTGGGCTGGTTAACTAATAGATAGATAGATGTCAGCACAAACTCTTGTATCTCGGCAGCATCCAACGAATATTCACCGGAGGTTAATGACCTGCCTGTAACGACCCTGATTAGGATCTCTGATTGATCTTTTGACCTGAGAGGGAGGGTGGCTGACACCATTATTGAGGGAGATGAGGGTTCTCGACATCGGCCCTGGCTGGCCGGGATTGGAAGGGCCGTTGGGGGATGGAAAGTAATTTGTTTGGACATCTCTTGACGGAACCTGAGCTTGTCTGTTCATCATGAGGACTTTGGCCGGGGAGGAACGTGTCCGGTGCCTGCTATCCATTGCTCCATGGACGATGTTTCTCCTGTACATGTGACTCTCATCCCCAGGTTCGAGAAACATGGAAGAACTGGAGAGTCTGTTGTTTCGTATGTTGCTTACAATGGGCGGATAACTGTCGCCAAAAGTGCTGTTATGGACATAAAATCCTCTTCCTCTAGCAACCGTATCGAGATCGGAAGCGGAATTGTTGTAATTCTTGCTGGTCTTTGCTCTCATTTTTGGAAAGTAGCCCGAATCCGTGTAATCGTAGGGAATGCCCTTCTGTCTGGACATGTCCTCGCTGCCAGAGAAATCAGCGTCACTCGAGTACTTGAAGCGTCTCGGATACTTCTTGAAGGTAGGTCGCTTGTAGCGCAGGTATAAGTTGGAGGTATCAGATTCTTGCCCGGAGATTCTGCTCAAGTAGGCTTCCTTTGCTGTAATAAAATGAGGACGTTTGTTCCCGTCATGAGTTCTTGGAATAACTTTGTGATTGCCACCGTTCATCGTCCTCATATCGGAGTTCTCCATATAGCGTACTCCAGAATTACTTCTATCAAAGATATCCTGCATTGGAGCGATTCGAGGATCATTCTTATTTGAAGTCTGAACTATCACTCTATCGCCAAAGGCACCACCACGTTTGTCAGGTTTTCCACAGATGACAGTGATCTGACTTTCGTTTTCGATGTCTGCGTCGTCCGATTCTTCTTTCATCGCAACCCTTGGTCTTTCTGTGGTCAGTCTGTCAAAACGCAAGTCGCTGAGACTCCTGGAGTTCTTTCCCTTGCGAATTCTTTGTTTGGAACTGATGTGTCCGTATTGGACGTTTGGAACCTGGAGTAGCTTTTCACTTTGATGATCGAATGTCTTGTTGTGCTTGGAGTCGCGGAAAGTTTCGTCGCTTCCGCTCTCCTGCTCGTCTTCGCTGCACACTATATCCATGAAGAGAACTTGGCTGGCTGTTCTCACGAGATTGCCGTAGTTATTGTTGGCATCGTAAGACTTCATCGTTCGACCTCGTTCGACTCCATTAGCTTTCTGTTGTTGATTTTGTTGGCTTCCCATTACAGCTATTCTCTGATGGTTCCCAGAAATCTCATTCTGCCTCGGTTCACCCAGAGAGTTCATTTTCTTTTCGTGTCTATTATTCAGTTGGGTAGACGACTTGCTTTGGATCCTTGGTCCTTTCTGGTCAATATTTAGGCGAGGTTGGCCGGTTTGTATAACAACACCAGGATGTTCCATCCTGTAGGAGGGCTGATTAGCTACTATCTTGAAGTTATTGTTGGCGTTGACGTTAAGATTCGACGGTTCGTTCTTGGTGTAGTAGTGGCTGTAATAGCTACTCGCTGGATCCCCGAAGTTAACCAGTGTTGGACTTTTCACTGCACTCGTGATCTGCTTGATGCCGCTTTCTGCTCCCATGTCATCGTGAGTTACTATGGTGACGTGTCTGTCTGCAGGGGCTGCTAATCTCATGTTCCTGAAACCCTGGTGGAGTCTTTGATTATTGGCCTCTGCTTCACCTTGGTGTCTGATTGAGGAATGTAGTTGTTGTTGTTGGTGGTGTGCAGGTTGTTGGTAGGTGCGACTGGAGTAGGGTGGTTGAATATTCTTGCGAGATTTCATGGTAGAAGCACCGTTGAATAAGACTATCACCTCTGAAAAGTGAAACAATTATTTAAAGTTTTTGTTCGTTTCAATACCATCGTATTAAGTTTAGCAACATATCAATGCTCGGATAATGCCTAATTAGTATATTTAAGAATCTTAATGGCTCCGGAATAGGAAGTGGTATAAGTAGCCAATTCAATGTGATGCTGTTCATTCATTCATTCATTCATTCAGTTATCCAGCAATTATTCAACTCATGATATGTACAGTTCTGCGGCTGTGAGTTGGGGCGTAGTCAGCCATTGAATTCGCTTGAACATAGTAAGATAATTCTAAAGAATGACTTGTCAATCCCTATTGCGCCATTTATACGCGACCGAGTTATAGCTGAAAAATATTTAAGAAATGCGTATCGAAACGATCCCAGTCGTACCAAGGCATGTGAATTTATGATTAGCCGGCTAAATTTAACTTTTCTGGGCGCTGCCGTTACCACACATCAGCAAATGCTCATTTTGGTATTTAGTCCCATAATTTTGGATACAATTTTTAGTTGCACGAATTCATCTCAATTTTTTCGAATCTTCTTCACTCAGCCAATATTACAACTCAATTCTCCCTCGCCTACTCCAATACGTCCGTTATGCTAAAAATATATCGAAGCCTTCAATTTGAAATGAATTTAAAATAAATAAATAAGCAACGTCAACCTACTTTCTAATTCTGGAGGATTGGTCTCCCTATGCTGTTGGAGTGCCAGCTTGCAATCTTCCATGAGGAAAGACCATTGTCTGCTTGACATTTCTCTGTGACCTTCAACCAGTCTGACTTCTAATTGCGCCGCCAGTGGTATAGCCATAGGATTGAAGTTGATTTTGTCTGTTAGTTAATATTATCATTATTATTATCACCATTTTGAATAACTTCGTCATCATCATTACCAAGGTAAATAATAAATTGCATTGGTAATCATTTGTATGGCATGCCTTGTCAAGGGCGCGTAATGCAGTACAAGTACGACAGTAATGACTTTACCATTGTCTAGCGGGTGCACCACAAGATACTGCTGGTTATCGACGTGGTTGAAGTTCATTGGACCAAGATCTTGTGACATCAGAGGTGCCCCCTCTGAAACGAGGAGTTCTTCAAATGGCATCGTAAATCTGATCTTTTGCGATTTGTCCATCTTGAGTTGCTGCATATAATCCCAGACTTGCTCTTTCTTAACCACTGGCAGTGTCATAGATCCAATATTTAATGCATGTTATGTTATCATGTTATTAAGAAATATTTTATCGTATTTTTTAAACTTTCAAATCGATTTTAATCAGTTTAAATTTAACAAATGCAAATTGAATAAATGTCTTAATAATATTTCTTAACGCGAGTTTAACAAAAACCCACCACGTCCGAACAAGTTAATTCTTTCCATAAATATTGGAAAACTTTCAGGTATGCTGACCAGACCATGGTTCTTGCTCTTCAAGATCAACCTTCTCTGCCCTATGATGTGACTGATCAATAGCAGCTGAGGATTATTTTTATTAGTTATTGAAGCAATTTGGTTGATCTTAGATTCATAAGAGACAGTCCAAACAAGTTTAATTGAACCTCGTTTATGTAGCGCCACATGCATATTTTTATTTATTTGATTATGGTCCGTTGCATAACTCAGATGATTTGGAAACCACATGCATATCGCCAGGCACGTTTTTTATTTAACCATTAGCGAGGGCACTAGCAGACTGACTTGCAAACATAACATAACAATTATTTATAGTGGTTAAGAAGACCTGGATCTGTGTAATAAGCACTCTCTTTGTGATTGTTAAAAAGGTAAAGTTAACTAGGAAACGATAACTGTACAATGTAAACTGTGCAGTTGATTCAACGTTTAACAACGGTGACCCGTCAAAATAGCCCGCTGACCCATTAAATGTTACGTTATGCTAACTACAAGTCTCGATTTTAAAGATCTTAAGATTTTAATAATCTAAAGATTCCTAATATTTAATCTAGGATGCTTGTTCATATGCTTTTTTTTCATTTGTAACTTTCTCAGGTACTTATAATAATTAAATGCTAAAAAAGTTACAAGCTACAAGCTTGTTGTTATTGCCGCTCACCGCTCCATTTTTTATTTCGTAACATCGCCTTACGTTGAATGGACTGGGTAAGAATTTAAATTTGGTTAAGTGACTTGTTCAATTGAATACTCAGGTGTTTTGTCTTGCTTGCACCCAACTTCGTAGATATAAATAGCCGGACACAGAGTTCCAAAAATGGATAGAATCGCTTATGTACAGCAAGTTGTTAAGGTAACTTCATCGCGATAGATTTAATTTTCGTGATGATCTCGTACGAATCAACAACTGTTAGAGTGTTCCACTTCATTCTTCTCTCACGTCTAAATGCAGATCAAAAGATACTTTGGTTAATCTTTTCTAAGTAATGAATGAAACTTTGTCTCTGGGAAACGTCAGGTTGTGTAATATTATTTGCATTGAATGTTTACATATCAGGAAAAGATCAACATTGCGAATTGTAAGAAATTATGAGAAAAACTTTGAGAATGGAATAAATGTGCTTTGTGTAATTTCAATCAACAAGAAATATAAATTGATAAGCGGTTTCTACTGCCCATCCCTGACATCGTGAAGTTTGTTTGCGTTATGTTGATTGAAACATTTAAGGTGAATCGTCTGCTATTGAACGGAAAATCGCGATTTTTGGAGGAAATTCCGTGAAACAACGAGCAAAATTTAAAAGACATTTATATGAAATTAAATGGTAATAATAATAAATAAAGTATGAGATATTGAACAATTATTCGGGGTAATACTGGTATCCCATGCTGTAAAAATGATGACAATACATTATGATGGCATTGAGAATTACTCGCAGTACTTTAACTTGGCAGACTATTAGAGATAATTTATAAATTAATGCACCTAGTGAAGGTCACGATACAAATGGTGACAGTACAGTACGATCGCATTGAGATTTACTCGCAGTACTTTAACTTGGCAGGCGATTAGGGGTAATTTATTAATTCATGCACCTAGTGGAGGTCACGAATGACTAATCGTAATCTAAGGTTGGTTTTAAAAAGCAAAAAATGTGACATTCATCGACAATCTATTATTCAAAATAATTAATTATGGGCGTGCAGGTTAGCCGAATGGGTTACGTGCCCGCATACGGCGGTAATGGCAACAGTCGTCTTCGAAACCCAGCCCGCACTGCCGCCAGCGCCCTTGGGAAGGAGCGCTATATAAATGGTTACAAAAAGCGCCTCTGACGCTATGCATATGGCGCTATATAAATGAAGTTACAATAACAAAATTAGCAGAGATCGATGTGAGGCAAGCGGTCACTTAAACAAATCTCTTAAATAAATGGGTGCCTCAAAAAGAGAAGCCGTCAGAGAAACGCCTTACATGTTTCCATTACGTTAATAAAAAAGAATAAAATTGTTCTAAAATCAGAAATAGTTCACCTTCTTTGCTGGAAGGAAGCGAAGAACGCCTGAATAATCACGATCAATGGATACGATTATGGGGAATTGGTTAGAGAATCTTTGTACGAATTTGAGCAAAGTCATTCTCTCTGAATTTAGTATAACTTTTTCGTGGCCTGTATCCCTAGCCATTCTTACTTTTTACTTTTGGTGCAAGGATGACGAAAAGAGATGGAGCGTTCGAAATATAGTGCTAGCCGATTCGAAAATGGAGTCACGAAAGTATCCTTAGAGAATCTATTTTACTCCTCTGATTATTTCAATTATTTAATAACTAATTAATGTTCCAAAATACTTAAACATTTGAGTAGTGTTCACAAAAAACAAATCCAATTTTGTGTTCTCATCTTAGAAAACACCTCTCTAGCAGAAAATGCCTCAGTGTCTTTGTTGTCAGCTTTGCATAGTCTTCTACTGGTTCTATTCGGACAGCTAGCCTCATTCAGAGGTTTAGCTCGGTGCACCCGTTCATGAAATTGTGTTCTTTCTTTTGTTAGACTAGCTTTGAACTTGTGTAGGATTTAAATTTAATCTACCCAGACATCATATTAGCGAAGATTCGAAGGTTAAAAAAGACTCTCGATTACAAGTTTTTAAACAAGAATGACGATCGCAAAGCGATAACTTTGTCAAGGCAGATTATTCGTCTGCCTTTCATTCAATTACAACAAACAGCATGTACATAATCTACCTTTTATTCAAACCATTTCAACCAGCAATCAAAAAAATAAACAGAAAATCAGCACTGGCAGCACTTCGGGATCTCAGCCTGAAACAGACATTCCGTTCAGAATTTGATTCTACCACGACTAATACAACAAACATAATAGACAGCTGGCGTCTGCTTTCGATTCCTGTAGCCCTTAATTCTATTACTGTGATTCTTTACGAATTACTATTAGCGATTTTCAAGAGCTGCATGACCAGCCAACATCAAATGCAATACAGATTAATTTCATTTAACTTTAATATGACCTTCTGCTGGAAGGCCTTGGCTGTATTAGTGGACAGCGACAAATTTTGGTTTTGTGACTGTTACAAATGAAAACAATCCAGGCAATCTTAAAGTGCTTTGGTGAAACAATTTATCCGATCAGTAAGATTAAAAATACTCATCACAAAATCAACAAAGAAATTATTATTACTAATCAAACCAATTTGTTTAACAAATTCAATAAAAAGATATTTTCCCTGGTTTTTCAAAGAACTGGTTAAATATAATTCCAGTCAAATCAATTAATCAAAATCATCCAAACAGGGTAATCCCAAAAAAACTATTGAACTTAATTTTTTACAAAAACGATTTAATAGCTTTTAAAAATATCCCAACACATAATTGTGAATGTATTGGTAATATTAATAATAATGATGATGATTGAATTTTTATTTCTTCTTTTTTGCATGTTTTTCTTGACGTAATGGACGGTCCATTATGGACCTCATTCCATCGCCATAAAATCACTGGTAAAGTAGATGCTGGAGCTTTCATTGAGTTTGGAACACGGAAAAATCTCAATAAGTATTTCCACATGCTTCATTGAAGAACTTTAGCTAGATCAGCTTGATGTTGTTCATCCGTGTGGCATACCCAGATTTTTGCCCATTGCACTCTAAAACAAAAAATGTAGCAAGAATAATATTGAAGAGCATATAACAATTGTCAAAAATATCGCTCAGGTAAACAACACGTCCGACTGTTGGCTAAAATAAACGAACTTAAACTATTCTAACGTTGATAATTTTAAAAGAAACGTTGTTGGAACTTATCGTACTGACTTACTGCTTCTTTTCGGTTAATTTTAAAGTCAATATGCCGAGAACTGAGAAACCGTCTATCTCCGAGGGTTGTATGAGAGACGTTCTCGTAGAAATGACGGACTCACTGTGTGCAAAACTGACCCTAATGAATGAAAAGATAATGCTTTCGGTCACCGAAAAGCTTAACGAGTGTTTCAGCAAATCAATGGAGCTACTGACAAATTCTTTTCAGAACATGATGACACAGGTAACCAAATCAATGGCCGAGCGTTTTCAGAATGCACTCGCCCCAATATTGCAGAGGCTGGATTCAACTGACAAAAAAAAACAGAGTTTAAAGAAAAGACGAGCGATGACAGAAATGAGGCAGTAAAGATCGCCACAAAGACATTATTGGACTTTGAAAGAGAAGAAGCGTAGAGCCAGCAATATCATTGTCTCAGGCCTATCCCCTCGACCAAATGTCAAGGACGTTGATCTGTTTGGAGATTTCTGCCAAAACAACCTGACTGTAAAGCCTCGAGTGATTGCAACCAGACGACTGGGCAGAGATAGCCAAAATCTCAATGCTAAGCTCTGTGTTACATTGAAGAATGTTGAGGCGGTTAAGGATGTAATTTCATCATCCAGACTCCTTCGCGCCTCACAAGACTCCGAAGTCAGGAGAGTATTTTTCAATCTTGATCTCACCCGTCTGCAGTCTGAAGAGGCGTACGCTCGCAGATTGGCCAAACGTTCTTCTAGGACTCAGAAGGATACTACAACTCAGCCCTTTCCATAAGCTGATTTTAACTAATCTTAGAAGTTGCAACAACAAGTTCAATGAAGTATTTATGTTTTTAAACGCAGAAGAACCTGATATTTTTTGTTGTACTGAAACATGGCTCAATACTGACCTCCCCAGCTCACTGTTTTGCCCACGCAATTACCAGGTGATACGTTGGGACAGAAATTCAAAGGGTGGTGGAGTTATGTTAATCATTAAGGACTATTTTTCCAACACAGAACTTGTTTGAATTGATCTCTCAGCAAACCATTCCACCTACAGACTCATAGTTTATTATCGTCTATGCCTATGCAGCTACAGGAGCTAGGAGAGGGAACTTCCTTTGTTCCATCTAGTTCATATAGCTGCCTAGGGTGGTTAGCGTGCAGTTCTTGTGTTAGTTAGTTGCGTGTATTGTCAGTAATAAAGTTGTGTGTTAGCTGTTTGTACTGTCTTGATAACTGAGAGTTATAACATTTTGGCGACGAGGATGGGATCCGAAGATAAATTTGTTTCTATGATGACGATGTTCATGGAAGAAAATTGACGACGAGACGAAGAAAACAAGAAACGCAACGAACTTCTGTTGCAACTGTTGGAAAAAGTCAATCTTCACTCGACTACACATCGTCAAGGCGAAGAACTGATCACGGAAATGATCAGTAAAACACAGACTTTCAACTACGATCCTGAACATGGAGGCACGTTCACAAAATGGATCAGATGCGCTCCAAACAGTCCACAGTCCGGACCGCAGATAGCTTTTAAGTGGACCTCCAATTATTTCCAAAAAAATAAATTTAAAAATTTAAAAAGTTAAAAAATTCTGAATTCTGGTCTAAGTTTGTAATTGAGGGTCAATACCCTTGCTCCAAGAAATTGGCTTTACCAGTTCTGACAATATTTGGATCAACTTACACCTGTGAATCATCATTTTCAACTATGAACATTATCAAGTTTAAAAATCGAAGTCAATTAACTGATGTACATCTTGGAAATTGTTTGAGAATTGCAATTACTAGCTATTCTCCAAATATCATAGAAGTCATGAAGGACAAGCAGTTCCATGCATCACTCTAAATAAAAAGTCTGACAGCATTTTAATATTAATTCATTACTTTTTACTTTACCCCCCCGGTCCGCATGACTTTAACCCTTGTGGACCGCCACCTATCTGAAAATTACGTAATGTGGACCCCGGCCAAAAACGTTTGAGTACCCCTGGTATAGGAGACACATTCAAACAATCAAGAATGTAGAAATATCTGAATCTGAAATAGCAATAGATTTAGAATGTAAACTTTTTAAGCAGTCATATTAAAACACTTTGTCAATCCCGTGTCCAGCAAAGGGAAAACTGCAGAAATTTGAGAAGAATAATTTTGAGAAGGTTTGCCATGCCAAAAAAATACAAATATGTGAAGTCCCCTTGAGGGATGATTACCCAGTCAGTTTCTGAGACACACGTTTATTCCATGCTTGCTAAAGCATTCAACGAGCCCCTACTTGGGCGGAAGAGATCATGGATGTCCATGATTCATGTCGCATTCAAAACAAGTTAGCCAAACTTGTTCTTCTTAATCACTATCTCACCAGCTCCGAGGCCCTGACACAACTGCATTGGCTACCCATCCATCTTCGCATCATCTACAAAATATATCTTCTCACTTAACGAACATTAACTACATTCAACCCCCCTTATCTCCATCATCTCATTCGCCACCGTCACATCCCCGATCACCTCCGCTCATCTTCTATAATTCATCTCCATCAACCTGTTCACAAATCATACATTGTCAACCGAGGCTTCTCTCATGCCTCGCCCGCCGTCTGGAATAGCCTGCCCCCATCATCCGGTCTCAGCCCACGCTCGAGCTCTTCAAGCGCCAGCTGAAGACCCATCTCTTCAAAAAGTTCCTTGAAGACTCAAGGCGCCTCTGACGCTACGCACAAGGTGCCATAGAAATAAACTATTATTATTAAGAACCAAGTGTCGTGAATGGCGACCGCCAGAATGCACAGACCCAGGTCGTTAGCCACATGCTTAAAGGATATCTCACCAGATTGGAGACATTCTAGAGAGCCCAGGCAACACAGGAGGCCCCGCTTTAGGAGCAGATCCCAACCTGGGTACAACTATGCATGAGAAACCTCATTACTAATAACACTGCCCTTTGAAAATGATGTCATGTAAACATCATAGAAAAAACTGAAAAAATTATTAAAAAAAAATAGAAACTGAAAGTCAAAGAAAATCACTAAAGTTGCTATTTGATGAGAGTTTGAATCAGAAGCTTCAACAAAAACAGGTGGATGTTTATGTTTGCTATTAGTCTAGGCATGGCAAAGTTTAAACAAGAATTTTCATATTGAATTTCCTGGATCAAGCAAATGCTGAAATTGTACATAATGAAATGGAAGAAGGCATTCACAAACTTAACTAGAAAAATACTACAGCTGGGCATGGATGGACCAACATCAATTATAAAACAATTTGATTTGTTTCCTAATCAATTAATAGTAGTAATAATAAATTGCTGCTTAATATAGGTTCATGCAACCTCCATAAAATCCATAATGCTTACAAGCTCAACAACCGCAAGACATCCTTCATCATCTCATCCATACATCATCCACCAGGCCCTGTTACATCTTTCATAAAAGAGTTTGAAGACATCATTGAGTTCATTTCCTCCTACAACCTCCTGCTCAATTCAGAACATCCATGAAAGCAAAAAAAGACAGCTAATAGAATCATTAAAAGATGTTCAATGGATATGTGCCAATGCAGATATTTGGTCAGTCCATAAAAGATACATTACATTATGTATGTTTCCAAACATTACAGATGAAATCATTCATTTTGATTTGCCATAGACTTAAAGGGTCTCATACTGCTGAATCCTTTGCAAAGATGTTAAATGACACTTTGGATGAATTCCATATTAAAAAAAAAAATTTAGACATTGACACAGATAATGCAGCTAATTTTGTCAAAGCATTCTTTATTTGTTGAGAAAAACTCTATTAATGATGTTATGGACATATTTACGAAAATAATGAAGATCTTGTTGGCGAAAGTATAGCCGATTTGATTGAAAATGAACAAGATATTGATAATACAGATAATGTTCTTCTTTTGCCTCCTCATATGCGCTGTGGTAAACATACAAATGTTAAAAGATGGCGCTCAGAATTCTATTCAGTTGAAAGAGTTGTTGAAAAAGGTTTCAAAGAAGTTTGTGACTGCCAGAAGGAGTTAGGGCAAGCTGTGTTTACAGAAACTGAATTTGCTTTTTTGAAATAATTCATCCAGATTATGAAACCAATAGTTACTGCAATGGATATCTTTCAAAGTGAAAGATAGGTAAGAAGTAGTTACTAACTACTTATTTAAAAAGTAGTTAAAAACCATCTCTGTTGTCCACTGAGCCCTGTCACATCATCTTTCATAAAAGAGTTTGAAGACCTCATCGAGTTCATTTCCTCTTCTTTTGCCTCCTCATAAGCACTGTGGTAAACATACAAATGTTAAAAGATGGCGCTCAGAATTCTATTCAGTTGAAAGAGTTGTTGAAATAGGTTTCAATAAAGTTTGTGACTGCCAGAAGGAGTTAGGGCAAGCTGTGTTTACAGAAACTGAATTTGCTTTTTTGAAATAATTCATCCAGATTATGAAATCAATAGTTATTGCAATGGATATCTTTCAAAGTGAAAGATAGTTAAGAAGTAGTTACTAACTACTTATTTAAAAAGTAGTTAAAAACCATCTCTGTTGTCCACAGGGCCCTGTCACATCATCTTTCATAAAAGAGTTTGAAGACTTCATCGAGTTCATTTCCTCCTACAACCTACTTTTCATCATTTGTGAAGACTTCAAGGTTGCTGGTTCAGGTACCATCATCAACGAACATCTAGTAAAATTGACTCCTTTGAAGACCTCCTTTGTGTATCTGAAGAACTCCTAATCTGCAATTAGGCTGATGAATGTATCCAGGATTCAGAAACAGCAGCTTTATGTTTTGGAAAAATCAAGGAAGTGTATTCATGTGTGTTGTCATCAGCACATCGGACATCAATTATGGAACACCTACTTGAAGAACTACCACAGATAAAGGCAGAAGATAATAAAGCCAATGAGGTAGGATACCAGTTTTATTTATTTAGAAGTAATCCATATCAGAAGTAATTTATAATAACTTGGTGTTAAGTTATTTTAAAAAATTTACTATAGATTGCACAGTCAAATGAAGGAGAAATGGAAGAATTAGACCAATTACTTGAAAATGCTGAACCTCAAAAAAGGAAGAAAAAGAAACAAAGTATCGCAGGCAGTCAATCAGTGGTACTTGATTTATTGCCAGAACTCAAAATCTACGTACATTTCACAACATATTAACTCGTATTAAAGATGCTTTATGTGAGATGGGATTGGAATTGATTTTAGAAACACTGGGTGCAAAATTTCAGGCCACAGTATCTACTCTCTATGCAATATTATGTCCTATATCAGAATTGAGCCAGGCACTTTTAAAGTCCAGTTTTAAATCTTGTGGGTGCTCAGAGGCATGTAACGATGCTTATCATCTATTTATTGCAAATGAGAACAAAGAAAGCATTCATCTGATTTGGTTCAGAACTCAAAGGAATGTACAAATTCGGTATCATTGAAGAATTCAGAAGACAATCAAATGAATATCCAAGAACCAGAAAGTATTATTATATTCAAAATAATAAGTCAATAAAAAAATAATACAGAAGAGAAGTAGAGGGGACCTCATCAAGGCCTTTTGCCTAAGCAGTTTTTTAAAGCCACAAAAAAGTGCTCTACCAGAAGATTGAGAGCTATATATGAAAGGAAACTTAAAAAATAATCATTTTGGTGGAAGGTAGAATAAACTAGGTAAACCATCCATGCAGGTATGATAGAAAAATTTAAGAGTTTATATCCAACTAAATTTGTATATTAGAGTTAAAAAGAGTGGTAATTACTCAGATCCCAGTCTTCGTGACCTCTATAAATAGTTATCATTATGTTGTCGTTGCTGCCGAGGCTGTGTGGACCACATAGTCAGACTAACGCAGGATATTGCCTCATCCAAGAAGCAGATGACTCTTGGAGTTTTCTTAGACCTGGAAAAAGCTTTCGACATGGTTTGGAGAGAGGGGAACATAGGACAACTTTCCAAGATGGGTGTCAAGGGCAAAGCACTGGAATGGATCCACAACTTCCTCCAGAATAGAAGTATTCAAGTGAGGGTTGGATCAGCTCTCTCCGAACCAGTCGTATTAGAAAACGGCACTCCACAAGGCAGCGTCCTCAGTCCTCTGTTATTCATCATCATGATGAATGCAATTCCAAACTCACAGAAAGGAGTCGAGCTGTCCATGTATGCCAATGACATTGCTTTATGATTACCGGGATGTCCTCAAAAGCAATGACAACACGCATGCAAAAGCAGCTTAACACTACGGCTAAGTTTTATCTGCTAATGGTTTTAAGATATCTGCGTCTAAATCACAAGCAGTTTTATTTACAAGCACCTGGGTCAAGAGGAGCGAGCCCAACATCAGACTTCGCATTGGAAAGAAAGAAATCCCCCTGTCTCCAAAGGCTACCTTCTTAGGAATCATCCTAGACTCAAAACTAAGTTGGTCTGCTCACGCAGAGGCTTTCAAGACACGTTGCTTGAAAAGACTAAATGCAATGAGAGCTATCTCGGGAAGCTCATGGGGTGCTAGCAAATCCGCTCTGCTACAAGTCTGCAGAGCCACTATACGCTCCGTCCTCAACTATGGCTGTGAGGTGGTAGATCTGGGGTGCAAACAGCGCAGGGACACCTGCGACAGGCTTCAGTACCAAGCGCTGAAGATCTGCTGTGTTGGCATGAGGGGAACAAGTGCCTCATCTCTACTGGTGGAATGTGGTGAGCTTCCCCTCGACCTACGTCGTAAGAAGCTTATGGCAAACCACGCCCTCAGGTCTATCACCATTAAAAATGAATCAGTTAAATCTAAATGCTTCATTTCAGACAGCAAAAAGTCCAAGTCTCAAGCTAGGCTCCACTTCAATATGAAGAAACGAGGGGAGACAACCCTGTACAAGAAAGTCGAGTCCCTCCTTCCTGCAGACATCCTAGGAGATATCGAAGAGGAAACTCCCACAATTTCTCCTTGGAGACTGAGGAAACCGGTGATTGACACCTCAAATCTCTCCTTCGCATCCGACGACCCTCTGAGGAAGCTGGTAGCAATGAAGAAATGGGATCTCCAGGGAAGTCTCCTTTGTTATAGGGATGCCTTGAAGACGACGGACAACAAGGCAGGAATGGGGAAAAACGTGAACTTAAGCCTCAGGACATAGATTAACAGGTGCATAAGTTCTGCCAAACTAGCAGCCATTGAGAACTGTCTGATTCACGCAAAGGACTCCTATCAGGCGGAGACCTTCGATATAGTTGTTCTGAGCGATAAAGGATTGCAATAATGATGCTCCTGACATTAAGAAAGCCCAGTTTCTAATTTCAGATATCCAGGAGAGTGGCAGAAAGGTCACGCTCGTCTGGGTTCCTGCTCATGTTGGAATCCCTGGCAATGAGAAGGCCGATGCTCTGGCTAAAGCCGCAACTGCAAGGGATCAGATAGACTGCTGGATATTTCAAGGATGTCAAAAGGTCTGTGGCCCGCAACATCATCCAACAGTGGCAAGCCAGGTGGGATGAAGACCCGCGAAGCCAGCATTACAAGACCATAGAGAAACTTGTGTCGACTAAGAGCAAGTTCCAATGTGCCTCAAGGAGGAAGGAGGTCCTTATTTCAAGACTCAGAGTTGAAAATGTGCTCCGAACCAACACCTGTTTCTCTTAAAACATCATCCAGACGGAAAGTGCAAGACGTGCCCTCAGGAAGATGAAAATGTGCAGCATTTCCCCATGGAATGTCCGGCCCTGAGGAGAGAAATCAGACTCATTACAAATCTATCTGATATGAGTTCCTTGTTTAGCAATCCAGCGAGTGTGGACATCATCTACAGATGGATTTGCAAAAATCTGAGTCAATTACTTTAGTGATTTTTATTTAAACTTTATTTAACTTATTATTATTTTATCCCTATTATTACACTAATACATATTATTAATTTTTAATAACTAACACTAACTAACAAGTCCAAATCATCCTAGTTATGAAACGGACTTTAATCAAATAAATAAATGTCGTTACTGTTACGTTACAACACATAGGTTAGATACCTAAGTTACCAACAATTACATCTCATTTGGGATCATACTTTAAATGGTAGCATGAGATTGAAAACCTCATCCAACTGAAATAATTCTTTAGCTGGCTGTGGACAGTCATTTATATTTACACGACCCAACGAACGTCCGATAGCTTCACACGAGTTTCATCACGACTATAAAAAAAAGACCAAATCATTAAACAGAGAAATTGAATTTACCTAATTACAATCGTGAAAACGAAAACCACGGCTGGTTTCTTTAATTTCATCTCCATCTAGGTAACCATCGAACAAGGCGCAAGAATTAGAATTTTCCGCAGCATCACGACCCCACTTCCGCACCAACAACCGAGCTTCGGGCCGAAAATCCTGTATGTAGACCAAAGTACCTGTAATTAGTTTAATTTATAATTTTTTTTAATTTAAAATTAATAAATTATTTTATTATTTAATTAACGGCTGCTTATTTGTTTGCATTTAAACATAATCTTGGTTTTTATACTATTTAAATGATATATTAATTTACTAATTTTCAATATACAAAAATTATAAACTAAAATAATTACTGCTACGTTGGTTTGCTATAAAGGCATGAAAACGTGGCTGCAAAAATTACATTATAATTGAATTATAAGGCGATGTTTTAAAAAATAAGAGATTACATCTTAAATGGAAATAATTCCTGAATGCAATTGTATATTTTTAGTCAATGTTCGATGAGATTAAAGGTATTTGAATAGAACCGGCTAATCACAAATAAATAGTAGATGTTAATTAGATCGTCTGCTGATCCAGCGGCAACGGGTTTTTTCGTCTGCTGTTATTAAGGACCAGGTCCGTGGCTTTTTTAAACCTGGGTTTGATGAAATTCTAAGGCGTATGTATTATTGTTTTTATGTATTATGGTAAAGAAAACCTCGCTTAGAAAGCCAAATAAAATTCCGTATGAAATTCGGCCAGGTTTGAATAAAAAGTGATTTAGAAATATCTTCGGATTTCACTTCAGTATATTGTGTTTAAAGAAATGTTTTACGCCTCCTGCCTTGCCAACAAGAAGAGTCCATTAAGATTGATATGGATCGCCGCTCATTGGGAAAAAAAAGTCTCCAAGAACCAAGTTTTCCAAGCAGATATCAAAGCCATTGTTAACGAAATTTGTCGTAACAAAGTAGGCGGGTTATTCGTTCAGTGAATTAATTAATGTTATTATTACTTCGCCATTTTGGAATGCTAGTCTAATACAACGTTAAATTTGCAGGTTGCGATAAGTCTTAAAATTTCGGGTCATTTAATGTATGGAGTAGTGAGAATATTCTCAAGAAAAGTGAAGTATCTTTTGACGGAATGCAACGAAGCTCTTTCTGCTATCAGATTTGGACTCATGCCAAAGGATTCAATTGATTTAGTTGCTACTGTTGGCAAGAAGGAGACTGTGACAATGGAGCAGACCTTTGGAATACTTGAAGAGGAATTCAATATTGATTTCCTGTGGGTAACATTTTATATTTCAATTGATGCATTGGTTGTAGGAATTTACTTCAATTTTTAGCAGTTTTGGTAATAATATCAGTGGATTTATTATTCTTGAACTAATGAGGTTGTAATAGCATGTTGAATTATTTTTAAGCAACTTTCTTTATCAAATGTTATGCATCTTTACCAGAGCACAAAAAATCAATTCCTAGCTTTTAAGTTACTTTGGATTACTATCTTCTGTTATTTTACAACTGGAATTTAGTGCCATTTCTAAGTTTATTTATTTAATTAATTATTGAAGGTCTATCATATGTGTACTTGTTTTTGTCATTTGGTATTTACATGACAGCACTGGAACGAGCATAGCATTCAACTTGGATCTGACAGCTCATCAATGCAGGAGGGAGGACATCACTTTGAAGGAGCCAAATTGTCCCATGATCAGTTCATACGTGGTTGAAGGTGATGAGTCAATTTATTTAAGATTTTATATTATTTGATGCTAGTGTTTATCTGATTTTTGAATCATAAATAATAAAAATTGTGTTCTGTTTATGTAATGGAATAACTATTGATTGCATTTAATTTTATTTATATTTTTTGTATTATAAACAAAGAATCTGGCTTTGTTTATCCTTCAAAATTTTCTAGATAATTTTGGTTTTGGAGATATGGGTGAGCTTCTCGAGGAGCTTCAGATTTTGCCAATCATTATGGAAGGTGAGTTATACTCTTATAACTGATCAATTTCCTTTCACATTTAGATTTTATGGATTCGCCTGGCATTTTCTCATGTTCGTGAATACATTTAAATAATATTTTAGAGCATTTAGTACTCTATCAAGATGTTCTTAAGAAACATTGATCCAGAAACAGTGGAACTGTTGATCATTTCAGAATCCACTTTCCATCAGGCTTCACACGAACCCTCCAATACAGGAGACAAGGTGGCCATCACTTATGTGCCTGACACACAGCTGGATGGTTTGCTTATACATTGTTTCATTAAAGTATTTTCCATGGTGATAATGATGATGTATTACTTTTTGTTATAGTTAACAAATAGGCATTTGAGTAGCGTTTTGGCAGTATTGAGCGCTTATTTGAATTTAGCACAATGCGAGGCAGTCCTTACTTTGTTTTAGAGTTTATTCTTGTACTAGCTTATCTTTTCACCACTCCATTCCGCACCAACACTCAGCTAAATATTTGTTAACAATTTACTATCACTAACCGTGTTGCACTGTTGATATTTTGCTGCAGAAGTAATAAATCAGACAAAGCCATCCAAAAGGAAATCTGATGAAGCTAGGAATGAAACCGATGTTGAAAAAGGAAAAAGAGTGAAAATCTCTGAGAACGTTGAGTTCATTGGTACAGCGTGTATGCAGTCTGAGGATCTCAATAAAGGTTGCTGAATGAATTAATGGATACTTATTGTTGATTGTTGTTATTATCGATATTAGTAGCGCTGTTGAACATGTATTCGACATTGAGACAATTATTGCTTAACTTTTAACGTGTGATTTTGGTAATGACATTAAAATAATGTTCAATTGAAGTGATTTGTAATTAAATATTTATATTTAAGGTTTGGATCTCACATTGCCGAAGAACATTACCTTCGAACCAGGTGAGATTTGTTCCAATCACCGTTGCTGTTTATGTGATCCAGATTTTTTACTGATTGTTATAATAGACTTAGACATTATATTTCCTATCGTCTGTTTAAGACTTTGAGATATTAAATGTGTGCGATATGCTTCTATTTAATATTAGCTAGTTGTTAGATAATGCTTTTGGCTTTTAATGTTCCTTTGGAATCATTGAATTTAGTGATTTCTTTTGTTGGCGTGGTTATTTTGTAAAACAATGTTTGAACATTAATAACTTTAGTAATAAATAATTAATTTAACATACCTTCAAGATACAACGATAAAATTAAAAAAGAAGAGAAAGCTCATCATTGATCCAACCACAGTCATCTCTAAAGCAACGATGAAGCGTCATCTAAGTGATACAGCCATCACTCTATTGGCAGGCATTGAATTGGCTCCTCCTACGAAAAAGGTCATGATGATTTCTGAGAACAGTCGAGTACCTCAAATACTTCAGCATCCTTCTCAGCATTTCATTCATCCAATCCTAATCCAGGTGCCACCTTTGCAGAGTTTGAACATTTGCAGTGATAATTGTATTTAATCCTAAGAACAATGCTCGTTGCTCCATTAAGTGTTACCACTTGCCATAATCACTAAAGTAATTAATACTTAATATGACATTGAAGACATTAGAAAGAAATATGATCATCACCCCGAAGGAGGAACATGACGATGTGCCTGACATTGAAATGGTCAGAAGGGATGTGCAGACTGGAAAGGAAGAAATGATATCTTCTTTAAACATCTCGATTGATGAACTACAAAATGTTGCCCTGATGAATAATCCTCCTATAATGGAAGATGGTATGAGCAGTGCAAAAGCACTCTAATATTCTGAATGAATGGATAAATAAGTCTCGGCTTTTTATTATTACTACAGTTGTACACGATTCCAATGAACTCATTCACAACCAACCGGAACTGATTAACGACGAGCCACGGAACAACCAGTCGGATTTGGTCAGTCGAGCATGAATATTGCTTCTAGTAATGAAATGACTAAATATTATTTTAAGTTTGAGATTATTTAAAACTAAAAGCATTTATTCTATCTCTTCAAGCATCTCGCTATTTACTCTCAAAATCTTCACGAACCAGAAAGATTATAAACCTTTTAATAATTTAACCTTTACATTATTGATTTTAAAAACGAAATTAATTGATCTAAAATTCATATTTAAAGCCATCAAAGGAAGGAAGCAAAGAAGGAAAGGGAAAGAAACGATCGAACTCTTCTAATGTCGACCTCATTGGGTCAAAAGAAAACATACCGGAATTGCCTGAAGGATCACCTGAGCTCTTCATATCACCTAAACCACGGTGCTGCCCGTTCAGCGTGTTTGACCCTTTCTCACCTCTTGAAAATACTATTGGAGTCCGTGAAGTTATCACCGTGCCTATAAAGGTTTATTTATAATTACATTACACATTTCAATTTTAAGCATATTTAAGCTTAACTAACTGTTGTGATTGTAGCCGAAAGCAGCTACTGCTGACTTGAAAAAGAGATTCGTCAAATTTCTCAGAGGTAACCTGCACAGATCAGGCACCAGTTTCAATTCTGCTCTAGTGGAGCTATCGGCACAGAGCAGACAAGAAGTATCCTGTTTGTTTTACACTCTCTTGGAAATGAAGAAGGATGGATACATAGATGTTGCACAGGCAGAATCATTCTCACATATACAACTATCGAGGGGACCTAAGTTCAAAAACTTTTCTTCTATTAATATTAATTGAATTTGTCTTTATTAACACTCCGCGTAATTTGTACATTAATTTATTCAACAATTTCAATTTGTACACGGTAAACATTCCTTGAATTTTGCATTTTGTTCATTTTTGAGTCTCTGGCCTGCCATGTACTTGTGACTCATATATTTAATTGAATTAGTTAATGATTCTTACATTAAGTAGTCATATTTGATTGTTATTAATGGATTATATGAATTATTTGTTCCTCTGCATTAATTCTTTATTAAATTTGTTGATGAAAAGCTTTGGCAGTTGGCATTAGGTTACTTTTAATGGCTTAAATGCTCATACCCGAACTTCTTCGAGACAGATCTTTAACAATTTGCCAAAGCTGTTCCGATTTGTCCAAGTTCATATGTCCCCCATCCCCATCTCCCTAAATCCGCCATTGGTAATAATAAATATTACAAAATAATAAGCAAATTGGTAGTAATAAATATTACAGAATAATGAATAAATTCGTAATAATAAATAAAACAAAATAATAAGTAAATTGTTAATAATAAATAATACAAAATGTTTGACGGACGTGGACGGGGGTTTAACATTTACAAAATACAACAAAACAGTGTAATGGCTATGTTCTATGTAATAGCTTGGTAATAGAAATATAGAAATAGAAGTATAATTACAAAATTTAAATTAGTTTTCGTAATACCGTAACGCAACGACAGCACTCTCTTCATACTTATTTGGCTTCCATAGTACTCTACATTTCCCATCATGTTTTCTGGCCTGCTTTTGATTTTCTTATATTATTATTCACCTCTTTCTGTATTTTTAATCATGGAGAGTGTGGATATTTCAAACTGATCGACATGGAACTCCCGAGTTTACGGGTCTCTTATTGAAGACAATCATAATCTTGAAGTCGTGCTGCGTGTTCCAGTGCATGTGTGCAATTGTCAAGGAACCCATTACCGGTTCATCATCTCGACTTTTAATAATTTTCGGCACGTTTTCCTCTGAAAAATTTATTTGTATCACGTCCAATACTTCAATGATTTCAGGATATTTCTGATGTAGTTCAGTTTACAGGTGGTTGTTATAAAATTCAATAAAATGGATAATTCTAATAAATTAAAAAATATTTGATTATTAATAATTATTTACTTCACAAACAATACACTATTTCTTGAATATTTTTATTCAGATGATTTCGATCAGATTTGTTATTAAAAAATAATTTAATTTATCGTCGTCAAAATGGGATTTAACGATGGCAACATTTTTCATCAACGTCACCAAAAGCCCATCAAATAAACTGACCATAACGATAATAAGAGCCGTGAAGCTAAAAATTATTGTTTTTATAATTTCACATATTTTCTCATTATATATGAATTAATTATCATCTTAAAGTTAATTGATTATTATTATTAAATTTAATGCTATTACATGCAGAAATAAACATATACACATATATCATAAAAATTCTAGGGATTGACATTTGATAAGAGTTCATGGTAAATAAATAAAAATGACATTAATTGTCAAGGATAAACTTAATTAAAAAATATTTATACCTATCATTAATTATACCTGGCTCGTAGCCAAAATATGGAGACTCGAATTTGTAGGCATTTCCTCTTGGAAGCCATGTTGAATATTTGTCTTTCTTCTTTTTTCTTTTTTTTGAAAAGAAACCGAGAATTATTGGTTTCATTCAAATTTCATCCGAAAAAATTTGTTTTATTTTTTACTTCGTCGTTTGTAAATGTAGATCTGTAGGCATTAGTCGAGTTGTTCGCTTCTTATAAGTAAATAAACGAATCGTAATTGAAACACAATTATTTTCAACAAATGAGTTCAGATCAATGTTCCTCCTTATGGGTCAACAAGTTAAGTTAAGTTGTTTTCAAAACTACCCCTTTGAATCCGGTGGAAATACTTTCATCTCAGAATTTCAAGGAACATTCCTTTGAACGATCACTCCAATAGTTGAATGAAATTATTAGTTAATAAAACGCCCCCTTCCTTGCAAGCATTTCAAGTCATTTCAAGTTGTTAAGTTTTCCCAGTTTCCTTTGTCGTCCACTGAACTCTGTTCTTAACGCATTTGCACTAAGTTGGACTAAAAAAAAAAGACATGTACGCGGCTCGACATAAATAACTTTTAAAATAATTTCCGATCTTTTAGCGGTACTGCATTAAGCCTGTTTTCATATTCTTCTGAGAACAAGCAGCTGAAAGTCTTCTTTCTCAAATTATGCTGTTGCTGATGACGGCAAAATGCATTTCCCGCGGGATTTTGCATAATTAAATAAGGCGCTAAAAAAAATAAAACAATCGATTGTGAATTAAAATTCAAAATTTTACGAGAATTTTTTTTTGTAATCTGCTGCTTGAAATTTTAGTTAAAACTTTGGTTTTGAAGGCGAAGTCTTCTCAAACATTTCGTTTGTGATAAGAATCAGTATTCTCAATTCATTTGTCGCCACCATATTTTGTAATCAAATTTTATCGTCAAAGTCTACATAATTAATTTAAGAGACGAAACAAAATAAAAGATGTTTTTAGTCATTTTTCAAAATTCCCTTTTCTGAAAAGAGGAGAGACAAAGCGAGCAACGTGAAGCTCCTAAGATAAAAATCGGAGTGGCAAAAGGAGCACGCGAAATGCACTGAGGAAATCGAATGTCGAAGTCTTATCAGGTCGCTCAGGTGCAATTGAATCTCACTCCTCTATGATTATTTTTGCGTCTTCTTTCTCATATTTTAGGGCTACGAATGAAATTTATGGCAACTGGAGGATAATAATAATATAATCGTATTTCATTTTAAATGCGAAATGGCGTCAAAGAATTCAAAGAATAATGAATAACACACGAACGACGATTATGTTTCAATTTTTGCAAAACGAATAAAATTGACAATGAAATGCTTGAGATGGTAATTTATTGAAACGCAATGCAACATTTGATCTTTTATTAATCAATGTGAATTATTGTTATGTTGTGTTAACAGAAAATTTTCTCATCTTGGGGTTCACCCACTCACTCATTCATGCAAATACTCTTTTAAATTATTAAAACGAAAGCACAATTATTTTCACAACATTTATTTCACAACATTCTTAACGACTTAAATTTTTTTTTTTTGCTTTGAGATTTTGTGAAGTTGGTGGCAGAAACTCGAGTAATACAAGGAGTTAGAGTGGAAAATTTAGAAAATTTTTGGATGAGTTCGATGATGAATTTCAGGTCAACGTACTAACGATATATTGCTTAATGAATATTGAGTTAGGTCAGTAAGGGTTTACAACTTACAACACAAAACATTCTGATTTTGACTAATTTTGTTTATAACGTATAAGGAATATTTTTCAGACAACATTCATTTCCGAGTCTAAATCGAATGTAAACAAATGGCGTTGAAAAGTTTAAATGGGATTTAAAAATCGCTAAAATATTCCTGAAAAATGATCGCAATAATTCAGCATTAGCACAACACAAATAATGATTATCTTTCCATTTAAGCACAATGGCTATTTATTCTCTGTTAAGTCAAAGTGCACACCACGTTTACAACGAAGCAGCAATGAGCCCCGATGTACCTGGATCGAAGCCTCCTCTGATAATTGTTCACCACAATCCGTCAATTTCCTGCCTGCAATTTTTCCACCTCCCTGGCGACAATTTGTCACGGAGATTGTTGACTCGAGCGGGGCTTCGCCTGTTCGGAAAACAGCGGATTCTGATTGGAGTGTCACTGTTTACGGGACTCCATGCCTGGGAATGTGCTTCAACTTTCGAACTCGTACCTTCGGCTAATAATTGATCATTTCCTTCATCGCATCCAACCGAAGATGACGACGATGTTACTGCCGAACTCGTTTGTCTCAGAACGTCACCACGGCGAAATGTCTAAGGGGAAAATTTGGAAAAAAAAATAAAATTTTATACAGAATTTTTAGAGAAAAGTGCAACAAAATAATCTGGTTATTTAACAATTCTAATTCAAACTCGAAATTGTCCTTCCACAATCCTCAAGAAAAAGAATTCTGATTTATTCATTCACGGAAGAGTGAATGAAGAGACGGAAGAAAGCATCAATTCATCCATTAACTCTGACCAGGCGCATTTACAAGGCACTAATGGAAGTATGATATCCACTGTGAATGCAGATTGGAAAGTCAATAGGTCGAACTAGCAAATAAGGTATTCGTTGTCTGATATATTACTTAATGAATATTGAGTTAAGTCAGTAGGGGTTGACATTATCAGTTGTTCCATCATCATCATCATCATCATCGTCATCATCATCATCATCATCATCATCGTCATCGTCATCGTCATCATCATCATCATCATCATAGTCATCGTCATCAATGGAATCTTTTTAAATCTTGGTAAGCTCGTAAATTCCAACCCATTGGATTCATTTGCCAACGAATTTATTGACCGACAGCTTCAAGCTTCAATGATTTTTAAACACGCAATTAATCATTCTGATGATGATGACGATGATGATAATGATGATCATTACGGCATCTGACCACATGATTCTTGTCAATCAACAAATCTAGTCCAGTAGTAGTAATCGCCATCCAATGTAGAGCAGTGGTACACGAGACACGGTCATGCATCGTTGATGGCGAACCATTCATGCGTGGAAATGTTAATTGAAGCCACTACTTTCCACAGATTTGTGGTAGAACCCAGGCATTAATGGGACTACTCAAAAAGTTTTTAAAACTGATTTTCACAAAAACATTTTTTTTTAAATTGAATATTTGAAATAAATAAAAATCAACTAAAATTATCGGTTAAAAAACATCACATCAATTCAGTGAACACTGAAGAATTTTGAGCGACAGTTACGTCGAAGTTGATTTCATTAAAATTCGTCCAAATTTTCACAGCACAAATATTTTTCGCGGAGTAGTCAGAATGATTCATCATCATCATCATCATCATTACCACAACCACCATCATCGTCATCATCATTATTGAAGAAAACAAGCCTCACCTGTCGACTCCTTCTGGCATGGGTCCTTCCTCTCAGGTGATCAAGCACCTGTTTGACCCCGTTCATGATGACGTCACACACGTCGCACTTCCACAGGTGACGATTGTTTTCAGGCAGCCTCCTCCATGTCCTTCTCCACCCTTTCCACCTTTTCCTTCTTAAATTCTGCCAGTGTTGTTCATGCTCCGATGATCCGTTCCAGTTTTCAGGCACTTGCTGCCTTCCCGCTGCACATGGATTAATTGTTTCCTTCGAATTCATCATCTCTTCATCATTCATTCTGTCCAAGACTTTGTTGAGCTTGTTCCTCATTCTGGAGCAACAACTTTCGATTTGACGATCTCCTTCGAACTTCCACTGCAAGTCGAGGCAGCCGACCGGAACGATGAAAGATGGACTTTGAAAATTGTAAACCAGCGGAATTGATGAGAGCACGACGGAGTCAAACATCAGTCCCGGTGGGAAATTTACATTAGGAGGCGCCTTGGAATATCGGAAAAGAACATGTCTCGGGGATGTGATCATGATTCACTTTCTCACGGGAAGAGTCCAGAATCTCCAGGTGGAATGGCGACGTCGTCTTATAAGTTGTCATGCTCGATTGTAGATTCTTCTCTTTGAGACATTGCGGAGACAACGCATTGACTGTCAAGCTTTGGGCTTTATTTAATTCCAGTGCAACGCTGAGGACTATAATAAGGATGGCGATGATGATGATGATGAACAAAACTCGTTCAGTGAATGAAAGGGTTAGATTAATTCCATTGTGAAAGGAGCTAATTAATTATTTAATGGAGTTTCGTTTAAATTTTATATGGTCTAAATGTCATCAAATTTAGTCTACTACAATCATCACCGTCGGTATTTTCCAGAATCTGAGATGACTAAGAGATCTTTTGTTTACAGAATGGCAATCCGTGTAAATACTCTATTATTCTTCCTCGTCAATATTCTTAAATTTCCGATGACGTCATCATCGACTCATCGTAATCACCATAATCATCATAGTCGTCGTCGTCGTCGTCATCGTCGTCATCATCATCATCATCATCATCACCATCGTCATCGTCATCGTCATCGTCATCATCATCATCATCTCATCATCATCATCATCGTCGTCATCGTCATCATCATCATCATCATATCATCATCATCATCATCATCATCATCATCATCATCATCATCATCATCATCAGCATCATCATCATCATCATCATCATCATATCATCATCATCATCATCATCATCATCATCATCATCATCATCATCACCATCATCATCATCATCACCATCATCATCATCATCATCATCATCATCATCATCATCATCATCATCATCATCATCATCATCATCATCATCATCATCATCATCATCATCATCATCATCATCATCATCATCATCATCATCATCATCATCATCATCATCATCATCATCATCATCATCATCATCATCATCATCATCATCATCATCATCATCATCATCATCATCATCATCATCATCATCATCATCATCATCATCACCATCATCACCACCGGATTAATTGCATGGAGAACGAAAGCACTCCTCTTGTGGATCAAACGGCAGATCCAGGCGGTCTCATGTGCAACGTGGAAAGCAACTCACCGACTGGAAGGCTTCCAATATCCCCGGAAGCAGAGAATTTAAAATATTTTCCAGCTAATTTTTTTATTGAATGCGAACGAAGGAGGCAGAATGACTGATGGAATGAGAAATGAATTGAAAGAAGGTTCCTTTGAATGTTGTTATGACTGAAAGGGCTATACAAGAGTTGGAACAGCTATTTGCGGATGAACAACAAAGTATTGTTTGATGGCGGGAGTCTCCAGGAGACAGGAAGTAGCAATAACGTGGATGGTTCAACCAGGGACAGGTGTGGGTTCTAATTAGAACACTTCTTGGTCTTTCTGTACTTTTCAATCTTTCACAGTCTTATCGCCATCCAGCATCCATTTTAAAGCAATTATTCATGGTAACGATGCTCATTAATATTGATCGTGTTTTCTTTATTATAATGAATCTGTTTTCGTTATTGCTGGAACTTTTATTACCGGTGTTGTTGATGTCTTTATTCTCCCGATTGGACATGCGACGCCAAGTTTCATTATCGAGTTGAAGGCGAATGTTTGCACACTTGTTGACGTGAATTGCAAACAAGTCCATTTGTTTCACCATTTCAGATCATAAAGTTTGAATCATGCAAATATGTTTAATTACAACCTCATGAATATAAATAATAAAAATAATATTCATATAAAAAATATTAAGTCTAATTGAGTTTTATCATTTTAAATTGAGTTCATAGTTTATTAGCGTTTCTTAGCATTTATAAATGAGGATTTTACATTACACCGTTAGACATCCTTATCTCATGCTGTGAAAATAGCAATTTCCATAAGAAATCGAAATTTGGCTTCAAATGGCTCAAAAATGTTGAACTCGTCAGTCGCACTAAAAGAAGGGATTTAGTTGAGCTGCTCAAAGCGTTAATATTAATTAAGTGCAATTATTGAGTTAACTCGATAATTTCACGACGTGTTTTGCTTCTTTTCTATTTAAATCACATCCTGCAACTTCATCAGCTGCGAAATAATCGCAAAAAAAAAACCAATGTAATATCATTTTCAGCAGCACTTCAGTATTAATTGAAATTCTGGTCATTTACCCATCAAGAAACGTACAATTTTGCACGAATTTAAATTAACGAAACACGGGTTAAACATAGCGAGAGTATTCCCTTACGTTTAAAACACACTGTGCCAACAGTTAAAGGGACTGCATCGCTTGCTATAAGTTCTCCATTGAATCTGTTCGTTGATACAAAATAGTTAACGAATACTGTATGACAAAGCCATCAGGATATTATGAAGCAGGGTACTAGAACCTTTACTAGAGCATCAAGCAGGCAAGGAATGATCCATGCAGCATATTGAGCTCCAAACATGCTCACCATTGTACTTGCCTTAACTTATTCATTGGCAATAAAACAAATAATTTACAAATTATAGTTACTGCATGCATTTATTCGTGCTACATGCATGGATAGCACAGTAGTCTCGACGCAGGCAACATTCGTCCCTTACAAGAAAGTCTCATTAACATTAGCTCTTCCAAGGTCAAGTCATGAATTTAACTAAACAAATAATTACTGTTTCTCCGTCACGAACAAATGAGGACAACATCAGTTTCCGACATTAAATGGTTAAGTACAGTCTGAACGACCCATCACTCGACATATCAAATAAAAGTAACAAACACAATCAACAAGGATTATAATTAATAAAGAAACAGTCTCCATTTTCAAAACACAATGATTGCAATGTTGCGCCTCTAATGATAGTCAACAAGAAACAACATTCCGGATAAAATTAATGTCCGTTCTGATCCGAGGCCACCTTGGCGAATATCTTCAGAAATCCATCTCCAGGACATCCGGCCTTCAGCGTGCTCTTGTCGATCTTCTTCGGAAGGTCGAATTCCCTTTCCAGGAGGGCGTAAAGCCTGCTTTTTGATTGTGGATCGCTGCTTCTCGTTTCGCCTTTTACACTGATGACCTTATTATCTTTAACCTGTTTCGTTGATTTGTAATGTCTAAATTAAATAAGTCTATCGATGATGGGGAATTATGAAATGAAAGGCTTTGCAATAGGGATGCAATTAGGATGTATTCTTGTTTTTTTGTTAATGTAACACTTCATTCATAAATAAGAAATTTGTAACAGTCATGAAACTGAATTTGTGTTTATGCCCTCACTAGTTGATGAAAATCAGTTGGAATTAATAATAATAAAAATAATAATCAAACCTTGACTGTAATCTCGCTCGGCTTGAAAAGCTTGCTGACTTCTGCAATGAGGCTGACGTATTCTTGGCCATCGACATTCATTAAAACGGCCATATTCCTGGGCAGGTCGTCGTCGTTGGACGTCAGCGACGGCTTGAAGAAGTTCGACTTGACTTTTTCCTTTTTCTTGGTTGATTTTGGTGTCGAACTGTCATCAGCCTCCAAGCCTTGCCTCGAATCTGCTTTTTCTTTTCCAACCACAGAGCACTCGGAATTGGTCGCGTTGGTGCTCGAAGACAGGTGGTCGTCCGACTCCGTGGCAGTTTCGACGATGGGTGCGTGGATGGACATCTTTCCCTTGAAATAGTAGCAGCCGGCCTGGTCGCTATCCACGAAATTTGGCAGCTCGACGGTTTTTAGGAACTCTATCTTTTGGCCATTTTCCTCTCTGCTGCCCGTTATAGTCAGGACGTGCCCGACGACCTTGACCGTCAAATCTTTAGGTAGGAAGCCTTTCGTGTCCACATCCAGTTTGACGACATTTTTACCAGTTTTTGGGCAAAGACATCTAATAAATTCATCCTTCGTCTCAGAAGAAACGGCGACATCTACAGCGGTCGGCGATGCTTTCGCAGCGTTTTGCTTTTCGTGTTTGGAGCCGGCATTGCGCTTCTTGGTAGAGGACGACGGGGATTCGGAGGCTTGCTTGTTTCCTTCTGCCGTCGGCGTCTGGGGTTCCACTTGATCGGCTTTGGGGTTCAAAGTCATTTTATTGGTTATGTTTATTTAGACGTTTAGCATTATATAAATATGTGGTTTATTATGCTTTTACAGGGCATACTATTAATAAATAGATGCGGGAGTTATGGGGTTAGAAATCAAACAATCTGCATACCGGTTGAATCACATTCCTTGCTGAGCGGAGACCTAAAATTTAAAAAGAAAAACGCATAAGGGCCGTGCAAATGACATAACTTATTATATTGAGTCATCCAACTCACTTTGCAAAGAGTAGAATGCTTGGCAAAGGTAAATACTCGGCAAGAAATTTGAAGAACATGGGTGCATTGAAGAATATCGAGGAGATGACATGTTTGTACATGCTCACCGTGGTGCTGGAGTACGGACATAACTGGCAACCTAAAAGAGGGTTTTTTTAAATTTAGAAGACACAAACCACTTGCACATAATAATAATATAATAATAATAATAATAATAATAATAATAATAATAATAATAATAAGTACATAATCTAATAAACAAGTAAGCATCAGCTTGGAAGGACACCAAAACAAAAGCCAGAAGAGCATTATACACCTCCAAAAGGAATGAGGCTCCTAATCGATTCCTCGGGCATCGTATTCATCCTCGAGGCCTCGTTCAAAAGCTGTCCCAACGTCAGAGATTCCAGCTGAACTTCTTCTAAAAAATTATTTAATAAATAATTGTTAATTATAAATAAATAAATAAATAAAATGGATTGACTACTAATTTGTCGGCATTTTGTAAAGACTAATTGGAATGAAACATGACACCTACTTTCAGAGGAATTAAGAGATGGAAAGAGGGACCTGAAAAAAGTTGAATGTTCATCATAAAAAGAAGAAAATTCACAACATTTTCTAATGGTATTATTATAATTATTTTTACTATTAATAAATTAATAACTGTCTAATGTTTATTATTACTGATATTATTACTAAGCACAAGCAGCTTACAAAACAGCGGGGAGGTGCAAGGGCTCTCTGATCCTGTTGTAAGTTTGTGGTGAGTTGAGAAAGACAACCTTGGAGAACTTGTCAATCTTCTGCTTCAGATCAGAATCGTCCGTGTTACTCTCTAGACAGGAAAGTTGGAAGCCTGCGTGAATCAAGGATGATAATAACTAACTTAACATCCAACCATTGCAGATATTATAAAGAGTTACATTATAGCAGTACAATGTTACATTACAATATTACAGTGTTAAATTACAATATTACAGTGTTAAATTACAATATTGACTTCAAGCACAAACACATTAAAATATTTATTTCCAGATTTCCTTTAAAGAATGACGAGTAGGAAAAAAAACATGCAGGTACAAAATAATAGAAAAAGCTAAAATCAAATTTATATAAACCAACATCCAATGATAATTCCCTCTCATTTAAGGGGAATGCGGTCATGTGATTATATAACGATCGAGCTTTACGTAGCCTTTATTTACTGTTCTGCTCGATAAGTTGTAAAAACCAGTTGCATTATTGGATGAAAATGATGATGACGCCAACTAAGCAAGCATTCAAACAAATGTGAAGCATCGAATTATTAATAAATTAATAATTAATCCTATACAACGAAAACATCAGAGCACTCGCATGCTGAGCCTTCGACAAGGGTTTTGACTCCCTCGAGGACAAGCTTCCTTCTGATCAGGATGTCAACAAGATCAGTCGAGGTATTGACGGATTGCTTGTCTTCGATGTCGGGGAAAAGATCATGAATGATGGCTCTGTAACTAGGAGTACTGCAAAAAAAAATTATCGTTATCTGATAATTATCAAATGTTGAGGCTTGGTTTTAATAATATTTTAAAGTATTTATTAATCTAATAAATAAATATTAATCTATTAATGGTATCCATTGATAGCAAATATGAATGCATGTGATTTTATTGAATTTAATCAGTAAATGTAATAATGTAATACATAAGGTAGCAGTTTAAATATCAATATGCTTGTTTATGCTTAATACTTATTATTTTTGTTACCATGGGCAGCATCAGGTAACAAATGATGGCCAGATCATAACTTATATTTAAATACACTAATTTGAAAATAGTTTCAAACTCCATAGCCAAAATATGTTTTTATTGCTAATATATCTCTTCCTACCCAGAACTGCACGTGGGTGCCGCGATGTCGGGAATCGTCTCCTTGAAGTGGTTCCGTGCCTCTTCGGAGCACGAGCGAAGTGCCTCTATGAAGGACTCAACCCTGTCCTTGTTGCTGCCTTTTTCTCTGAGCTCAATGTCCGTGTAGGTTAAATCTGAATCGGTTCGAGTTATACGAATATTATATATTTTATGAATATTATATATTTTATGAATATTATATATTTTATGAATATTATATATTTTATGAATAGTATAAATTTTATGAATATTATACATTTTATGAATATTATATATTTTATGAATATGGCATAAGCATTGTAATAAAAATAACTCTGATTATAATCCCACTTTGGCCATAAAGACAAAATAACCAGTTGCAATAGTTTTGGATATTACGATAGATACAATCAAGTTGATTAAATCAATATTGTTTTATACTATTTATTAATACAAGTTAATATATTGTTATATTAGCACCTTTGAATGGCTCCAAGAGTTTGTAGTTGTCTTCAGTGATGAGCTTCTTAGTGAGCAACTCAGTGATGGCATCCTGCATGCTACTGGACTTGTTTGCATTCAACTGAATATTTATCAGTTTATTACAATGTTATACTGTTAATCCAATTCAATTATAGGCTGCAACATTCATTATCATGTCTAAGTATGGTATCCATTAACATATCATAAACAGTAATACTATAAGATAACAAGTTAACGTTTCCATGTTTCCTCGATTGACCAATGTACCTGTACCACTTTCTTTGGCACAGCGTCGTCCTTAAGAGCTGGCTTTCCTTGGTTCGAAGACTCGATAAAATCAGTGGCTTCGAAATGCTTGGAACAAACCACTATTCCTGGAACGTGCTTTTTCTTCAGCTGTTTCAACCACTTCTCCTTCGTCTCTGAATCTTTTGGCATCCTGAAATCAATTATCAGCAAACTCTTATTCATTTGGTTAGAGCCTATTTGGATATTATTTGGATCATTCTTGACCTATATTTATAATCAGCCACTAAATGAATGATACCCAGTTTAACAGCCTGGTCATTCAAGCACCATTTGCAAATTCATTGGGAAAATGATTTAATTATTTGTGAATTATTATTTGAGAATTATTAAACCTATTATCAACAATCGTCAGTTATATTGTTGACCGTAAAGAAGTTTTTCAAGGACTTTTCTCAAGGCATGGTTTAGCTTACTAAATAATGTTAAAATTATAAATGCTTACTAAATATTGTTAAAATTATAAATGCTTACTAAATATTGTTAAAATTATAAATGCTTAATAAATATTGTTAAAATTATAAATGCTTACTAAATATTGTTAAAATTATAAATGCTTACTAAATATTGTTAAAATTATAAATGCTTACTAAATATTGTTAAAATTATAAATGCTTACTAAATATTGTTAAAATTATAAATGCTTACTAAATATTGTTAAAATTATAAATGCTTAAACTCACTCATAGAATTCCTCCTGGGTTGTGTTGGAACAGCCAGGAAATGAGCACTTCTTAGCCACTGACTTCTTGACCAGAGCCTCCTACAGCGAAAAGAAGTTCATCACAAATCATTGGGAAGTTACAGTCCATATTGTTGTACCAATTGATGCCCGGTTATTAACCAAGACTGATCATCATGAGATGCATCGCTAACATAAAACTCCACAAAATAATATAACTTAATAATCTCATAAAAGCATATACTATAATAATATAACTATTCCTTCAAATAGTTACAGAAAAAATTGCTCCAATTACTAAAATTTAAATTAAATAAGTATTTAACCTTGTGAACAGGGACAGTTGTTGATGGGGTGTCTGGGGTCTCGACTTTTGAACTCAACGGCAGCCTTTCCAGTTGGACAAAGCAGTCTTTAAGAGTCATGGCACTGACAAAACACGACATTAGCTTCTCATAAAAATCTTCAGCAGAGCTTTCTGAGACCAGCAAGAGTTCGTCAATTAAAATTTATCAAAGTAGCTCATCGTTACCTGGACTCTTCCTTATGTTCCGAATCACCAATTGAAGGTGCTAATAAAAAAAAACCTTGTAATGCAAAAGTAATAAATAAAGTATACAAAATAAAGAGATAAATGTCTTAACATCTCAATGAATTTGAGAAATACTAATAAATTTCAATGGCAGATTTTCTCCAAAAATTTTACCCACCAGGGTCAACTGTTTTCTTCTCATCTTTCTTCTGGGGGTTTGCCACTGAGGTGTTCGTTGATATTCGCTTCTTAACCTTAAACAAGTCGGTCTTTGTGTCACTAAATGATAAAACATGAGAAAAGCTTAAAAGAAACATTGGTTTACTGGGAGTTCAATAAAGTCTCCGTACGATTGCCTCTTTTTAGGTCTGATACCGAGGCTGGACCTTGTTCGATAACTCGAAGCTGCCGAACTAGGCGTCTGCTTGACCACGTCCTAAAAACCAATGCGATAGCCTCTTGTTAAACATTAGAGTCAATAAAATTATTAAATTTTTAAACTTTAATTTTATGACTGAACTGTTTTCATCTGACTTTTAACTTATCGATTAAGCTGTTCTCTAGAATTATGAAATACTGCACTCATTTCCTAAACCCAAAAAATGTGCTTGTCTCAATAATTTTTATTGTCAGGTGGACATTATGAAAATACGCATGTAGTTACCATGGTATGGATCAATTGGTCGATTTGAACGAATGCAATCCGTTAACAAATTCGGTGGAATTATCGCCTTTCAGAAAAATAAGGTAGCAGCGACCGAATATCCCAAAACAAAAGCAGTTTTACATCCAAATGTAATGACTTTAACCGTTCTTTTGTATAATGTACGTGTGAAGCCTAATAAATAATAACAAAGCGCCAATATGGCCATTACATAAAGTTTTCAAATAGGATGAATTTTTTTTAATTATTTTTTTTCTTGAATTTGCAAACTTATTTATTTTAAAATTACAATACTGTAACAAAATAGATAACATTTGATATTAGTTTTTATATAGTTTTCTGAAAATATTTATCCAAAAAAATAAAATTTATTATTGTTTTACATATTTATGAATCCGCAAAATATACCGATTCACCGAGCGTTTTCGGTGCTTGATTGGAACATCGATAAACGAACGAATATGAATATTCAAAACGTTTCCATTTTTAATAAAATTTGCTTAATAATTAAGCATGCATTTCGTTTTAATATTTCAATAATATTCAAATAATTTTGGTAAAACACTACTCGATTTTTAATAAAAACTCGTCCATAGTTTAAACCTCCTGGTTTTGGTAATTGTCACCCAGCTGAACTAGTTTTTATTCTTAGCTCACTGTGTTTGTGTACGATTCAAGATTTCCAAGGTTATTGTCAAAGTTAAAATTTTCATAATGTATGTTGACGGCCCCTAATATCTGTCCCGGAAGTGGGAAGAGTCGCAAAGAGAGGAGCTATAATGCTACAAAGCTACTTACATTCAGAAATAGCTGATAAACCATTATTTGTCTTGAAGCATCTTTCTTATATTTAGAAATTCATCGGTTCCATGACAGTGAGCGATGGAACATGCACAAATACAGAAAGCAGCCTAATACAATTGTTACTTTTTAAACCCAAAATCAACACATATGCTTCCATAAACCATATAAATTTATAAACAAATTCTAGGTGATATTTCATCAATATTTGAATAACTCATAAATTGCCTCACTGCACTCCTTTAAGCCTCAGATTTATCTATAATTCAGTGGGAGTTCCAAAAAAGATAGAATTGTTTAATGATACTCAATGCTTCATGTATCTCAGCACTTGTTTCATTAGCAACTACAAACACTGTCACCCCGAACTAACTGTTGTTTGTCCCAACACACAATAGAAATAGGGATAATGCATGCCTGGAGGTTCTATAAGAAGCACGTGTAGATCCCATAACTACACAAGTATTAGTTAAAAGTTATTTAATGAGAAAATTTGAAAACATCTTCAAAGACTTTGTAAAAAAAAAGGGAGATATTTAAGAAAGTGAAGACATCCATAAACTTAATCCAACATGTAACTGAATAGCAATGGGTGCTATTGAAATCATTATATATTTATTCTAAAATAATGTTATTAATAATTCACTAATTTCTTTAAAAAAATTGTAAGTCAAATTACAGCACATCACTTTTTTTCACAGATATTAGTGGCTTTAAGTCTCAGTCGTACAGGGACGTCATTTCAGGTTTTTCTAAGGGGGCAAACGCTTGCACAACTTGAGAAAACGACCTTTTTTGATTCTAGCCAAAATTCAGAGGGAGCAAACCCTCGTAAAACAGGAGATGACCTTTTTTGCGAATAGTCTAAAATCAGGGAGAGACAAATTACGTCCATGGTGTTGTAAAGAGGATTGAATTACATTTTGAGAGAGTCATATATTTTCTTTATTTGGATATTTATGCGTATTTGAATTATTATTTTCCATAGGACAGAGAAGATATATTGAAAATAATGTTTACAGTCTTAAAATACGGGAATAGAGGATTCTGCTGGTAGGTTATTTGGATTATTATCAAACAGTCTTGTTGAGCTGCTACTTTATGAAATTACCAGAAAATTTAAAATTGAATGAAATGCAAAAGGAAAGTCGTTGCTTGTTGGCTTTTGTTCATCAATTCTCCAACCACGTTATCGACAATAATAATTTTAAACAAAATAAAATAAAAATCTAAATATAAACCAAAATTAACTAACTAACGTTAATATATAATCAGAATTACTTTTACAAAGACTAATATTGCTTTGCAGCTTTATTTCGAGACAAGTTACTATGACAACATCTAACGACAAACATATTTGATGCAACCAACGACATGCTTAATTTCGCTGACCAGACAAATCAGCATTACGGCTTCGAGTCTAGCAATAAGGAAGATAGGTATTTAAACCATTTATTTTTTTAATGTTTCCGGGAACATTGTTTGGGAAAATCTGTTTTCAGATATGTGACCGATCACGGTTGTCAAACCTCAAAAATTAATTTCCAAGAGACATCCATACAATCCTACAAGTCAAAAAATGCAGAGGTATTACGAATAAAATAAATTGTTTATTTATGATTATCTGTCTTAAGATGCTTTGGGAATTTTATCTATAGAGCCAAACTGACACAAACCTCCCAAATTTTACCAACAAAGACGATGAATCGCGAGAACTTTTGTTGTTTCTGCGAAAACATGAGCCAATCGTGACTAAAATACTGCAAGGAAATTTAAAAAGCAGAGCCTTTTCAAGTGAGTAAATGAAAATGTTATTGCATTTCATAATTTACTTGATACAGCAAATTATATTATTTAAATGTACAATAAATTCTAAATTAAGTTTATAACGTAAAGTTGAGAATTTTTTATTTATTGGATTGATGTTCCTCAAAACTAGAATTGTTTTTGATGTCTTTTTTTAATTTTCATTGACAGACTACCATGTAACCTGGCAGGAAGACTTGGAAATTACTTGTCAGCTGAAATTGAGTAATGATGAGATGAAAGAAAAAGTATTATGAAAATATAAAATATAAATATAAAATTTTGTGACATAGCTTGTTCTGATGTTTTCAGATGTCTGTCACATCTCTGTCTTGGAATGCTTCTTCCTCTGTCATAGCAGCATCATATCCTTTTAAGTTATTTTATAAATGTATTTACTTGTTATTTATTGATGACCTTTGGAAAATGCTGTCGTAATTGTAATAATAAAATATCTTTAAAATTGGAAGTAGTTACTTAAACATGAGAATAAAATCACAAAAAATGAAAAGCAAAATGACAAAATGTTATCAACAAAGAAACTAATGTATTCTTAAACGCCGGATTTCCTTGACTGGCAAACTTTTGGAAGGTCCGACCACGAGGACTGCTGCATGCACACCTCATTCCTTTGCACTTGGAACGTCGACCGGACGAGACTAAACCCGAAGAAGGCCGACAACAGCATCGAGTCGAATTCTTGCATCACGGTCGTCTCTTGGCATCCAGTGCACCCCTCCGTAATTGCGGGCGGAACGTTCAACGGTGATGATGGCAATAATGATAACAGCATCAGAAGCATTACTGACAATAGCATTAATAAAAATATTAATATTGTTAATAATAATAATAATGATAATAATAATAATAATAATAATAATAATAATAATAATAATAATAATAATAATATAATAATAATAATAATAATAATAATAATAATAATAATAATAATAAATAATAATAATAATAATAGCAACAACTACACCAGTAATGATAATGACACCAGTAATAATGTTTAAATTTGTTTTTCAGGCGACTTAAAAATCTGGGACCTGAGCAATGAATTGAACCTCCAGGCAAGCACGCAAAGGACTGCGGACTCACATTTGGAAGCAGTTTCTGGACTAAAGTGGATTTTGAGTGGAAGGTCACATCAGGTGATGATGATGATGATGGTGATGATGATGATGATGATGATGATGATGAGGAGGAGGAGGAGGAGGAGGATGCTGGTGATGAGGATATTGATGATTGTAATCAGTATTATTATATTAACAATATTAATAATATTATCATTATTATTGTTGTTCAAATTGTTATTATTATTTTTATTGTTGTTAAAGTTGTTCAGCATTGGAGGAGATGGGAGGATGTTTCTGTGGGAGTACAACCAACTCAAGGGAACTTTGAAGCCACTGACCAAGTCAACAATGTTTTGATGATGATGATGATGATGTTGATGATGGTAAAACAAATTGGTGCCTTTCAGATTCTTCCTTCTATCCGAGTGTCTCCCACGACAAATCAGAGCCAAGGTCGGCAGCCAGCAGCTCTTATCCTTGACCTCGTGTGACTTCAGTCGTTCGGGCGAATCATCGTTCGTCGTCGGAACTGATGGGGGATATTTATTCCATTGCTCTTTCCTTGTTCAACATTCGACAGGTGGGAGTTTTGAAACAAGAGTTCGTAAAGGTGCTCGGCATATCTTTATTATTAATGGAGATGTCCGAGCTTTTTAATTCGAATTTTGTATTGTCGAACTCACCTTGGAATGTAATTTTTAATTTTGTATTCAATTGTTTAAATTACTGTCACATTTAACTTATCAAGTCTTGTTGATTATGTTATTTTGAAATCTCATTCGAGAGCAATTTCTCGATCAGGTGACGGAAAGTCGTCGATTACGACAAAGTCACCCGTGGTTTCGTCTTCGTGGGCTCACAGGGGACCCGTCCATTCGATTCACTTCTCACCTCACCACGACGACATTTTCGTGTCGGCCAGTTACGACGGAACGTTCATTGTTCATTCCCTCCAACAGGTTCTTATTGCTAAATTATCAGTTCTGTAATAAAATCTACTTCAATGACTTAATTATTGCAAACTCAAGCAGCATCTAACCATGCACTGTCAACATCTTAGAATTAATTGGCTTGAATTAATGAAGCTGGCACAAACCCATTAGTTCAGCTTACTTGAATAGATTTTTTAAATTTCCCATTCTAAGTTGTAGACAAAAATAGACGATCATAACATGGATACCCGATTTAACATTTTTCTGAGAAATTAATTATTTATAGTAACCATAATTTTATCAAAATTATTACATTTGTTTTTCTTATTACCATTTCCCGCAGATGAAGCCTCTGAAACAGGTCCATACAAATTCAGCTTCAGTCTTCCATGCCCAGTGGTCGCCGTGGAGGCCTGGCTTCGTTGCCGTAGCAACATTCGAAGGGACCATGCAGTTCCACGACCTTTCATCAGAGCATGCTCTCGCTCTCCATGAAATTCAAGTATCGGAGAAGGACCCTCTGATGTCTGTCATGTTTAACAGCAGAAGGTGAGTGGTCGCTTAGCGACAGCTTATTTTCATTGAGCTAATTTGTGTTTTGAATATATCTACAGTATTTTAAATGTATTACAGTGTGTTGTTTTGCATGGAATGTCGGCTACAGATTTTATTTTGTGCTTAAATATTATTAACACAATCTTCAATTGATTTTTCACTTAATCGATTTATTAACGTGACTCGTTCACTCGAGTGAGTAGTAGCCTCTGAACCGCTCGGAAACTCGTCAGCTTAAAAACTTCGAGTTATTTTGTTAAAAATCTTTTTAGTTTATCATACTTCCATGACCTTTCTCATCATATACATTATGTATGGCTTAATTTAGTCTGGTTGAGAGTAATACAAATTACCATTTCTTATCTGACCATACGTTTTTATTAAACGCATCTACTTTTTGAAATCCAATCAATTCAAAGTAAATGTCTGCTATAAAAATGATTTCCCATTTATTATAATGCAACAGGCCAGGACTTTTGTGTGCAGGAGATGCCAATGGAAATGTGACAGTGTGGAATCTCAACTCGAGCTTTTACAACGAGAAAAAAAGTGACATGGACAGTCTTTTGAAACTGTTTTAAATTATTTTGATAGGGTAAAGTTAAGAAAACATGTTTTAATGTGTTGAGAAATCGAGGCAAAATTTCAATTTGGTATTTGATATATTCGATTGAAGACTACTGCAAGAAATAGCTTTTAATGAAAAAAAAAGTTAATTTCACTTTTTTTGAAGTCTATAAAGTATATTGCGCAAATATTTTTATGAAAACTGAACTTAATACTTTGAACACATTATAAGAGAATCCATTTTTAATAAAGTCATACGATTGACCACAGGTAGCTCATTTGATCATTATCACTTTTGATAAACATTTTAGCAAGATTCACTCAAAGTGGGCATGTTTAACGTTAAGCTAACGACAAGTTTACCTTTATCTAAAAAATAGTCTTTGAAATTTAAAAGCCGCAAGAGCAAAATTTATGAAGTCGTTTTAGACCTGGCAAAGCAGGCGTTTTGAAGCCTGCAAGTTTTGCCGTTAATTGTTTGGCACTTTGCCACCTGAGTAAATTGCCATTTGTCACTCTGTGAAGTGTAGCACGAACCTCTTTAAGGATTGGTGTGATACCTTGTACTCCTTCAAAGTTAAAATAATGCGGAGTCATTCACCGGGAAGACAGTTTGATGTCTGCTACAACAATCTAGTTAAAACATTAATTCTGGCAATGATAATTTTTAAATAAAAATTTCAGCGCAACTGACAGTTGTACATAAAATTATAAATTTAAAATTAATAATAAAAGGATATGATAACGTGAACTTACACAATAAAAAAAATTCAATTATTGTAAACACATTTTTAATCGTTAACAATTTATTAAATATCGCATAACGTGATACGTATAGGCGTCTAATGGAAGTCAAGTATAAAAGATGTTGAGAACGCTACTCTCGCAACGACAATGATAATTGCTTAAGCATCTTGCTTTAATCAAATCATTGCCTAGACTGAATTAACTTACACAAATGAGCTTAAATAAATAAACGCACAGAATAAATTAATACGATGCAGTTTATAATTACAACTACTCTATTTAAAATATATTGAATATTTAATTATTAAACTCTGATACATAAAACTAATACTTATCACCTTTTAAGATCAACGTTATGAAGGTATACTCAGTAGTAATGACCGTTTACTATCTGAATCGCTTATTACTTTTCCGGGAGCTATTATTTGCATTCCTGATGGACGTCTCATGGCTGCAACAAGCCAAATCTCGTGTCGCATAAAAGGCGTAGTTTGGAGCGGAACTGAATTCATCTTCATCACCTTCTCAGAAGGAATTAACTTAGCACGAGTGATATGATTATTCCACATTCTCTTAAGTATAAAAATTCAAATAATTTTGTCAGATGTAATCCCATTAGGATTGAAATGTCATTATAAACAAATTAAAATTAACACTGAAATATTGTAGCCTAAGTTATTTAAATTCCATTGAATTCGAGAAATAATCAGTTTGAATTGACGCAACTTCCTAACTCTCGCAAAAACGCAAACCTTCTAATAACTTTCAATCACACAGAAAGAATTCCAATTTTTAAAGCAGCTTCAACTGGCAGGTTCAAATCCTACCGAGTGAAAATGTCTTCATCAACGTTGGCTTTCAGTATCGCCAACATACTTGACCGTAACACCCCAGTGGAGCAAGAAAAACAAGAAAATCTAATCGAAAGCAACACTGAACAAGATGAAGACAACCAAAATGTCAACATTTCTCAGGCTTTTACGAAATACCAGAGCCTGGAAAATACGATTTCTGGGTCAGCGTTACTTGGGCTCCCATCTCATTCCTTTCTGAGAAATGCCAGGTGCTTCATTCAGGCCTCTCAAGTTTTCCAGGATTGTCCTCCACCCCTCTGCTCCTCTTCCCAGTTCGTCCAGAGAGGATGTAGGATCGTGCCCCTACTACACGGACAAATCATGGCCGATGGTTTCCGTTCATTTATTTGTTTGATTAAATTTGATTTAGTTGCATAACTAGGATGATTTGGACTTTTGGTTTATGTTCATTTATTTATTTGATTAAATTTGATTTAGTTGCATAACTAGGATGATTTGGACTTATGGTTTCTGTTCAAGTTTGAATAGTTTTTATAAGTGGAATTGTTCAAAGTAAGGCCTTAGTTTACAGCTAAGGATTATCTATTTGGTCAATTAAGGATGGCACAATTACTCTTAAGTAATAAACTTTGATGATCATTCTTATTACAATTAATCACAAATTTACTTGATTACACTGTCTATTAAATTATTCCATATATTATTATAGTTTTTTATTGAATAATTAATATTGCTATTATGTTATAATATTATTACTCAACTTAAAGCATAACGCCACTAATTTATATTATTCTTAGTTGTTGTTAACTAATTGCGACGATTATTTAATAAACTTCAACAATAATATCAATTATTAACGACGATATTAAAAAATATAAGCAAGATATATTAATGCAATGCAAGTTAAGCAACATCATTGAATAACATTAAGAGTATCTGAGATGATTAAATTAATAACGACCATTGCGTAAGACTATCGTGTTCAATTCCAGTTTCCTCTCAAAGACGTGTCGGTCATCCATACCAAAACCGATCTTCTCCTAAGCGAAAGAAACCGCGTACCTCATTTTCCCGCTTCCAGATCGTGGAGCTGGAAAAGAGATTCAGAAGGCAGAAATATTTGGCATCGACGGAAAGAACCTCTCTTGCTAAAGTCCTCAAAATGACTGACGCTCAGGTCAAGACGTGGTTTCAGAACAGAAGGACGAAATGGAGGTGACTTTAACGATAAAATTTATATCAAGATTATATTTAAAATATTGTCATTAAATTTATATCAAGATTATATTCAAAATATTGTCATTAAATTTATATCAAGATTATATTCAAAATATTGTCATTAAATTTATATCAAGATTATATTCAAAATATTGTCATTAAATGTACTTTGTTTTTATTTATTTTAGAATCGAAATAATTTCGATCATTTTGATATTAACTTCAAAATGTTTAGTGACTGCACGCAGACGATAATTCAAGCCATTTAAACGTTCGCTCATTTGTGAGCTTCTAGCTCTACTCTCGGTCCGAAGTTATCAGCTAGACGAGCTGATTAGGCTTAAATTACAAACTGAGATTATGTAACTACATCAGCCCATTTGAGGCCTTCAGTCGACTATATTGGGGGACATGTTCAAGTGATACTTGTTAACAACACATCAAAGAAATTAATATTCACGTTTTATTCACATTTATTGATTAAAAACCTATAATGGTAATCATATTTGAATCGTAAATGTTAACTACATTTGTTCAGACATTTGAATACTTGAATAGGCGACAAACAACAGAAGACAAAGAATCAGAGAGGCAGATGGCGGGAAGGTTCAACAATTTCAGCAATTGAATAAAGTCGTGGCATTTATTTTGTCAACATTCTGAAAGGATAAATTAATCAATTAACATGACATAAATACAATTCTGCATTAATATCGGAAACCATTTCAAAATCGGAGTTTAAATATATCTCAATGGCGTCGAAATAATGCATCATATTTGGCCATCACTTGTTGATCTGCTGTTTGTCACTTGGACGATAGTTGAGATGTCTTCAATCAACGAGTTTATTCGACTTAAATTTATATAACGTTCATCGTTTTATAATCGTTCATAATATTTTAAATTATTCACTAGAAACTTTGCAAGCTTAATTTTTATAATCCATAATAATTTGACTGCTTCATTTTAGAGAAAATTATTAAATAAATTATTACAAATTCCCGCTCGATCATTTAAAAAAAAAACAAAACGAAGAAGAAAGCCAGCATCCTGGAAAATCCGAAAATAACTTCCGGTGCAATAGAGTGGAAGAGCGGAAAATATCAGCGCCAATTAACGTCCAATAGTTGGAAAGTTCCTCTTTTAACCTTTTCTCAACGAGTTCTGGTTTTCTGCTCAATTTATCTTCGACATTTTATGGAATTAACAGCACGAGATGACGATTCTTTGAGCGCTGTTTTGAGGAGGGAGGAAGTTTTGGTGTCGTTTAATTTATTTTGATTATTTTAAAATTGCAACGATGCTGCTATCATTGTTGTGCTGTGGAGGTTGGGGATATACATGATTCGGTATTTGGAAGTGCCTGTATTGAATGGTCCCGTTATTTCTCATGACATTTCAAGTTTTATAATAAATTTTTCAGAATTAATTTTAATCAACAAGCTTTATTAAACGATTACAAATAGAGAATTTATAAATGAGGATCATTTTATCAAAATGAGCTCACATACGTCTGCATTTTCAAATTGGAAGAATTTTTCTAACACATTCGTTGTTTGGCCATGATGTGAACGTGTCACAATAGATAGAAATTAAGGCGTAAGTTTCATCCTCAGGAAATGAACGTCCTCAAGACTATTTGTTCGTCCAGACTAATAAAATGTGTCGTTTTCGGCACAAATTGGTGCAAATTTCCCCCGGGTACTTGCCACCAATCATGGTCTATGAAAGTAAAAACGCTTTCAAATGCCAATATTGTTGACGACAACATCGAGTTCTGCCTATAACCATCTCCAAAATTTGTATTTTAAAACTCTAAACCAGAACCAAATTCGACAGAAATTTCATTTAATGTTGAAAAGAAGTGAGAAAGTTTGCAATATGTTGAATATATATTTTTATTTATTTATTTATTTATTTATTACACAACAAATTGAAGGGTCATTCAATGACCACTTACACAAATTTGGGTAAGTTTAACAAATTGTGCGTAAATAAAGTGCAGAAGCAAGTTCTTTAAATCGATAAGTATTTGTTAAGGTCAGTAGACGAGATGCAAGAATTTTGCATATAGTATGGCCGTGGATTATTTTGTAACATAAGCATAAGTCACAGATGAGGCGACGATGTTCGAGGGTTTTGAGTCCGAGTTGTTTTAGTCTATTGTGATAGGGCAGTGTTCTGAGACCAGGAATTAATCTTGTGAAGTATTTTTGCACCCATTCTATTTTCATTGTAAGTTGTTTAGTGTGTGGGTTCCATATTGGGGAGCAATACTCGGGGATTTAAATTTTAAATTTTAAAATCTTATAAATCGATGATATCCAATAGTAAAATATTTAAAAATGAAAACCTAATAAATGCCTTTAGCAGGGTTGTTAATATCGCAGTATCGAAACGAGTATCGCCGATACTTTTTCGAGCGTTTTAAAATTATGTAATTTTAAATAATATTGTCTTAAATATATGTTTATAAATATATATAAAATTCAATAGTTTTTCACAAGTTTTTCAGCATTTTCAAAGTCCAAATCATCTTAGTTATGCAAATGGGATTTATTCAAATAAATAAAATAAATCTCATTTTCAAGTCTATTTAAGGATGGATAATGTATCTGAAGAGTTTTTTTAATATATTCGAATAGCAGAAAAATAACGCAATTCGCTTTATTAATGCTTGATGTGTCCTACAGAAAAAAGATTATTAGCTTCGCTGCCTGTTCCAGTAAGAGGCAATGATTAGATGTTGTTGATGAAGAGATCAACAAATATTTCGCCGTCACAACTTCAGAGTTATTGAATCTCAATGGATATCCAAATCTTAAAAGTTATTTGTAGCCCTCAACATTGGATTTCATGCTATCGCAGCAGTGGAGAGATTATTCTCAGTGGGTGGCAAACAGTGGCGGATTTATTGGCCCTCCAAGCTACTATACTAATAAAAATATTAAGTAAATCTATTATAAAATAAAAATTAAAACAAATATTTAATTAAAATTTAAATCCTTTATTTTAATTTAGAAAAGCGTTTAAATTATTTCAATAATTTACCACATTTGACAAAAATGTTAGTTTGCGCTCCCTCCTCTAAATCTGCTACTAGTTCCAGTGTGTGGCTCCCGCCAAAGTGTTCTAGATCCGTCACCGGTGGCAAAATATTTTCACCATTACCATCAAATATGACAGCGAAAATTTTGAAATGTTACTATTTATGCATCTAGCAAAATGGTAAACATTGTAATCATTTTTTCGAATAGTAATAATAATAAAAAAAATAGTAGTGGTAATAATAGTTCATTTGTGTGGCGCCTTAAGCATAGCGTCAGGACACCTTGGTCCTTGGATTGGAAAAAGTATTGCCAAAAGTAATGGTATTGCCAAAAGTATTGGTATTGGCAATCCTAATACATTTTAATAATAATAATAATAGTTTATTTTTATGGCGCCTTGTGCGTAGCGTCAGAGGCGCCTTGATTCTTCAAGGAACTTTTTGAAGAGATGGGTCTTCAGCTGGCGCTTGAAGAGCTCGAGCGTGGGCTGAGACCGGATGATGACATCTCGAAAGACATCCTAAAGTTCGGAAGGAGGGAAGTTACTTCGCAAAGAAAACCAAAAATAAAATACATACATATACTCAGTCCAATATAGCTAGAAGTACCCATTTTTTGACGATATCTCTGAAACCTGAGTAATATCTGTTTCTCACTACAATAATGTCGGAAAGATTACAAGAATGTCGGAAAGAAGTCCGATAACACGTAACAAAAATTTCTAAAATTTTAGTATGTTATGTAAATAGTGCTTCCAAAATTATGTTTTAAATTTGGTGAAGTATTATTTTCAAACTTAATAAAAAATCCCAAGCATGTGTTTTTGCGGTGCCCAAAACTGATAGGAAGCAAACGTCAAAATCAATAATACCAATAAAGTTTTATTTTTTTACATTAAAGTTTTTTATTATGAAATTATGTTTATTTTCTTTTCTATTATTTCAAAACATCTTTTGTCCATCGACAAAATTAATTTTTTTTATAAAGTCTGCTTCCAGCTGATTCCAGGCAGTCCTAATGGCATCTTCAACCTCTGATTTATAGTTAAATTGTCTTCCTTCTTTGTAAACAAGTCTGGACAACTTATCTCAAGCATTTTCAATAGGATTAAGGTCAGGAGAGCGAGCTGACCAGCTCAAAACCTTCATTTTTTCTCTTGATAAAAGCTCTTTATCAGTTTAGTAAAACCGTTCGAGGCGAACACAGGCTTTTAGTGAGATGCATACAAAAAATAATAAAGCTCCACCCCAAAACAAATTAAGCTCCATCCAAAATGATTAAAAGTAAATCTTTCCTCCAAAATATTTATTAAAAGATTTACATAGATGTCTCGAGATGTCTGTAGTTAATTTAACAGCATAGCACATCTCTCGCTGGTGCACTAATACGCCAGAACTTAAGTTTAATTATGACTTAAACAAATAAAAAACATTGTTTGAATGTTTTTATGTTATTGTTTAGCGTGGTTAAATCAATAATTTGTTATGTTGCAAAAATAACTAACAAAATATTATCTTGATTTGATCAGTTTATAAATTTAAAAAAATAACTACAAATAGCAACTTCGTCCAAGGCTTAGATGCACTTTTGAAAAGTTAAATATAGTTGTTAAGGCCTGAAATAAGTGCAACACGCGAAATTACTCGACGGGTTTGGAGCTTAGTAGTAACAGCAAGTTTCTAATTTTAATAGTTTAAAGTTTATGATGGATGGAGTGTTGAATACTTTCGCCTTGGTGTGTATCGTTTTGCAAGTTCATTTCCTCAAAGCCAAAACAATTTATTTTAAGTAAAAACATTTATAATTCGCACGTCCTATGTTTGCAACGAATGCTATTATCTAATTTTTTTTCATTGCGCGCTGTAAACCTTAGTGTTTGAGCTGCATTTCACCCATTATACAACGAAATTATTTCAAACTCAAACTTATTGAATGCACTATTTTAATTACAAGTGTTTTAAATCAGTATCACTTAAAATACCAGATGTCTGATCGTCGGAAGCTTATTATATAAATATATTTAGACTTATGTAAGGATTTTGCTGTTTCAGTTTGGTTACTTTCAATCCAAACTATTCTTTGAAGCTATCATGTAATCAACGGTAATTTCAGTTAAAACTAAATCATCGGACAATAAAATGTTTTAACTTCTTCCTAGTGATTATTAAATGTTTAAATATTTTCTGGAATGCCATGCTTTGAAAAATTGATCGTTTACAGATGAGCTTATAAGATCCTACTATGAATTTGAAGGCAACTGATATTGAAAGCATACTGATAAGGAATTACCGCAAACAATGAACTTGAAGACATCGTCATGCAAAGTTACCATGTGAAAAAGCAAGGCCATATAATCAATCGATATTGCCAGTCTTCATCTTATGCTATAAAACAGAATCTTGCGAGATATGTGAGGTCAATATCAAAAACCTGTTGTTTATCTTAAATCTGGAGTCATACGGATTGCGTATATCCTCAGCAGTGATGCCGAATACTTAAGTACATCTGTTGTACTTGAGTATTTATACTTAAGTTCTTTCACGTTTGTGTACTTAGTACTTGTACTTTAAATACATTTTTGATGTACTAATTAGTAAGTATATTTTAATTATGGCCAAGTACTTTTTAATTTTCTTTTTTTTTAAAGTAAAAGTGCTAATGAATTGATTTATAATCTTCCTTTACTATATGCCTGTCTCTTTGTTTCCTTTGTTCTCTTTGTATTGTTGATTGTTCTCATTTGTTGGAAGATGGCCGAACTATTTGAACGTTCCGAAAGCCGAAAGCACTGCCGATTGATGCGACTTTCAAGTGAATGTATCGTTCAGTGGCTGGCAAATGCTCCAGTTTGAGCAATGCCATACATCAGAGTTCAAAAACTGAAGCAGTGCTTGATGTACTTGGGAGAACAATACCTAAGCTAAACCCAAACTCGTTGGAACTCTGAATTTGAAAGTTACAGAGCCATCTATGACATGAAGGACAAACTTAATATCGTACTGAAACGCTTGCAGCTGCCAAAGTTCAGCTCTCAAGATTTCACGTTCTTGAAGGAATGGATTGAAGTAATGAGACCAATTGCAAAAGCTCTAGACAATTTACAAGGGGAAGACACATCTGGAGCTTATTTAGGTTTCCTTCTTCCAACATTACATATCATACTATTTCTAGGTATCCAGCAGCCAAAAAAGCATTTCTCAAGTTCAACACAACCATTCCATCATCTGCACCTGTTGAAAGACTATTCAGTCATGCTGGTCTTACACTGACTCCTCAGCTTAACCGACTCTGCGACAAATATTTTGAAATAATGCTTCTTTTAAACAAGAATAAACAATTTTATTGATAAATATAAATTCTGTTATACTTGTATTAACATTGTATTGGAGATAACGATTATTATTTCTGACCAATGAAGGTCCCCAAAAGTACTTGTACTTATACTTAAGTACATTCAAAAATAATTGTACTTGCACTTAAGTACATTGCCTACAACGTACTTGCACCTGTACTTATAAGTACCTTCAGCCCAGGTACTGTATACGCATAATTAAGTACATTTTTGAAGTAATTACGGCAACACTGATCTTCAGGAATTGTTTCTAGCTCATATAGAGGATTGTGACCAAACAGATTTAGACCGATAGCTGCATCTCAGTTTGACTCACTTGAGACCTAATTTAATAAACATTTAAAATAAAATTTAAAAAAATAACTGCAAACTATAATTGCTCCCTCCGACGATTTATTTTCACATAACTCGTGATAACGAGCCACTTAATAAATTTCCAATTTGTTGTACAAATACAAGTAAATTATTCATGCTATGAAAGAAAGAATCTCTTTTTATATTATTGTATGGCTCATCTAATTAATTTCTTCCGTTCTTTAAAACCAGATTGTCCTGTTGGATTTAAATATTTAATCGAAGGAAACAAATGCATCGAAATGATGGTTGGCAATTGGGATTGGTATACAGGCAAACAAGTGTGCAACTCTTTGTATCCTTGTTCTCATCCTGTTATTGTGGATCTTAAGAATGATTCTCTGCTGTTCTCCCGTTCCTTAGGAAAAAAAGCAAGCATTTCTAGAAATGATATAATAGGAATAATAATAATAATAATGATAATGGTAATGATAATGATAATGATAATGACGATGACGATGACAATGACAATGACAATGACAATGACAATGATAATAATAATAATAATAATAATAATAATAATAATAATAATATAATAATAATAATAATAATAATAATAATAATAATAATAATATAATAATAATAAATAATAATAATAATAATATAATAATAATAATAATAATAATAATAATAATAATAATAATAATAATAATAATAAATAATAATAATAATAATAATAATACTAATAATAATAATACTAATAATAATAATAATAATAATAATAATAATAATCTAATAATAATAATAATAATAATAATAATACTAATAATAATAATACTAATAATAATAATAATAATAATAATATAATAATAATAATAATAATAATACTAATAATAATAATAATAATAATAATAATAATAATAACAATAATAATACTAATAATAATAAGAATAATAATAATAATCCTAATAATAATAATAATAATAATAATAATAATAATAATCCTAATAATAATAATAATCCTAATAATAATAATAAATTATTATTTACTATTAATTAATACAATTATAAAATTAATATTAATAATAACAATATAATTTCATTTATTAGTGTATTTACGTGCACCATCGGCACTATTGCGGCAACTTTTAGTTGTTCTCAGGAATCCACAATTCTAAAGTTTAGACTTAAAACTTTATTTATTATGTTAATTCCCTAAAAAAAACACTCAATGTTCAAAAAAGATCAATGTTTAAATGCTTTTGAACAAAGCCACATTATATTTGAGAAATGTACGGTGCAAAAGGAGTGGCGTGTATTTTGTTTGTAAATACTAAAGTCATCCTAAAAAATCAATATTTCAGACAGTACGACAATGTAAACAATTAAAGAAAATTTATTTTCTAGCAGATTTAAACTTATTGACTAGGTTATAGTCATTACAGAAATCTGTTTCAAAGACAAAGTTTCAACTTCAAAAAAGTTTCAACAACAATTGTTAAATTAATAAATAGAAAGTTTTATTTCATTCGAATTGAGTTAAAATTCTCAAATTATGTCCAATTCGCAGAGAACTCTGTGCAATCCAAAGCAACTATCATCATTTAATCCGATATTGTACACGAAATAAATACAATAAATTAGGCCATTTGAAGGAGAATTTGGTTCTCCAGAAATCCAAGGAGTTGTGGACTCCAATTGTCGTGTGACACCTGGAAAAGGATTCCATAGGAATGGCTGTCGCTTCCCGTTAATATAGGACCTGATTCCAGATGTCCAAAAAGGTAACAGTTTGGATATAATGGATGCGAGCACTTTGTTAGAACTGCCAAGATATTTTTGCGAATTATTTTTAACTTGTTTGATTATCTATTTATAAAAAAATTCATGTGCTTGTTTAAAATGCTCATTTATTAATTACGACACAAAAAAGGAAAAAAAATACAAATTAAAAGCTTCACTCTCTGCTTGGATGTAAAGAGAAAACAGTTGTGTATCATTCTTGCAATTCAAAATAACAGGATGACAGCTAGGATTCAGTGCATTGCATGCTGTTCTGGCCATGGACCAATTCCAGTTGCCAATAAGCATTTCGACACACTTGTTGCCTTCAACTAAATATCTGAATCCTTTTGGACAATCTGTTGATAAATCAGCCGCGATACATTAATATTAATCATTTTATTTAACTGACTCAAGGTAACCTGTGTCACTTATTTTTTTAAATTTTAACTGATTCATTTCTAATCTTATTTACATCACAAAAACACTTTGTCATTCCTAAGGGCTTAATGTGATCTTGTGTCTAAAAAAACAATGCGATTGGAGATATATATCGTTTTTTATCTCAAACTTTGAAGTAAATATTTGAATGCATTTCCCATCGAAGTTTTTAAGAAATTTTGGAAAAAACTGGTTTTAAATTAAATTGCATTCTCCTGTGAAAAACAATTCGACATTCACGATTTGTTTTCATAAAAATATGTGATGATGTAAAACTGAAATTTAAAGATCTGAAGGAATATAGTAGAAAGCAAACATTTACAAATTTCTTATAAATATTTAAGTTGAATTTTATTTCGAACTCATGTCTTTCATGATGTAATGAACACGAATATCTACTTAAAATTAAGACATTTCTGAATATGAATGGTTGGCTTATGGATTTTCTTAATTTGCAATGTTCTAGGGCCAACCTTATTTCTACTCTTCATAAATGATCTACCCAGCACTTTTGACAACTCAGGCACCATCTGCAAACTCTTTGCAGATGATGTTAAGCTTTACAATAAGTCTCCATCCCCACTACAATACTCTCTTGACAGGATAGCAGAATGGAGTGATAAACGGCAATTGCAACTAGCTCCTGACAAATGCCAGATTCTCTCACTGATTGGCTGCAGAAGAAGTTTTAACCTTTGTGAATATTTCATTAATAACAACAAGCTAACAAGAGTTGACATAGTTCGAGATCTAGGGGTGCTCATTGATTCTTCTCTCCACTTTGACAAACACATTGATAATATCGTGAAAAAAGCATCTATCATATCCAAACTGATCCTATTGTCTTTTTCTACTGGAGACCTAACCACTCTAATAAAAGCCTTTTGTACATATGTTGGGCCTTGTTAAAAGAATTGAGTCGGTACAAAGAAGATTCACAAAGGCAATTCCCACCATTCGTCACCAACCATATCCATCCAGACTTAAGATGCTAGGGCTCAAAACACTCGAACATAGACGTTTAATTACTGATATTTGCTTTCTGTTTAAATTATTGAATGGTCTTGTGAATAGTGATCTTTTAAATTTTGTTCAATTTGCACAGTACAATAGAACACCGCTTTAAGTTACGTGCGAGGAAGTGCTCAGCTAATGCTGCTAAAAAATTTTTTGAACAGAGTTGTTGCTGTCTGGAATTCCCTGCAAGACGGGGTGGTATCTGCTGGCACTTTCTCCCGTTTCAGAGCATTAATCCTCGAGATAGATTTTTCGGAATTTTTAACAATTACAGACTAATCTGTAACCTGCTTTTCCTCGCTCGATGTTGACTGGTTGTATTGTTTTTGCTGAGGCTGGTCGTATTAGTGGCTGTTTAGCCATTCGACCGGTTAAACAAATAAATAATAAAAAAAAAAAAAAAAAAAATTTAAAACTAACCCGTTATTGATTGGTAACCTATGCATTCTTTACTGGGGAAGCTAATGTAATCATACCGAATGACATCTTGATAAACAGAACATTTTCTCTCCGCCAAGAGATAACTGAGACTCCTGCACTTGTCCCTAAGCAGAAATTGACAGAATGAGAAGCATTCGATGGTAGATCTAGTCGAAGTTTCATAAACTGGAGTGCTGCTTTTACACAACTGAGTTTTCGAATATCTTCCCTTTTGAATTTGAAAGTACGTTTCATGTGATGACTGATATATCACTGATACACACATCATTCTTATTATATTTATCAACCTCATTCTATAACTTTTTAACTAATTTGACTTAGGTGGTTCGAGAAAGTATTTGTACTTTAACTGATCACGGTTAAAATACGATTATTTGCGCGATTGGATGAAAAAAATATAAACAATTGCGCGAATATGCAAGCTTGACGGCACTTTTCTTTTTAAGGATGACTACTACTACATATAGCGTGCACATAACTATCAATAATACACTAAAAAGAAAATTTTTTTAAATATCTGTTTATATAGTATGTAATATATCCAACAAAAACCTACTTTGAAATTCATGGAATGTCTGACTGATCAATAGAATAGATTTACTTTGATAAATATCCTTGATTGGAGCTCAGCTTAAATCACTCCAATCCACAAAAAAGGTTCCACATCGGATCCAGGGAATTACAGACCAATATCACTAACATCTTCTTGTTGTCGTGCAATGGAACAGGTGATCAATAAAGACATACTGAATTACCTTCAGGCAAACAACCTTATCTCCTGATAAACATTGTTTTTTGAATTTGAGGTCAACATGTACAAATCTGATTGAGTATACCAATGACTGGTCAATTTCAATGCAACTCCATCAGGGCAATGATATTATATACTTCGATTTCAAAAAGGCTTTTGACTCAGTGTCTTACCTAAAATTGCTGATAAAACTTCAGGCTTATGGAATGTCAGGCAATCTATTTTTGTGGATAGAGAGGTTTCTAGCAAATAGAATTTAAGCTGTCAAGATGAATGAGCAATTATCCAACAATAAAAATGTGACCAGTGGAGTGTGCTGGGTCTTACGCTTTTCCTTATTTACATAAACGATGTTGTGGACGCCTTTACAGACAACTTTGTCAAATACAAACTATTTGCAGATGACATCAAGCTGTACTCAACATCATCATCTACCCCACAGCTCTTCCTTACAAACTGCTATCGACAGGTTGGTGTTATGGAGCGAGAAATGGCAATTACAATTAGCCCCACACAAATGCCTCCAAGCTTTCATTAAAACAGCGGGTGGCAGCATTATACCCAAAAAAAAAACACAATCCACTCACGACCCATTTCCTTCACAGACAATATACGTGACCTTGGTGTCCTCATCGATAGTAAACTCACCTTCAAAGCCCATATCAACAACATCATTCATAAGGCCTTTGTCAGAACACGCCTAATCCTCAAATGCTCAAGGGACAAGCGAACATTGACCAGAGCGTATTGCACCTATGTTCGACCAATCCTCGAGTATTGCTCCCCGGTCTGGAGCCCCCATAACAAGCAGCTCATAACAAAGATCAAGCGAGTCCAAAGTTTTTCACAAGGGCCATACCAGGTTTACGAAATCTAACTTATATGAGCAGAATTCAGAAACTCGGACTCAAAACACTGGAACACCGACGCCTCATCCATGATTTATGCCTCACAAAATGTTACAGTTTCACTCACTGCATCATCCCCAAATTCCCAGATTTCCTGTTATCTCGCACACGTGGTCATACCCTCCGTCTACACCATGAAAAGTACTCAACTACTCACAGACTCCATTTCCTCACCAACCGAATCACGAAGCCCTGGAACTCTCTAACCCCAGATATTATTAGCTCTATAACTCATAGTTGATTTAAGGCCTGCATTTCCAATACTGACTTGAAAAAGTTTCTAACAATTTAATTGAAATTTAAATTTGGTATATGCACTCTATATGTATAGATTATCTGATACCAATTTTGTTTTAGCGGTCATTTGTGGCCTTCTTTTTGGTTTCAATAAATAAATAAGTAAAATAAAATAAAATATAAAAAGTCATTAGATAATTGAAATAAGACAACACAACTACAACTAACTCAAACGAAAATCTCACGGGAATTACTCGAGAGATACAGTAGCTCTAGAACAGCGAAAGCTCTTTTCATATGAAACCAGTACTGTATCAGTACTGTACTTCACAACAAGATTCATTTTTGTAATAAAAGGCAAATGAGTATGACCTAGGCAAAGACGACTAAATGTAACAAAAAAATCACTGCAATGGTTATGTATTCGATACTAAACATATAGTTGTGGTTACTTTAAAATAAACAAGTTGCAATTCAAAATAAAAAAAAATTTTGATATTAAATATGATGCTTACAGAATTCGTGGCTTATTACAGTTGGAGTGTCTCCAGAATGTATTGCAACAATTTTTTGCAAGTGTTGCAAATATCAGTAGTCATTAAAAATAATGTCTAACAATGTCTCAGCGACTCACCTGAAGAGATTTCTTCCTTAATAACATCGAAACAGGCAACTACTTAGAATTATTGCAGTTGGAATGTCTCCAGAATGTTTTGCAAGAATTGTTTGCAAGTTTTGCAAATATCAATAGTCATTAGAAATTATATTTACCAAAACTCAGCGACTCACCTGAAAAGATTTCTTCCTTAATAACATCGAAACAGGCGAGTTTTTAGAACTTGCTTTAATTGTCAGCATAATCGATAGAAACATCTTTTTAAATCTCGGCCAATGATTTGGCCCCGTCGTTCGGTGAATCATTCAAACTGGAGACCGACTGCTTTCCTGTAGTTGCATCTTTAGTCTACTTCTGGCTCCTCATATGCCAGATCCAGAATGAAGCCGCTTTTGCGGCCTCAGACATCCTTGTCATAGCCTTTGTTGTCTCTCGGCTTATTCAATCAAATCTTGTGAGGAAAGCGGTAAGTCGACCCACCGACCATGCCGTTTGAGCCAACCTCGATGGGAAAGAGGTCTGTCCGGTATCCTTTTGTTTCCAGGTCCATCGACAGATTTGCATACTTATCCGCTTTGCTGTTGCTGTATTGTAGCCTGTCCCCTCACGGTACCGTCACTCCACCAGAATGATGGCATCCGTCGACGGCGATACAAGCACCAGATCCGGCCTCTTGCCACTTTCTATCAGCTCCTGAGGAAAAGCACTTCTTTATCCACCATTTATGTAGCGCCCCTACCCGAGAGCGCTCTCCGGCGATGCGAGCGGGTTGCGAATACGGCAAGTAACGGCTGTTACTTTCAACGTCGCTCGCAGAAACGCAACACTCTGAGCCAATTCGCATGCAATTCGCAATTATGAATAATTATCACAGCTGGAACTTCTACAGAATGCACTCCATTAATTTTTTTGGGAATGTCAAATGAAAAGCCATTAATAATTTTATTAAAACGTATTCGCCGAAAAGCAGTAATGTAATTGACTCATACCAAAAGACTTCAGACGTAATAACATCTAAACATGCGACTATTTGGAAATTGTTTTAACATCATGATCTATAGAGCCATGTTTTATATTCGTTATTAATTACCGATGTTTACCTTCAAATTTCATTACATAAAGTTATTAGTGTAATTAAATTTATTGATTAATAAATTGTGATAAATGCACAATTTTCATTAACTCCAAATACTGCAAATTATTTGTTCTTATGAAAATATAAGCAGGTTCATCTTCCCAAAAAATCCATCTAAGTATAATAACATCAATTGACGGCGCCATATAATAAAATTATTTTCTGGATAAGAAGTAACGACATGGCTGGAAAAAAATATCAAAAGCATTTTAATTCCACTCACTTCGTCTGATGAATAAATAGCAGTTAAATTAATTAAATGAAAAATTCAGTTTAGGCACAAGTAACTGGCGATATGATGCGCATGATGGCTTGGACTGGGCCGGAGGTCCCCAACTGCCAAAAGAAAGTTATTATATTTTTAGTTTTAACTGGAATTACCGTTGATTATAAATAGCTTCAAATAATAGTTTGTATTAAAAATAACCAAACTGAAACAGCAAAATCATTGCATAAGGAGTTTAAATATATTTATATAATAAGATTCCGACGTCAATGGTTATAACATATTAATTTTAACGCAAAATGCTATTATTTTTTAATAATTTTTTTTACGCAAACATGTAATAGCTATAGTCAATTGTAAATCAACGACTGGAAAAGGAATGTGTGATTTGGTTTGTGGCGTCTTTAAAAAGTTAGGCATTGATGTAAGTAAATGTATTGGCAATTCCACCAATGGTGCGTCTAATATGCAAGGCCAAAACAATGGATTCAATGCCTGTTTAAATACAGTTTCTCCGGGCCAGATTCATGTATGGTGTTATGCCCGTGTCTTAAATTTGGTAATGGGTGACGTCACTAAAAAGCGGTGGAAGTTGTTACTTTATTTGGGGTTTTAAACACATGTGCATTCTTCCTTCGGGAATCATATTTACGAGTCAATGTTTGGCGTGAATTTAGCAAATTGAAATACATATCTGTAATTGGTGAAACTAAATTACTATAATGTTTGGAAATTTCTTCATCAAACCTTCCAATCAAGAAGCACAAGTTATCAATTTTTTGTATTTGACATGCTACAAACATTTCATGATATTTCTACATCAAACAAATTCAATAATGATGTCCGATTCAGAGCAAAAGCTATGTTAGATTCATTGACAAGTTTTGAATTTATTCTAACAGCACAATTATTTTTGAAAATATTTGAACACACAACGCCATTATCGGAATATTTGCAAACTGGAATAGATACATTACGAGCCTTTAAGATGGTTCAAGAATTAAGCAAAGTAGATAGAAATTTTGATTCCATTTTTCAATCAGCTACAAATTAAAAAAATTTGCAAACAGTGAACTAGAAAAAAGAAATCTCGACATTGAAGTGCAGACTGTTTTGAAAGAAAAAAGCATTATAGTCAACCAACCACTTGAAAGTGCGAAAGATAAATTTCGTGTCAATGTTCACTGGTTATGGATCAAGTAATTAATGGTTTAAAACAGAGTTTCTCTGAGCATGGTTGTCTTAACGCTGATTTATCTTGTTTAGATCAAAGAAATTTTGCAGAAATTTTGAAAAGAATGCCTAATGATGCATTGCAGCATCTGAGTGGGTTGCTCAAAAAATTTGATGATACTGTAACAAAAGATCAGCTTCAAACTGAATTATTGGATTTTGCAAGGAAATGGGAAATTTTTAAAACAACTCTTGAAAATGAATATAATTTGATTTTGGAAATGGAAGTATCGGACTCTGTCTCAGACAACATTCAACAATCTGAATCAGTAGAACTGCTTGAAAATATCTTTACCATCCCAACAGTTGAAAACAGCAACAACCACAGAAATAAATGCAAATCTTGCAAAAAATGTATTGTTTGTTGTTATTTTGTTCTCCAGAAGTTTAATTTGCATAGTCTTGCTTATTCAAATTTGTATCTGGCTTACAAATTTGAGTTGACATCCTCATCACAAGTTGCTTGTGAGAGGTCGTTTTCAAAATTGAAATACATTTTTGAACAGATTAAGAAATTTGCTGAGCCAGTCAACTTTACAATCATTCATGCTGATGTCTTATGAGAAGGACCTTCTTCCAAGAATCAATAACAATAAAATCATTGATGTTTTAGCATCGACTAGTGAAACAATGAAAAAGCTGTTACGCTAGTTAATAGTGAACAGAAATTTTAGACTCTTGTGTTTCTTATGTTTAAGTTGTTAAAACTAGGAGTTATTTAACTGTTTAAAGTTTTGCATAATTATGAATTTGAACATGTAATAAATAAATAGATTCTTGCAACTTAAAGTAGTGTTTTTGAACTTTAAAATTTCATTAATATATGTGAAATAATTACAGAAAGTAAAATATATAACCATTAAATTAAATTAAAAATAAGTTAAATATTAAATTATTTAAAAAATTTATATAAAACTAATAATGAAGTGGGCCGCCATGACCAAATATCTGTGCGACCATGTGCGCATGGTAAATGTGATGTTCAACTACAGTGTTCAAAATGCCCTCGGTCACAAGGCATGATAAAATTGGCCCTTCATAAAATGTTGTTGAACATTCACTGCTGTTCTGTTTCATCAAAATTTTGTTTTTTATTTCAAATTGCGACATGTTTATTTTAAAGTAACCACAGCTGTATGTTTTAGTATCGAATGCATAACCATTGCAGTGATTTTTTGGTTATATTTAGTCGTCTTTGCTTAGGCCATACTCATTTGCCTTTTATTAAAAAAAAATGAATCTTGTTGTGAAGTGCAGTACAGTACTGATGCAAGCACTGGTTTTATATGAAAAGAAATTTCTACATCTACTGTATCTATCGACTAATTTCCGTAAGATTTTCGTTTGAATTAGTTGTAGTTGTGTTGTCTTATTTCAATTAGTTGTCGAAATAAAACAAATCTCCGTTGTACTTTAAAATCGAAACAAGAAACATCTAACAATTCCTATTGTGTAACTCAAATCATCATTCAATCGCACATTCCAACAAGTCATAAAATTATAAAATTGAAAAAATCTCCATTATTTCCATGCAAGGCAATAGAAATTTTATTTAGCAATCGTGTGTAATTTTTTAGCTATTATAAAATATGCATTTTCATTCTGTTCATTTCTTGAGTTTACTCTGTAGAATATTATCTACTGACTTTGAATATTTATATAAGTAAATTAATTTTCTTGATCAGTCGGACATTCCATGAATTTCAATGTAGGTTTTTGTAATATATATTACATAATATAAAAACAGGATATTTTTAAGAAATTTCATTTCTTAGTTTATTATTGATAGTTATGTGCACGCTATATGTAGTATTCATCCTTAAAAAGAAAAATGCTGTCAATGTAGCTTGCAATTGTTTTTATTTATAGTATTTCATCCGTTCACGCAAATAATCGTATTTTAACCGTGATCAATTAAAGTACAAATACTTTCTCGAAGCACCTAAGTCAAATTAGTTAAAAAGTTATAGAATGAGGTTGATAAATATAATAAGAATGATGTGTGTATCAGTGATATATCAGTCATCACATGAAACGTACTTTCAAATTCAAAAGGGAACATATTCGAAAACTCAGTTGTGTAAAAGCAGCACTCCAGTTTATGAAACTTCGACTAGATCTACCATCGAATGCTTCTCATTCTGTCAATTTCTGCTTAGAGACAAGTGCAGGAGTTTCAGTTATCGTTTGGCAGAGAGAAAATGTTCTGTTTATCAAGATGTCATTCGGTATGATTACATTAGCTTCCCCAATAAAGAATGCACAGGTTACCAATCAATAACGGGTTAGTTTTACATCTTAATTGATTTCAAAAAAGCCTTAATTGTATGTTGTTGTTCATGTTCATTACATCATGTAAGCATGAGTTCGAAGTAAAATTCATTAGAAATTTATAAATGTTGCATTCTATCATATTCCTCCAGATCTTTAGTCTTATTTTAATGTCATAAGCATTTTTATGATAACAAATTTTGAATGTCGAATTATGTTTCACAGGAGAATGCAATTTAATTTAAAACCCGCTTTTTCCAACATTACTTAACAATCTCAATTTAAAATGTATTCAAATACTTATTGTAAAGTTTGAGATAAAAAAAAAGATATATATCTCCAATCGTTTTGTTTTTAGACACAAATTCACATTAAGCCCTTAGGCAAAGTGTTTTTGTGATATAAATAAGATTAGAAATGAATCAGTTAAAATTAAAAAAAAATAAGTGACACAGGTTACCTTGAGTCAGTTAAATAAAATGATTAATATTAATGTATCGCGGCTGATTTATCAACAGATTGTCCAAAAGGATTCAGATATTTAGTTGAAGGCAACAAGTGTGTCGAAATGCTTATTGGCAACTGGAATTGGTCCATGGCCAGAACAGCATGCAATGCACTGAATCCTAGCTGTCATCCTGTTGTTTTGAATCTCAAGAATGATGCACAACTGTTTTCTCTTTACATCCAATCAGAGAGTAAAGCATCATAATTTGTGTTTTTTTTCTTTTTTTATTTCGCAATTCATTAATGAACATTTTAAAAAACACGTGAAACTTTTATAATAGATAATCAAAGAAGTTAAAAATAAGTCGCAAAAATATCTTGGCAGTTCTACCAAAGTGCCCGCATCCAGTGTATCCAGATTGGTACTTTTTTTGGACAGCCGGAATCAATTCCTATATTACAGGGCAGCGACAGCCATTCCTATGGAATCCTTTTCCAGGTGTCACACGACAATTGGAATCTACAACTCCTTGGATTTCTGGAGAACCAAATTCTCTTGCAGATGGCCTAATTTATTGTATTTATTTCGTGTACAATAGAGGATTAGATGATGACCATTGCTTTGTTTTGCACTGCGTCCTCTGCGAATTGGACTTGATTTGAGAATTTAAACTCAATTCGAATAGAATAAAACTTTCCATTTACTAATTTAACAATTGTTATTGAAACTTTGTCTTTGAAACAGATTTCTGTAATGACTATAATCGAGCCAATAAGTTTAAATATGAATTAACTTGTATAAAGTTTGTTTGTTCACTATTTATTGCTTGGATAAAATTAAGACAGACAATATGCTTTGTTCAGTGGCCCATAAAATCATAATTTTTGGTTGTGTTTTGTTGAAAACGTACATTTACTATTAAATTTAATTAGAAATTTATCAGCTTTCCAGTTTGTTTGAATCATTGATTCTTAAGGATGTCTTTAGTATTTACAAACAAAACTTTTTCCGGGAGAGGACACGCTTCTACTTTTTAAAGTTTAATGTGACTTTGTTGAAAAACATTCAAACATTGAGCTTTTTTTTTAACATTGAGTTTTTTTCGTAAATAAACATAATAAATAAAGTTTTTTTAAAGTCTAAATTTTAGTATTTTGGGTTCCTGCGAGCAACTAAAAGTTTGCGCAACAGTGCCGATGCTACATAAATACACTAATAACTGAAATTATTATTATATTATTATTATTATTATATTATTATTATTATATTAATGTTGTTATTATATTAATATTATTATTATATTATTATTATTATTATTATATTATTATTATTATATTATTATTATTATTATTATTATTATTATTATTATTATTATTATTATTATTATTATTATTATTATTATTATTATTATTATATTATTATTATTATTATTAATTATTATTATTCATTTAACTCAAACGCAAACGGCTGGAAAGTCAGTAGTGCCAGGTATTAACAAGAGTCCACAGGCAACGAAAATGTCACCTTAAATCCTAAAAACATAGTCGAAACAAAACAAAACAAATTCTATCGTTCTTGTTTAACTGAAATGTCATTGTCATCCCAGACTCTAAGTACGTGCGCTGTTCCACTCGATGCAATCTTCTGCACCTCAAACTGTTTCGTTTTTTTATTTATTATTATTATTATCATCGTCATCATCATCATCGTTATTATTATTATTATCGTCATGGTCGTCGTCATCGTTATTATTATTATTATTATTATTTTCATTTATGCTGGTTCTGTCTGCGCACTTTTTATAAGTTTTAATAAGCACTCATCATTAGTAATTCATTCACACCTTCACTTTTGATCGATGTTTTGCGTTCCTGATAGTCAGTGCAAGAAAAGAAACCCCCACAAATAAGTTTTAGGAAAGGAAATTATATTATCGCCATTGTGGCAACAACGAATATTCCAGAAAAACTGTACACAAAAAACATCTGTCTTTGCTGAAACATCGATAGTTGCAGATCAACGAACCAGTCAATCTGGTCGAAATATCAATCGATCTGCAATTCTGCGCTGTCAATAAGCGTATTAAGTCTGTTGTTTGTTGCTAATTGAGATTTAATTTTGTATTTTCTTTTGAAATTTCGAAAGAATGGCCGAGGGTTTGCGAGCTCGCAAAGACACCCGCTCACTCACTCACTCACTCACTCACTCACTCACTCACTCACTCACTCACTCACTCACTCACTCACTCACTCACTCACTCACTCACTCACTCACTCACTCACTCACTCACTCACTCACTCACTCACTCACTCACTCACTCACTCACTCACTCACTCACTCACTCACTCACTCACTCACTCACTCACTCCTCACTCACTCACTCACTCACTCACTCACTCACTCACCTCACTCACTCACTCACTCACTCACTCACTCACTCACTCCACTCACTCACTCACTCACTCACTCACTCACTCACTCACTCCACTCACTCACTCACTCACTCACTCACTCACTCACTCACTCACTCACTCACTCACTCACTCACTCACTCACTCACTCACTCACTCACTCACTCACACTCACTCACTCACTCACTCACTCACTCACTCCACTCACTCACTCACTCACTCACTCACTCACTCACTCACTCACTCACTCACTCACTCACTCACCATCACAAAAATAAGCAGCACCTATCCAGTATTTCTTCCGGGTGAAAGTGAGACAGTTTTTCCATTACTCTTAACACAGAAAAATTTTAAAAAATAAGAAAATTTAATGAAATTTCTCATCCAGGAAATAATTTTATTATATGGCTCACAAAAGTTCGTTGTCATAATAAAACTCCATAAAATGTCCATAAATTATTTAGGTGGTGAAAGCGCCATCAATTGACTTAATTATAGTTGGAATTTGGAAAAATGATTGTTGATATTGAAAAGGAATGAATGGAAGTCTTTTATTAAATTTATCAATGGCAACAAATACTAATAAAATAAATTTTGTTTTAAATTTTCAATGTCTACATTATTTCATAACCTGGCAATGCTTGGTGTCACAACTTCCATTGAAATATTAATTGAAATTATAACGAATAACATCCTGGTAAAGTGAACAGAATTTCCTTTGGTTATCATACTTAACTTGAATTGCAATCACTTTGGAGCAAAATTTTAAGCATTCAATTGGGTATCTGGATGATATTCATAAATTTGGTGTGCTGGTTTTGATTAAATGATTGCCTGAATATGTTTCTTTTTGTAGAAAGAAGGATGTTTCTCCCGACGGTTGATAAAATGAAGTTTATAAATTAATTACCAAATTTAAATGTGTAATATCACTTTTATTTTTTTACAATAAATTCGCAAATCTAAGAAGGTCTTTCTAAATGAGAAAATTTAGATTTGAAATGGAAATCTTAATGATAATCAATATAAAGTGATTAACATTATAAGCGTACTACAATAGCATCTTTGTGGAAGTCAATTTCTCGTCCTATTATCCTGCACTATTGTTCTGCAGCAGAACAACTCCCCGGCCTCTTTGAAAATTTCTTGTTTTTTGTCTTGCTTACTCAAAAGACTTCAGGGAAATTGTCCTTTGCACGCTAGGTTAGATGCAATGCACGATAACGCCAATTATTGTTTTGATGTTTAAATTGTAAATTTTGAATAAAATTAATGTGGATGGGGTTGAATTGCATGAAAATAAAAAGTAAGAAAAAAAGTAAAAAGTAATCTTTGATTAATATAAATTATATGTGCTATGCGTCCAAAATGTCTTTGTTGTATTCTGATAGAAGATTCGCTTCAACATAATATTAAATCTATGGAATTTGATTATTTTACTGTATCTATTGAATAATTGTTGGTCATTTCAGGCAGCTACAACACATTATTTATTTTTTTAATTTAAATTATATATGTAAGATTTGGGAGCTTTAATTTTTCGGGAAACGAAATTATTTACAAAATTAAATAAACTCAAGGTAAAACTGACGGCTACAGTAAAATACGGATATCTGACACAAATGCGAATAAGCCTTAGTTTACCAATAGTGCGAATGTTGACCCACTCCCATAGCATAACTTTACATAGATGTCTCGAGATGTCTGTAGTTAATTTAACAGCATAGCACATCTCTCGCTGGAGCACTAATACGCCAGAACTTAAGTTTAATTATGACTTAAACAAATAAAAAACATTCTTTGAATGTTTTCATGTTATTGTTTAGCGTGGTTAAATCAGTAATTACTCGACAGGTTTGGAGCTTAGTAGTAACAGCAAGTTTCTAATTTTAATAGTTTAAAGTTTATGATGGATGGAGTGTTGAATACTTTCGCCTTGGTGTGTATCGTTTTGCAAGTTCATTTCCTCAAAGCCAAAACAATTTATTTTAAGTAAAAACATTTATAATTCGCACGTCCTATGCTTGCAACGAATGCTATATTTCATTTTTTTCATTGTGCGCTGTAAACCTTAGTGTTTGAGCTGCATTTCACCCATTATACAACGAAATTATTTCAAACTCAAACTTATTGAATGCACTATTTTAATTACAAGTGTTTTAAATCAGTATCACTTAAAATACCAGATGTCTGATCGGATTCGCATCAACATACCAGGTTATCCAAATGCTAAATTTTTATTCAATAGGAAACTTTTCATGTCACGCTTAACTGGAACATTTTTTGATAAAATAATGGGGCGTCGTTGAAGAGGTGGAAGTCCGAAAAGTATGAGATAGTGGTGGTTTCGAACTGCTGGAATGGATTTGGTAAATCTTCTCCGCGCATATTCGATATGTTCAATCAAATATACCCATCAAATGAAAAATACATAATTCAAAAGAACTACATGGTTTAAAACAACTGAAATGCTGATCAGCGCAAGCTCAAACATGACCATCGCACAAAATTTATTTTATTGACGAAATTTTATGCTCTTCATGCCGCCACAATAGAAATCTTTTCTATCAACGTGTCTTTCACAAATCACAATCAGCATTGATTAAAAGGGCTTTGTAAAATTTTCTAAATTTTGAAAAAGTTTGGAAAATCGTTGGTAAAAATATTCCCAAAAATTGCTTCAAATTTAAACAGCAAAAACTCAGGTAATTCTGATGTTAAATTAATAATTTCATTGCATTAGCGTTTTAGAGCAATAGGTTTAAAATTTAAGAAATTATGATAACAATTGCATTGCGGGTCACAGCAGATGGAGATAAAGTGTAAAACATGTCAAAAACGTGTCAAAATATGTGAGTTTCGCATAGAAAGCTGAACGTTGCAGTAAAAATCATCTAGATTTTTCCTATAACCACATTCTATGCAATGGCTAGTTAAATATGTAAGAGAATTTGGAGAACAGCAGAGAATCATTCTTGAGATCCACAGTAACAGGATGAGAACGAGGATGAAAAGAGTTGCACACATAACATAACATTACAATTATTTATAGTGGTTAAGAAAACCTGGATATGTGTAATAAAAAAATAAATAAATTGTTTGCCTGTGTATCAATCCCAATTGCCAACCATCATTTTGAAACTAAATATGGAAGTCGCATATTTTAAATGTACAAACCCTAAGAGACATTTTTAAACATTTTGAGATCAATTCTTGGAGCAGATGAAGTTAAGTAGATGTACCATGCTGTGAGACACAACTTCACTGTGTTCACAAGGTATAGAATTGTTGAGGTCCAAATACGGCATCAATTATAATATGAAATTATAGCAGAGATTTCAACGTTGAAGTCTCCCTTTCAAGAATCATAAATGGATCATTGATCTGAACATGAAATGTAGCTCATGTGCCTTTGTGAGTGCCTTGAAAGAAACAAGGTTTTTCTAAATAAATTGAAATCAATTCATGAAGCAGATCTGGGACCCTGCTTCATTGTGAAGGTATGGAATTGATGAGGTCCAAACAGTGAATCAACTATAACATGAAAGTATGGCCAAAAGCTGCGTATGATTTTTGCCATCCAACGGGTTTCATGATATGCTCTTAAGGCAATGTAGAAAATCAAGTGACTCATCACCAGCAAAAACCAGAGCAGTGGTGTTAATTCATTACAGTTACCAATTTGAATCTTCATAATGGGTTCCAAGAGAATGGGCTAAGACTTTCATTTTGTTTCCCAACAAAGACTGCAATAGACTGTGTACAACGCATTAACGCCCAATTATAAACTATTTAAAATTAAAAATAACGCCTAACGATTTTGCAAAAAACAAACAAAAGTCTGTGCTATCACTTAAATTTTTTATTTTTGATGGTCGGAAATAAAATTTAATTTAGCGATGGATTTCATCGGCAGGTGTTAACTTTGATATGACGGGCAGAGTTTCACGAAAATCTCCTCAGAGGAGTATCAGAGTTCCTCCCATCAAGATGTTATTTCCCCTCAAATCTCTGAGAGTAATGTCAAGGGCTTCGATAGCCTATTTGTGCGCCATGGTGCATTCGTTTACATGTTCTGAGGACTTGCGTTTGATTTTCTTAAGTTGCAGGTAGGACTTTCTTGTCTGCTGATGTCAAGTAGCAATTTAAGTGCAGAATGGGCTGTCCTTCCCCCTTCCATTAACGTTGCCGAAATTCCTGAAGAGGCAACGGCGAGAGTAATTTCTCCCTTAGCCCTGATTTCAGCCAGAATTAAATTGAGAAGAATTAAAGGCAGTTCTACCACATTGCTCAAATACAGGAATAAATACAAGCGGGAACGTTTTTTGGACATCTGGAATCAGTTCCTACAGTAACGGGAAGCGGCAGCCATTCCTATGGAATTCTTTTCCAGGTGCCACACGACAATTAGAATCCACAACTCTTTGGCTTTCTGGAGAACCAAATTCTTCTGCAGATGGCCTATTTTATTGTATGGATTTCGTGTACAACATCGGGTTAGATGATGATCGTTGCTCTCGATTGGGTTGCGAATTGGACTTGATTTGAGAATTTTAACTCAATTCGACTGGAATAAAACTTTCTATTTATTAATTTAATAATTATTGTAGAATTTTTGTTTTTGAAACAGATTTTTGTAATGACTATAATCGAGTCAATAAGTTTAAATCTGCTTCTCTCACTATAACATTAAAATAAGTTGTATTTTATACCTGATTTAAGAATTAAACTTATTTCAACTATGAATTAACTTGTTTAAAGTTTGTTTGGTCACGATTTATTGCTTGGATAAAATTAAGACAGACAATATGTTTGTTCAGTGGCCCATAAATCATAATTTCTGGTTGTGTTTTGTTGAAAACATACATTTACTATTAAATTTAATTAGAAGTTTATGAGCTTTCTAGTTCTAAGAAAATATATTTTCTTTAATTGTTTACATCGCCGCATTGTCTTAATCATTGATTCTTTAGGATGTCTTTAGTATTTACAAACAAAACCTTTTCCGGGAGAGGACACGCCACTCCTTTTGCACTCTACATTTCTCAAAAAATATAATGTGGCTTTGTTGAAAAACACTCAAACATTGAGTGATTTTGTCGTGAATAAATATAATAAATAATGTTTAAAGTCTAAATTTTATAATTTTGGGTTCCTGCGAGCGAAGTTAAAAGTTGCCACAATAATGATGGTGCTTCATAAATACACTAATAATTAAAATTATTGAGATTATTATTATTATTATTATTATTTTGAAAATTGGTTTTGATTAAAGGATTGCCTGAATATGTTTCTTTTTGTAGAAAGAAGGATATTTCTCTCGACGGTTGATAAAATGAAGCTGATAAAATAATTACCATATTTAAATACGTCATTGTGTAATATCAATTTTATTTTTTTACAATAAATTCTCAAATATTCGAGGTCTTTCCCATTTAGATTTGAAACGGAGATCCTAATGATAATCAATATAAAGTGATTAGCATTATAAGCGTACTTCATACAATATCATCTTTGTGGAAGTCAGTTTCCCAAACTATTATCCTGCACTATTGTTCAGCAGCAGAAAATTCCAGAACAACTCCCCTACCTCTTTGACGATTTCTTGTTTTTTGTCTTGCTTACTCAAAAGAAAGTCCTTTGCACGCTAGTTTAGAAGCAAGATAACGCCAATTATTATTTTAATGTTTAAATTTTAAATTTTGAATAAAAGTAATGTGGATGGGGTTGAATTGCATGAAAATAATTTTTTGAAACTAAAATTACATAAAAAGTAATCTTTGATTGATATAAATTATACATGCTTTGCGTCCAAAATGTATTTGTTGTATTCTGATAGAAGATTCGCTTCAACATAATATTACATCTTTCGAATTTGATTTTTTTTACTATGTCTATTGAATAATTGTTGGTCATTTCAGGCAGCTACAACACATTAATTATTTTGTTATTTAAATTATATATGTAAGATTTGGGAGATTTATAATTTTTCGGGAAATGAAATTATTTACAAAATTAAATAAACTCGAGGTAAAACTGACTGCAGTAAAATACGGATGTCTGACACACATGCGAATAAACGTTAGTTTACCAATAGTGCGAATGTTGACCCACACCCATAGCCGATACGATTAGCTATGACACTCCTACAGTTTTTAAGTAGATTTTTAAGAAAGATTTTGAGATTTTTTTTCAAAATAAAGAAACATTTATTTTTAACATGAACATGAATTTTGCTCATTTTTCGAAGTATTGTCTGCTTATATTTGAGAGGTGACCCGTCACAAGAGCCCGGTGACAGAATAGCCCCGACAAAACAGCCCCGTCAAAATAGCCCGGCGTCAAAATAGCTCAAGACAAAACAGCCCCGACAAAACCGCCCCGACAAACAGCCCCGTCGAAACAGCCCGGCGTCAAAATAGCCCAGTACGGAAAAATCCCGTCAAAATGGCCCCGTCAAAATAGCCCCGACAAAATAGCCCAGGACAAAACAACCCGGTGACAAAATAGCCCCGTCAAAATAGCCCCATGATAACTCCGTGTCAAAGTATTTTTAAAAAATGTTGTGAAACTGAATCAAAATTTAATTCGAAATTAGTGGCTTGAATGCTTTGACCGTTTTGAGTATTGTTTGTTGTTATTATTGTTCTCCAGAAGTTTAATTTGCATAGTCTTGCTTATTCAAATTTGTATCTGGCTTACAAATTTGTGTTGACATTATCCTCATCACAAGCTGCTTGTGAGAGGTCGTTTTCAAAATTGAAATACGTTTTGAACAGATTAAGAAATTTTCTGAACCAGTCAATTCTACGATCATTCATGCTGATGTCTTGTGAGAAAGACTCTTTTTCAAGAATCAATAACAATGAAATCATTGATGTTGCAGCATCGACTAGTGAAACGATGAAAAAGCTGTTATAATAGTTAATAGTGAATAGAAATTTTAGACTCTAGTGTTTCTTATGTTTAAGTTGATCAAAGTAGGAGTTAAATAAAATTTCCCGGGCCGGTTTTTTTAAGCCAGTCCGACCCTGGTGACAGGGCTGTTTTGTCGGGGCTATTTTGTCGCAGGACTATTCTGTCGCCGGGTTGTTTTGTCCTGAGCTATTTTGTCACCGGGCTATTTTGTCGGGGCTATTTTGACGGGGCCATTTTGACGGGATTTTTCCGTCCTGGGCTATTTCGACGCCGGGCTGTTTCGACGGGGCTGTTTTGTCGGGGCGGTTTTGTCGGGGCTGTTTTGTCTTGGGCTATTTTGACGCCGGGCTATTTTGACGGGGCTGTTTTGTCGGGGCTATTCTGTCGCCGGGCTGTTATGACGGGGTGCCTATTTGAGATAAAATCAAACCATGCGTGATTGATTACTTGTTGACATAGTAAATTATTACTTATTTTTTTCATTTATTCAATATAAGGATTAACAGCAAACACAAAACCTACTTCATTATTTTATCATCATATCCGTTTCGTCATTATCCACCGTCCATCTTTCAAATGATCAAAAGTGCAGGTGTTCATGAAATTGTCCTCTGCATTTTGTTTAATCACAAATTCATTTTTTAAATTAAATAAACAAAAGAGGAAAGATAGCATACGTTAAAGCGTTATATATTGCTTTTAATTCTTATTCATATTGACTGAATACATCTTTTGTACGAGAGAGTTATTTTGTTTCAATGTAACTGATTTGATGTCGACTCACCGTCAAAATTCTACTGAGATAAAGCAAATTCTGTGAAACATAGCCATGCAGCATTCAAACGTTTTTACTCGGCTATTTTGCTTCTTTTTGTTCAGTTTTTAAAGTTTTACTTTATCCAACTTTAGCCTTTATTAATTTTATCTTCTCTTAACTAACTTCAGAAGGGACTTCATTGAAGGACTTTTAATTTAATTTAATTTGATTTAATTGTTTAATATAAATTAAAAATGTTCGTTTTGATTTTAATTATTAATCGACTTATACATTGAACGCCGCAGAAAAGCTTTATTGATCTATTTCTTTAAGACCTTTATTCATGTGCAAAAAGTGTAATTGTATTTAATTAGTTATTCAAAGGCCATCATATGACTAATATAAATATTTAACGTTTTCTGAAAAAAAATTATAAAGATATTGAAAGTATTAAATCTCGAGTGCATTTTAATTCAATTGAAAATAAACATGTCAAAACATTTCAATCTCACAGAGAATGCAAATCTGTTTACTGCAGTAATAATCGTCTAAATTGAAATTATATACCCATTGAATGCAAAAATCAGTTGACAATGAATTAGAACTGGTTCCCCAGTATACCAAGGTGTTTCTTTCAATGGCTTAACAACACCTGGAAAAAGACTCCATTGGTATTGTTGTCGCGTTCCGTTTATGTAAGGACTGAAGCCAGCAGACCAATTTGAATAACGTCCTGGAACGTCCTGTTCCAAGGACTATTCCGACAATTTGGTATAACTGATGAAGCAAAAGTATGATGTTATTGTTGCACATTGTATAATATATAATAGAATATATAATATATAATATATAATATATAATATATAATATATAATATAATAATAATAATATATAATATGTATTAATTTTTATTTAAAATAAAACAAGGCATTGGTGAGTAATGCTTGCTTTCTTTTTGAAGAAACGAATGAACAGCAGAGGAATCATGCTTGAGATCCACAATAACAGGATGAATACTTTGAAGTTCATTTGATAGTGAGACAAAATGGAAATTAAATAAGTGGCTTGTTACCTTGTTAAATATATCAGCAAAAGGATCCATTTCGTAGTTATTTATTTATTTATTTATTTTGATTAAATTTTCACTTATTCGACTTAGACTGAACCTTATTGACAGTGAAGTCAAAGTTAAGTCAAGTTTTTAAATTACGGCATGCAGAGGCGCCAACTTGATAAAATTATTGCAAATAATTTGCCCCCCCAATAATTTTGGGGTGGAGGATTTACATATTTTAAGTTAAACTTTTAAGTTGCTAACTAAAAAAATTAGTTAAATTCACAATTTAACTAAATTATTTTTTTTCTTAGCCTTAACTAAAATTTTTTAGTTAAACTAAAAGTTTGCAACTTTTTAGTGAACTAGTTGCCCGTCACTGCACGTTACCATAGCAATGAAGCTTTGAATTTAATTAAAATGAAAGTGACGGCACGGCATGTTGTTTTCGTTATTACTTTTCAAATTAAAAAATTTAATAGTTGTTTTTTCCTTTAAAAAAGTCTTACCGGTTAGTACTGTTAATTATGTTTTATTTAATAATAATCAAATTAAATTAAAACGTTCGAATTGCAACTTATTGTTTTAGTTTTTATACTTTGAGGCTGAATGTATTAGAATTTTGTTTTTTAATTAAGAAATTGATAAATAAGTTTAGAATGGAAAAGTTTTTGATCAAATTGTCGGCTAAAACCTCCAGGCCGGTTTCAGTAGACTCTTTGTTCCGTATCGATTCTTCAGTTTCACAAGGATTTGGCAAATGAAATGAACTTAGATGACGTTATTAACGAATTTATTTCAAGAAATGAGAAGAGAAAATTAACCTTTTATATGTAAAAATTGTTTATGTACGATCTTTTGTTATTGAGAGAGCATTTGTTATTTAAGCTCTAACAAACGAACCGTTAGAGTCATTGTTATAATTTTATTTCTTCTCTTTTAATTTGTAAATAAAGAGCATTCACAGAGTTACAAATTTTTGCTTTACTTGTAGTAATTATTTTAAAATTTCAATATCCTCAGGCGCACGCCGTTTTGCAAAATTGGGTTTTTTACTAGTATCTATGAAAACTGTCGTTTTTCGCAGTCTACGTCAATTTACTTTAAACCAATGAAAAACGATTTACGAACTAAAGTTTCAGCGACAAATTTATGAAATAATTTTAAATTATGCCCCCCAATAATTTTATCAAGTTGGCGCCTCTGGTGGTCCCCCATCAGATTGTTCTAGATTCGAACTACTCCATATTAAAATGAATTTCAAATTTACATTCAGCTAAGTAAGATTTACTTGTCATAATTTTTCAAACATTTGAAAGTATAAACAGTGAAACCCACTTATTTCGACCTTCTTTAACTCGCCAACCCTATTAAGTCGACGCTTTTGAAGTGGAACCGCCAAATTCCCACGTTGTTATAGCATTTTCTCATCGGTTGGGTAGATTCTTTTATTTCGCCGAACCCAATTCCCTCTTGTTGAATTTGTCTGAGGGGTAACACGCTATTCTAGCTATTCTATTTATTTTTTCGTTCTAAAAATGTCTGGAAGTGTTAAGAGAAAATTGGATAATCAGTCAATAGAGAATGGAAAAAGAAGGCCGACGAGATAGAGCGAATGAACGAGAAGTCTGTCTTTGATGCAGCAAAAAAAACTTAGAATGGCTGAGCACAAAGATGTCGACGATGCAGTGCTTCAATGGTTTACAAATTCGCGAGCAAGAAAAGCTATTCGTCAATGGTCCCTTGCTGATGGAGGAAGCTTGGCAGTGAGGACGTCCTGACTTTATAGCAAGGCAGAGGTGGCTGGATCGTTTCAAAAAGAGACACAACATTGTCTTCAAAGCAATTTGTGGAGAGACAGAGATGCAGTTCTACAGAAGCTGCGGATTCATGACTCAACACTCAAACGCCCACAATTTTGGATACCTATGAGAGTCGGGTCATTTGCATGTACATTCTTATTTGTTGACGCACATTATGTACATAAAGAAATTGCAAGAAATGTTAACATGCAGTCGCCATATTGATTTTCCGTTATCTCGATCACCGGTTATCTAGACACTTTTTGTCAAACCCATAGGCCGGAGACATAACCGGGTTCGACTGTATTCGTTTTCTTGACTTTAAAAAAGCTTATTTAGAAATTAGCTTCAAGGCAGGACTGGAATTCCAGACTTTACCTAACTCCCACGAAGAGAAATAAGTACACGATTAATGACAAAATAGATAAAATTCTCATATCGAAGACAAAATAACGAATAGAAACACTTCCGTCCTTTGTTATCTGGCAAAACCGCAGAATCAATTAACCCATAATTGCGCTACGTTGAGGTAGCTTTAGAATGACTTTTGGAATCAGGAGTTTTTGTAGGTGATCTGTTTACAAATGTACGTTCTCAGGTCGCTGTTATGGAAACTAAGCACAGAAAAAGCAGTCCTTACGTGAAAGCAAATTGCTTTTCGCGTTTGTTTTATTGGTACTCTAACGACTTAGTTGTGGAGAAACGTTGCAGTTTGACCTCATATTGAAATTTTTACAGCTGGGTGGATCCAATACTCAAAAAGGGCAACCGCCACAAAATCGAGTTGAATGAAATACACGATGTCCTCTTCCAAGATTCATCGAATTTTTTATGCAGCAAGCTTGAAAAGTAAAAGTTACAAATTAGCGCTTGTCGAAAGTACCTTTCAAAATTTTTATTTTAGGCACTGGAATAAAGAACTGAAACAAATTGGTGAGCAATATTGTCCATCTCTGACAAAAGCTCTTGCAAGAAGCTTTGGTCTGCATATTCTGTTGTGGAGTATCCTATTTGTACTTGAAGTAATTTGAAGCATTCTTGTAAAGCTTTTGTGTGATTTTAAATGTAATTGAATGAAAAACATCCCTATTACATAATTTATTGTCATGCTAATTAAAAGTTTTTATGTAGAGCTCACTTTGTCATTAGATTTTCTATTGAGATTACTGAATTTGACTTGTTATCTACATATTGTTGGCAATATCTTCATATACAATCAATAAAATTAAAGATTTTAGATGTGATATAGATTCTAGTGTCTGTGGTTTCAAGTTAGTGCTGTACATTAAAAAAATTGAAGCTTTCAAATATTCAGTTATTTAAAGCTGTGAAAGTAATAGCAGTTAATGATAGAATAATACAGATGAATATTTTTGTAGGAAATTGTGAGGATTATTTGCCCATTCATGATAGGAGGTGTCATAAAGCATTTTGAACAAGATTCTGATGATATTTTTGCTGCTTCCATGTATGCTCTGGGCATTTGCATTTGTGCTGTGATCCCTACCATCGTTCATCATCCTTTCGTTATGGCAGTTCTTCAGTCAGGAATGAGAATGAGAGTTGCATGTTGTGCACTGGTGTACAAAAAGGTACATCCTTTCGTTTTATATCTGTTGATGTTTAATTTGATTCATTCTCCCACTGAAGCATTTATTAAAATTATTATTAGTTATTTGTAAATCAAGATCACTACTATTTGTAATTACAATAGTTAACATTTAGGCAAAAATGTTGTCATCTCACGGTTTTATTTTATAGAGTTATTGGTTCTCATTCTGTTATTTTGCTTTTTGCTTGTTTGCAAAATATATGCTACCATTCAATGTAATAGTCAGCTATGTATGCTTTACAAAAAACCCATCAAATTTAATCATTAGATCTTAATTTTGGACTACACAATTTCATTGTTCTGGGATATCATTTGGGGGTTAGTTGCCAGTAGGACACAAAGTCATCTGTTAGTGGGAATTTCTTCCTAACGATGATCCTTTCCCTTTTGAGTTCTAATTTGTGCTGGTTTTTTTGCAAAAATGTATTTCATTTATATGGTTCCATTTGCATTAGAGGCGTTCCTTGTAATCATTTATGTAGCTTACCTAGGGTGAATATACCAGGACATGGACAGGGTTTTGAACACATTAGCCATTCAACCAGCCTACATTCCAAATGGTATTTCAATAAAAAGTTCTGGAAAGGAGATACAATTTACATTTGTATTTAACAGATGATGAAACTGGGAATATATTCTTTTGAAAAAGTCACAATAGGGCAAGTGATTAATATAATATCTAATGATGTTGCAAGATTTGATTTGGTGAGAACTTCATTGTTCTAACTATTTTCTCTTGGCAGCTATTTTGAAATGATGCATGTTTGTTGATATGATTGTGTTATTTATTTGTTAGACAATTGCATTGCTCCCATATTTATTGGTTGGCCCATTGGAAGTATTAGCAGTGTCAATTCTTCTGTGGTTTTACATTGGCTGGAGTGGAATATGTGGAATGTTGGTTCTCTTGTTTGTCATTCCTTTCACAGGAGGATTAGCAAAGGTGTTCTCAAAATTAAGGTTAGAAGAGTAAACTTCATTTTTGGTATTTTCACCTAAAATCATTTTTAAAGTTAACCAATAACTCACAACTTAGGCATCAAGTCAATATATTTGATCAAGTCATCTGTCTTAAATTTGCCCATTGTTAATGCCATAAAAAATTGAGTTAGGTATAGCTGTATTTTATCGATGTGAATTTCACTTGATAAATAATTATATAGAAATAATTTTATATTCTACCGTCATTTAAACCTAATCACACAGCATCGTTTACTTGCTTCGTTCAAATTTTGATAATTTGTAATTGTTTAAGTTGTCTTGTTGTTCCTTTATTTCTAAGGTCTCAGACAACACTTTTTTCTGGCAAGAGATTGTCTTTAATGACAGAGGTGCTAAACAGCATTCAACTAATAAAAATGTTTTGTTGGGAATCCTACATTGAGGGACTTGTTTTGAATATGAGGAAGTTTGTTGGCATTCCAATTGTCGCACATTTTTTAATAAAGAGGAAAAGTGATTTTGAATTCATGCTTATTGACATTTAAAGTTTGCTTTTTAACCAGGGAATGTTACCAGAGAACAATTGCACATCATTTCAGCACTAATATCCTTTACTTTTCAATGAATACATTCTTTGCTAAGGCTTGCTCACAAACATCCTGACCATTTGGATGATTTGCATCAATTTTCACAAAAGTTCAGTGTTGCTTTTTTTTAAATTTATTTAATATTTAAAATTCTTAAAAAATTTAAAATATATTCCAGATAATAAATGTAGGACAATTTTATTCTTTAACTAATTCCAATTGTGGACTGAATTTATTTCTGTTGATTTTGCATGGCTTAACCTGCTTCACAGCTTCTTAGCTTTCAAAGGAGTGAGATCACTAACATCCTATAGATTTAAAGATTAACAGATTTATGTAGCCTAGTTATTTTACTAATTAGTGAAGAAATCAAAAAGCTGTACAAAGCCAGCTTTGCTAGAGGAATCACTCTCTCAACAAGTTTCTTTTCCATCAAGCTCATCATATTTGTGACTTTTCTCTCCTACGTTCTGCTGGGTCACGTCATATCGGCCGAGGTGGTATTTGTCACGATGAGTTTGTACAATCCAGTGAAAATATCCATGACAAATTGCTTCCCAATAGCAATGCAATTTACGGCCGAAACGCTTATTACCATAAAAAAAATTCAGGTTAATTTTATATTACTTGTTTTCATGTAATTTCAATGCATTAAGATATTTTTTAAAATGGTCTGCATGGAATTCCAGAAAGTAGCAGTTTATAGATGTTGTTTTTGATGCCTTATCCTATAATGCCAGTTGCATGCAAAATATATAACAATGAGCAATTATTTCATTTCAAACATTATTATAAATATTTCTGAAATTACACTATCTACGTTGTTTGAATCAAACGGAAATAAAAAACACAAATTATTAAATCATTAAAAAAATTTCAGGACTTCCTGCTGCTTGAAGAGAGACAAATCTCGGCAGTGACAGACGATGATAAATTGAACAAAATTAATAATCACTTGGAAGCAACAAACCTGAGCATAACATGGAGTCCCGTTTGTTGATTTGAATCTTCAGACTTATTTTTTATAGAATTCCATCTGTTTTGATTAACTTTATATTCCATTCATTCATTTTTGAATTACAAGCATTATCACTTATTTTTTAAAATTACCTTAATTAAATTAATTATTTGAGTTTATTTTTAGGATAAAATTCCATTCATAACAAATCTTAGTTTTGATGTGAGGGACAACGATCTTTTAATGGTGGTTGGAGCTGTTGGAAGTGGCAAAGTAGTTAGAATATTTGAAACTTCATTTAAAATCATTTTTTGACTTTTATTTGTTTTTATCAAATTCAGAGTGGTTTGCTACTGACAATATTGAAGGAACTTCCATTTCTCGAGGGTGAGATGAATGTTTCGGGAAGAGTGTCCTACGTGCCTCAGTCACCTTGGATATTCAATGCTTCTGTGAGGAGCAATATTTTGATGGGTTCAAATTATGATGCAGAATTCTACAAAACTGTCATCAAATATTCAGCTCTTAAGAGGGTAACTTTAGTATTTCAAATATCTTCAGTAAATTATAGCTAACAAAGTGGAACCCACTTATCTTGACCTCGGTTAATTCGCCAACCCTATTAAGTCGACTTTTTTGAGGTGGAACCACCAAATTACTTCTTTGTCTTTTTTTCTCTCACTTATTAACTTATTAATTATGCATAAAGTAATTGCAAACACATGTTAATGTACAGTTGCCGTATTGATTTTCGGTTATCTCGACGCTTTTTGGCAAACCCTTGGCCGGCAACATAACCGGGTTCGACTGTACTTAATTTAAGCTAGTATTACACAATCCATAATCATTGCATTCACAAAAGTTAAATTTTTATTGAAAGGATTTGAAGCAACTGCCAAGTGGAGATGAAACAATTGTTGGAGAGAGAGGAATGTCATTGAGTGGGGGTCAAAAGGCAAGAATAGGACTTGCCAGAGCCTTGTACAGGAATGCAGGAATATACCTCATGGATGCCCCTTTAAGTGCTGTCGATGCAAGTGTCGGACACTTTCTTTTCCACAAGTAAGTTACTCTTCAGGCAAAATCAATGATGGTTTAAGATAGCGATTTAACAATTTATAATGTAATTAATAATTTATTTTAGGAGCATCAATGGATGGTTTAAGATAGCAATTTAACAATTTATAATGTAATTAATAATTTATTTTAGGTGCATCAATGGATGGTTTAAGATAGCGATTTAACAATTTATAATGTAATTAATAATTTATTTTAGGTGCATCAATGGATGGTTTAAGATAGCAATTTAACAATTTATAATGTAATTAATAATTTATTTTAGGTGCATCAATGGATGGTTTAAGATAGCAATTTAACAATTTATAATGTAATTAATAATTTATTTTAGGTGCATCAATGGATTTCTTGCTAAAAAGCTTCGAGTTCTCGTGACTCACCAGTTGCAGTATTTGCCACATGCCAGCAAGATTCTTGTTATAAGCAAGGTGGGTCATTTTAACATTTTAAATTTATGTTAGCTGCAATTGTAGTAGTTTTTGTCCTGTGTTGGTTTAATTATAATTAAACAGGCATAACTCTATCCAGATTATTGTTATTATTAATGTTATTATTAATATTATTATTATTGTTGTGGATATTATTGCTATTATTATTATAGATATGAGAGATTTCAGTTCTGATTACTGAGTAATGCATTTGATTTATTCCTATTTTTGTTTTTTAATAATCATTGGCAATGCCAACATTTTTCATATTGTGTTTAACCATGTCTTTCTACGATTGCAGAACCAGAAAAATATTGTTGGAAATTTTCAAGAACTCTGTGCCATGGGTGTTGATTTTGTCAAAATGTGCAAAGATTCAGCTAATGAATCAAATAAAAAAACAGAGGAAAGTACTTTTCCAGGTAAAATATTTCAATACCAGGTTAAAGTTAGGTTGATTATAAGCTAGACAATCTTTCAAATAATGATTAAAGCTTTTAATTAATTTCACATTGTTGAGTCTTTGACATGAATGCTTAAACAGTACCAGAAGAATTTTCATCCTCAAAAAACATCTCCAAATCTCTGAGCCACCTCAAGAAAGGAGACTCGGAGGAGTTGCACAAGAGATTGTTATCAAAATCATCTGCTGATGTCCGGAAGACCTCGATGACTTCTCTCAATGTTTGGACTTCTTCAACACTTCATGATTCGGCATTGGATGTTTTTAAAGTAAGTGTTCATTTTTAAAAATCTGTGGCAGTAGGAATATTTTTAAGATTGCTATGATTGTTTGCATATAATGTTTGACTTAATTGTTTATTCAAACTTCAATTTAGATATTTCATTTGTTATAGAAAATGTATTTTTAAATTTCATCTTAAATAAAACAATAAGAACAGTTCCAAATAATCTTGAATCATATAAAGTGTCAATATGATGTACTGATTTTTTCCCCGACTATTTAAATATATCTTGATTTCATTCATGCCACCATTTATTCAAGGTTTTCTATTTGTATCTTTTCTAAGCTTTGATTATTGTCTGTCTCAGCTCCATAACTTACAGAAGTACTTCCAAATTTTAAATAAATGTCTTGCTCCTTCTTGCACTTTAATACCAGTTAATATGGGCACAATCAAGGCCATTGAGAGTTAACTTTTGTTTCATCTGAAATTCATCTGATTATTGGCCTCTTGTTATCCATATCCTCTCTTTGATCTTTCTTGAGGGATGGGAATTTTTAAGGATATTGATACTTTTTTGCCATTTCTCAAATAGCTTGTCAGGGTAGAATTGCTTGTTAATGGCAAATTTAATGTATGTTAATTTGAAAATCTCCCTTTTTAAGACTCTTGAATGAGATGTCATCCATCCTTCTCCAGTTTCTTCTGAGTTTGGATGGTCTTCTCCAGGATGTTTTTCCCATATTTCTCTGAACTTGTCAATAAACTTTTCAAGTACTACTCAATTGAAAAGGTTCTAATATTAAAATATTTGTTGTATCGCTTGTATAAATGAAAACAACAGCGAAACTAAAAGTCTTTATTTACAAGAAAACACGTCTTCTAGTTTTTAACTAATTCGTATCAATTGTATGTAGCAACTCCAGAACTCAAAACGAACCGCTCTCTAGCTTCGCAATTAGGCACTCGCCTTTAGGCACATACAGGTGTGCTAGCTACGTAACACCTCCCCCTTCAGTAAAAGTCGTCGGTTCAACTGCTGACGAATTCTTTCTGATCTTCGTGGCATAGTCGGAGAAGGGAACCGTACTTCGGGTCTGGGTTCTTTAATCGTTCTTTGCCCTCTTCTTGGCGTAGGTTCTTGTAATTGTCTTGGTCGCTCAGACGTTGGTTTCACTATCAGGGATGGATGTACAACCACTGGATCTCCAGGATCAGCATCCTGTTCAACACCGTATCTGTGGCGAATTTGATCAATGTGCCTCTTCCACAAATATCCCTGCCTTAAAGATTTGACTACAAACAATCTTGGACCCAGAATCTGTTGAATTATAGCCGGTACCCATCTTGGTTGTCGATCTCTATGAGGTCCAAAGTATTTTGCGTAGCAAGGCGATCCTACCGCGAATCGCTCTTTGTTTTTTCTTTGTGTAAGAGCTACCTCTTTTGTCAGGAGCGACGGAGATGGGCGAAGGACATCGACTCTCGCCCGTATTTGTCTGCCGTTTAGCAGTTCACAGGGCGACAAACCAGATTCCAAAGGAGTCCTTCGATACTGTATTAGGAATTCTTGTAGAGCCATTTTAGGATTTAATCTCGATTTATTCATCGATTTTTTGAATGTCTGAACAAGTCTTTCGGCATGACCATTTGTCGCTGGATGGTATGGTGCACCAGTTAAATGACGAATTCCCCGCTCGTTCAGAAATGATTTAAATTCATCGCTCATAAATGCTTGAGCATTATCTGATACCAGTGAATGTGGATATCCAAAATGAGCGAAATCCTCCTCTAACAACTCCATGGTAGCTTTGGCTGTAAGGCCGGACGTTGGATGTATGCATGGATATCTTGAAAATGCATCTACAACGATCAACCAACTTGTTCCTAGAAAATTAACTGCATGATCCACATGTAAACGACTCCATGGTTCGTCCGGAACCACCCACGGATGATTCAAGGCTTTTGGCGGATTATTGTGTTGTTCTTGACAGCTGGAACAACCTCTGCAAAGAATTTCAATTTCGCGATCCATCCGAGGCCAATAAACGGCTGTTCTAGCCAGATATTTCATCTTTTGCATTCCGAAATGTCCCAGGTGTAATAACTGTAAAACCTCATTCCTCAACCTCTTGGGAATAACTAATCTGTTACCCATCCACAGGCATTTACCCTCAAAGGACAAAGAATCTTTAAGTCTTTTGAAAAACTTAACTTCGTCCTCATTGATCTTCTGTGGCCAACCCTTTTCCATGTACCTGAGAACCGTTGTAATTACGGAGTCTTTTGCTGTTTCCTCCGAAATTGCTTTAGAGTCAGTCGAAGTAATTTGTTGACTCAACGCATGAATCGTGCAGACATTGGAAAATTCCAATTCCTTCTCTGCATCATCAAATATTTTATCTTCACCCGAAGGTAACCGACTTAGCGCATCTGCGTTCCCGTGTTCAGACGTTTTCCTGTATTCAATTGTATAATTGTACTGTTGCAGTATAAGGGCCCAGCGCGTCAGCCGATTCAAAGTAAGTTTTGGCACTGCTTTATTTGGATCAAATAAAACCAAGAGTGGCTTGTGATCAGTCACTAAGATGAATTTCCTGCCGTAGAGATATGGATGGAATTTTTGTACTGCGTATATTATTGAGAGAGCTTCCTTATGAATTTGACTGTATTTGCTTTGGCTTTCGGACAAAAGCTTTGAAACGTTGAATATGGGTCTTTCAGATCCATCTGGATAACGGTGAAATAATACTGCTCCCAAACCTACTTCGGATGCATCACATGCAATTCCAACTTGTAACTTTGGATCAAAGTGGGCCAGTTGAACTCGTTTCAGCAGTAATTCTTTCAATCTGTTGAACGATTTTTCTTGATTCGGTCCCCAAAACCATTTGATATTCTTGCGAGTCAAAGAATACAGGGGTTCAGCAACCGTAGACAAATCTGGTATGAATTTGTGGTAAAATTGTATCGAACCCAAAAACGATTTCAGTTCCGAAATATTTACTGGTCTGGACATGGAAGCTACGGCATCAACTTTTCCTCCAGGACCAACACCTTCTCTTGACAACGTATGGCCAAGATAATCTAAAGATTCTTGTGCAAAACAACATTTCTCTCTTGGTTACATTTTAAGCCACTGTCTTGTAGTTTCTGTAGTGTATTCTTTAGATTTTGTAGATGTTCCTGTTCGGTCGCGCCTCCTATTAGTATGTCATCCAGATATACCACCACTCCAGGTAGGTCACTGGTCAAATTATCCATGATTTCCTGGAAATACCCAGGCGCTGAACTTATGCCGAACGGAAGTCTTGTTTGTAGGAATACACCTCTAGGTGTGCTAAGGGCAAGACGTCGTTGACTCTCGGGACCCAGTTTTATTTGATTGTAGGCGTCCGCTAAATCAATTTTTGTAAAAAAATTTACTTCCGGATAATTTCCTAATAAGGTCCTCGGGTAATGGCATTTGGTGTCGGTGAGTTTCTAGCTGTGAATTTACTGTGACAGCGTAATCCCCACACACACGCAATTTGACCTTTGAACTCGATCCTTTCTTCCGAATTGGTACAATTGGAGTTCCCCAATCATTGAATTTGGTTGGTATCCAAATTCCTTTCTGAATTCCAGCTTCTAAAGCTTGATTCAAATCCTCCATGATAGCGAATGGCACCGTCCTTGGTTTCTTAAACACCGGCACGGCCTCCTCCTTGAATTTGATTTCCAGTTCACAATCTTTAAGCAAACCTAATCCTGGCTGAAATAATTCCTCGAATTTCTGGCAGAGATCGCGACACTTCTTTTGGACGTCGTTTGCATTCAAGTTTGAATGTATCTCTTCATTCTGTACAAGACATATTCTCTGAGATTCCTGAAGCTTTTTACTCAAGTCTACCTGCAACTGTAACATTGCGACTCTTCCCAACAAATTCAGTTGTTTTGGAGTCACGTTGAATGTTATGTATGTTATGTTTTCCTTCTCTGGCATGGATGCGTCAATCTTGAACGAACCGTAAATTGGTAGAACATCACCTGTAACCGACCTGTATTCAATTGAATTTCTTTGGAGTTTTGGGCAGCCTAATTCGGTCCATATTGTCTTCGAAATAAAACTGTCGCGTGTACCGCTGTCCAACTCGAATTCATAAAGTTTCTTGCCAAGTTGTATCTTTTGTAAGAGCGGATCATTATCATGCATTCTTTTGATTATTTGCACGACGTTTCGTGGTTTCTTCTGGAAACACACTCTTTCGTAATGGCCTTTCCTTCCACAAAAATTACAAACAACACCAGTCTTCTTACATTTGTCGGCCCAATGTTCCGCACTACCACACCTGTAACAATTGTAACGCTTTGTAGGGTGTGCATTGTCTCGCTTGAATGTTTTGCTGGTATCGTATCTTTTGCTTGAAATGTCTTTTCTTTGAAATGGAGTCTGTTCTCCTCTCTTGGCGTGAGCTATCTGTTCCGGTTTCAACTGAATAGCCTGAATTGACTCCGAAGTCGAATGGTGTACTGTGTCTTTGGCCACGGTGGCCGCTCCTTCAATCTCATTTGCCACTTCCACTGCTTTAGCAAAAGACAGTTCCTCTTCTGGGATTCTAAACAATGCTTTCAGAACTGCTTCATTTTGAATGCTGCATATAAAATTTGTTCGGAGCGCCTCGTCCAATGGATTTTTAATGCTCGAGAAATCGCACGTGACCGCTCCTTGACGAATCCGAGTTGCGAGCTCTTGTACCGACTCACCTGGTTTTCTTTTCCCATTAGTCCAAAATTTGTATCTTTCTCGTATTACAAAAGTAGCCGGATTGAATAACTTTTCCATGTTCAAGACTATTTGTTCGTAATTCATGTCATTTGCATTTCTGGGCGGTTGCAATTGCGTAGCCAAAGTTTCAAGCATTTTATATATTTCTGGACTTTGGTTTGTAAGAAAAACCTGGGCTGCTTTGCCTTTAGCGATTGAATTTGCCAACAGAAATGTATCAAACCTTTTGATGTAATCCTTGAATAATTCTTTCTCTGGTTGAAAAGGCTCGAACTTTTGTATAGCAGACGTCATATTTCCTTGTTGAAAAGTTTGTAGCATTTGTATCATTCTTCTTTCACTTTCTGCTGTTTGTTTCGCCAACATTTCAGCAAACAACTGAACCATTTCTTTCAATTCCGACATTTTCTTTAACCGAAAGTAACCGTGACAGAAATTGAAACCTTATATAATATTCTGTTAAATTTCAAGCAAGGAACATTTCCGAATAAAAAAACAGAAGATTCAATGTCCTCCTCAACAATTTCCTTTAAACTGTATTGGACCTACTTTAAAGCTGGCGGAGGAATATTAGCATGTGTTTGTTCATTGCTGCTCAATGTCTTGGCTCAAACCAGTTTTCTTATTACGGATTGGTGGCTGGCATACTGGTAGGTACCCCTTATAATTGATTAATCGATTTCATGTATAAATTGTAACGATTACCGGGTATGTTGAATGAGTTGAATTTATGATACAATTTCATAATGGAATTTTGCAAATTAATATTTATTTTTAACAGGTGTCAAGAGGTTAAGACTTTCACAAAGACACAAAAAACAACTGACTTATGCTTGTCTAATGTTTCTTGCCACAACAACACCAAGCATCATTCTTCAAATGAAACTCTACCTGTAAATGAAGCGATATTATTTCCTCACACAAATTTTTATTTGTGGGTTTTTGCCCTCCTTTCCGTGTCAGTAGTTGTCCTTGGAATACTCAGAGCCATTCAATTCTTCCACATGGCGATTTCATCGAGCAACAACCTCCACATGAAGATGCTTTATGCCATCATTCGAAGTCCTATGACTTTCTTTGTCAACATACCATCAGGTATATATTATATTTCTCTTTATTGAATCATTTTTATGGATAAAGCTTAACAATAATACTTCAACTCCATCCACCTGTATCAGGTCAGATACTGAACAGATTTTCAAAAGATTTGGGACAGATTGATGATTATTTGCCTCTTGCAGTGTTTGACCTTATGCAAGTAAATAACTTGTTTTTTGTGAATTTACTAAAATTAATGTTAGAATATTTTAGCTTAAAATGTGAGAAACACTTTAACAAATTTTTTTTGTACTTCAGAGTTCATTCTTAGTGTTGGGTGTATTTGTGGTTATCATTGCAACAGATCCTTGGGTCATTTTAGCCCTCACTCCAATCCTTATTTGCTTTGTAGTTGTGAGAAATTACTTTTTGAAGACTTTTGGGAATGTAAAACGGCTTGAAGCAATAAGTAAATAAATAATTCTATTAAAATGTGTGCTGTTATTGTATGACTTGTTTTTCTTTTAGCTAAAAGTCCAGTATTTTCACATGTCAGTATCACATTCAGTGGCCTCCAAACAATTCGTTGTCATGGGAACGAAGATTATTTTATCAAGGAGTTCAATATCCTTCAGGACACCAATACATCCGCATTCTCCTTGCTCTTGTTCTTAAGCAGATGGTTTGCAATCAGAATAGAATGGATGTGCACAATTCTTGTTTGTGCTGTGGCATTTGCCTGCCTTGTAGCTCATCAGTGTAATACTTATCACATATACTTTCATTAGGTTATATGTTGCTTATACCTATTTATCTTATAATTAAAATAAATTATTATAAAGTTGCCACTGGAGCTATGGTCGGCTTAAGTTTGGCATATGCAATGACTCTGCTGGTGACATTTCAGTGGGTTGTCAGACAGAGTACTGATGTTCAGGGATTGGTGAGTGAAATTCACATTTCATCACAAAAGAGAGTTCCAAATGTGATTGGAAATGTTAAAGTTAAATGACAACAAAGTCATCTGGAAACAACTTCTCTCCTACATTAGAAATTGCTAATAACCTAGATATTTTAAATATTGTTACTTTTAACTAAATTGAAAAGTTTATTTATCCAAAATTGATCTAGCCTTTTTTAATTTTGTTTAGAAATTGTTCAAGTAACTAACTAAATATTCTCATTTATTCACTACCAGTAATTTATTTAATTATTTTATTCTTTATTTAAGTCAGTTTGAACTTAGAAACTCCTACCGCGGAGCTAACCGACAGGGAATCATCAAAGGAGTGCCCCCGTCATCAAACGTTTCGGCCCAAACTCCTGACGTTCTCGAGGGGTGGGCCACACCCGTTGATCAGGCGGGTGTCCCTGTCGGTGAAAACCCTACCTATCCGACTCCATCGTAACGCACCGCACGTTATATGATGATCGATGAAATTCACGACGACCTTTGCGCATCGATCTCATATAATGCACACTGAGCGTTATAATTTCTTTGAAGCGGCCGCCGTCACTTAGAAATATACGCTCACCGGACGCGCGCATATATTGCCTCAAACGCTCAATCGCGTTTAGGTTTGTAGGTTTGCGCCCGCATGGCCTAACGGTTAAGGCTGCGCCTCTCACGATGGCAGCACGGGGTTCAAGCCCCGCTGCGGGTGCACCGTCCTAATCATCTAGCTATGCAACGGACGTTAATAAAACATTACTCCATATTTACAATCGCGTTTTTACGTCATTTGCGAATGCGCGCGTCAACAACTCAACAACCAAATCGCGATCTCTATTCTTAGCAACGCTTACGATCTCTCATCTCCCAAATCCAACACGATGCTGCCTCTGCAGCCTCCGACATTTTTATCATAGCCCTAGTTCTTTCCCGGCTCGATAAACCTATTTTAGTGAGGAACGTGTAGGCTGACTTACCAACCAAACCTCTCGCCCCAACCTCAATGGGCATTAGCGTTACTCGAAACCCGCTGACCTCTAGATCTTTCGCTAGCTCAGAGTATTTCTCTTCTTTCAGCACATTACTTGCTATCAAAATGAGAGCGCCTGACGACGACGAAGCGAGAACAACATCCGGCCTCCTGCCGCTATCCCTAAGCAGCTGAGGATATTGTCTCAAACCTTCCAGGTCGGCTGCGACAGTCCAATCATTAGCTTCTGCAAGAATGTCTCTCCTCGGAGGGAGTCTATTTTTCTTACAGTGTAGTGAAAAGCCCTCTCGCAGGAAGTATACCTTCTGCTGTAATGCAATCTTGCGAGAATTTGCTTTAGCTACCGCCGTTTTGGTAGCTTCTACCACTTCCTTTAGGACCTTATTGTGTCGCCAAGTGTACCGACCATTGTCGAGGGCATATGCGCAACTTGAGAGCACATGATGAAGTGTCTCGAAGCCGCCGCAGAGCTCACATTTGCAGTCTTCCGTTAAACCCCATCTTCGCAAATTGTCCTTAGAGGGAAGTTGGTCATAAATCGATCTATCAGAAAGGCCAGAAGATATGGAGACATTCTCCATATCTCGTTCCAACCGATGGAACGCTGAACCACGTCTTCCCACGCGGTCCATCGACCCTGCTGTGCCTGCTGCACCGCCTTAATGACTCGATCTTTTTCTAAATCTCTCCTCCTCTCCTGAATAATAAGCCTTGCCCTAATCGCAGGGCAAGACTCAGACCATTTTGCGAAGTGGTTCCACCCAACAGCCTGACGACCCGATTGAATAGGACCTCGCATTTCTTCGAACGTCAGTTCCGCGACTGACTTATCGATTTCATCCTGTGCTGAGAACTTCCTTTTAGTTCTTAACAGTGGTCTAACTTGGCGGATCCTGATGTCCGCAGAGTTATTCAACATCCACTGCGTCCTTATTTTAGAGACCTCATACTCTTCCACCAGGGAACGAAGAGGTAACCTTAATTTTGAGCTCTTACTGTAGAGGACAACAGATGACATCCCTGGAGGTAGCCCAAGCCACGATCTGATGTATCTGCTAACTTTCCTCTCTAATCCTTCGACTGTGGGCAAACCGATCTCATAGATCGTCAATGGCCACAGCAACCTTGGTAGAAGCACAAACTGGAACAACCACACCTTAAACCTTCCCTGCAATGGTGCCTCTCCGATTGCCTTCAAACCCACAACAGCCTGTTCGACAGTGCAACTCTCTTGGCTCCTATCGTTCAGCGAATCATTAAACACTCTGCCTAGGCTCTTAACCGGTTCCTCGGAAACTGTAGGAACCCGTTGACCCGCTACAACAAACGAGATGTCGCTGCAGACTTTCCCTTTAACATGGGCAAGACTTCTCGACTTCGCAGGTTTAAAAGCCATTCGACACCACCCAAGAAGGCCATTGAACTTGTTCAAAGTGTTCTGAACTGCCGGTCTTCTATTCATTAATAGGGTGGTGTCATCCATAAACGCTTTCACCGAAGGCATATAGAGACCCTTACCTAAATGCGCCTCTGAAACATTAGACCCGGCTGCGTTGAGCAGAAGTTGCATCGCCAGTACAAAAAGGGAAGGTGATATTGCACACCCCAATGCAATACCCACCTCCAGAGGAACCCACTTAGTCGTGTACGTCTTGGTGGAGAACCTCATCATAAACCCGTCAAAATACGTCTGAATAATTTGAATCACGTGACGCGGCACATGGTGAATCTCCAACGTTTTCCATATGAGTTGGTGTGGTACCGACCCGTATGCATTCGCCAAGTCGAGCCACACAACGTACAAACTCAGGCGGCGCCTCTTGGCTCTTTGAATAGCCTCCCAAATCATGGATGAGTGCTCTATGCAACCAGGCACGCCTGGAACACCTCCCTTCTGAATTGATGTATCAACATACTTATTGGTCAAAACATACTCAGTGAGTCTCGATGCAATCACAGAGAAAAATATCTTCCCTTCTACATTCAACAGCGAAATAGGTCTGAATTGATTTAGGCGAATGGAGTCCCGTTCCTTTGGTATATAGACGCCTTCTGCGACTCTCCACTCATCATCTACAATGCCTGACTGCCAAGCCCTTTCGATGAGGGAGTGCAGCAAATACAGCACCTTAGGGCATCTTTTATCAAAAGGTAGGGAATTCCATTGGGACCCGGCGCCGAACGGTTCCTAGCTTTCCTAATAACACGCCTCACATCCTCAATCGACGGAGATGTCAAGCTAAAAACACTGGTAGGGAGAGGCACCACTGGGATGTCTTGTCTCACAGGAAGGGGAATGTGACGAAGAGAATCACGATACGTATTAGTAAGGTGCTCTTCCAGTTCGTCTTTACCTATACAAAGCTCATCAGACTTCGGAGGGTCGAGTAAACGCTCTCTCATATCTATAGGGATCACTGAAAAACTTCCTATGAGCTCTCCTCCTCTCATAGTTCTTTTGCCTAACACACTCGGCACGGCGAAGGTTTCTCACACGTTCCTTCAACTCTTCCCATACAACTGAAATACTTGCTTTCTCATCCTCCTTGGCACTCTTCCACCGACGATGGAGTGCCTTCTTCTCGCATTTCAACCACTCAAGCTCACGTTGCCGTCGAGATTTTTGCGGTTGTACAGGTCGTTTCTCAGCAACGACCCCGAACCTCTCCAAACACTTACCATATATGCAGTCAGTAAAGGACTTCATGGAAGCGTCTCTTTTCATTACTTTCTTGAGATCGCTTTTGAGAACGACATCCAATCCGTCCCAACCACTCCTATCATTACCTCGAGGGAACTTGATTCTAGCTCGTGGAGGGTCTTCCGTGAGGCAGGAAACTCGAACATACACGGAACTGTGGTGAGATTCCGGTCCGGTATCGTTCGACGTTTTACCTGAAGGTTCAGTCGCATCAGAACGCTGTTTCTCTACCTCCCCTTCGCATTTCAGCTTTGTCTGGTGAATCTTAAGTCCCTTCTCGGTCTGAAACACACGACCACATCTACATCTGCTTACTGGCACGCCATTAGCCAGTCCGTAGTCATAAATCGAAAAATCATTGACATTCGGTACGGTTACCGTAGGGGCATCGATGGGTCCGTCATTCTCCCCCTCCTTTCGGCAGGGACCCTGGGGGCATGATTCTATTTCGTTCATAGCAAGTTTGTTAATCGCAACGGGTTGCTAGCCCAGGAGCGAAACTCGTCTTTCCGAGCCGTCACCCGTCTATCCAGGTTGTCACCAGTCTTTCCCGGTTGTCACTCGGTCTATTCCCGAGTGCCAAATGGTCAATGCCTCGACGTAGAACTTAGAAACTCCTACCGCGGAGCTAACCGACAGGGAATCATCAGAGGAGTGCCCCCGTCATCAAACGTTTCGGCCCAAACTCCTGACGTTCTCGAGGGGTGGGCCACACACCCGTTGATCAGGCGGGTGTCCCTGTCGGTGAAAACCATACCTATCCGACTTCATCGTAACGCACCGCACGTTATATGATGATCGATGAAATTCACGACGACCTTAATTATTTTATTCTTTATTTAAGTCAGTTTGTATAGTGCCGTAAGCATCAGGGGCGCCTTGTGGCAGTGCAAGCTGGGCCACGAACACGACATGTAACGACTGTTGCTTTCACCATAGTTCTCGGGCATACTACTTGCATGCCAATTCATCTGGGCCAATTTTAATTGAATTTTCAAGCTCATTATTTTTTGACTGATAAAAAGTGAAAAAAAGTACAACTTACTTTATTTATAAACTTGGTTGATTTCTTTGTGCCGTTCATCAGATGGTGTTGGTGGAAAGAATTCATGAATATTCAAAATTACCAATCGAAGACAGCAAAAGTTCAAACATGCCATCAAATTGGCCAGAAAAGGGGAAAATAGAATTTAGAGATGTAACACTGAGTTATAAGACTGAAGCATTAGAAGCTCTGCACAGGGTCACATTTGCTATATCTCCAGGAGAAAAGGTAAGCATTCTACTTAGATGACTTATTGCTTAAGTTTATTGGGTCAAGGATTCTAATAAATTTTTTCTATTTATTGAAATTGGAACTGAGAACATTTTGGACATATTCAATATTTTGTTTGAATTCATGCATAGAATTCTTAGGATTATAAAACCACAAATATAAATTTGTTGCGTAGCTGTAGCCAATAATGGTTGATTTGTTTATGATATGGAAGATGTAATTTCCCATCATGTAATGATTGTAAATTGTACTTCATTTATATAGCGCCATATGCATAGCATCAGATGCGCTTATTTCAACCACTTACGTAGAGCTTCTTCCCAAGGGCGCTTGTGGCAGAGCAGGCTGGGTTTTGAACATGACACATTACACCAGCAGTTCTCAACCTGTGCGTCACCCTAACCCTTATCCCCCCCAAGGGGGCCGCTTGAGGTTTTTGCCTGGGGACAATAAGAATTTAGTAGTTTCTCTAATATTTTTTAAAAACATATTTTTGATAAAACAGTATCCTTAGTCCTGCAGTAAGTTTGATTAAGACACTTTTTTAGTGGAAGCTATTTTATTTAGCACCCAATAATTATGCTGGCCTCTTATAGGATGGCCAAGTGGATCGTGTTCCTGCTTGTGGTACTAACTTGTCGTATTCGCTACTGGCTTGCTTGCTGTTACAAGATCGGTTAGACACAAAGCAGTAATTGAGGTCTGAACTTTGCAAAAAAATATACGACTAGTTCCTTTTTCACTTGATTATGACTTTTCACGTTTCCTGTTGCACAAATGACATGTTTTGTTTGCTGGTGAGCATGTAAGGAAGATATTCCTCTGCTAGATTTATCAGAAAATATCCAATTAAAACTTCAGCTTTGGCAAAAAAGATAAATTAAATGAAAATAAAACTCATATGTTTCTGAACTTAGGAGCCTTTGTTGAGGAAAAGGATGTTGAACCAGAAAGAAAATATGAAATGATATGCTCACTTGCAAATGATTGAAGAAATTTAAAAATATTTTCCTAATTTACAAAATGCACAGTTTGCACTTGCTAGAAGTTCACAGTTAAAACTGAAGAGGTACTCCTTTTCCAACCATATACAGGCTTTTTAAGTTTGTTGGTCATTAAGTCCAAATACAAGAGTATACTTGATGTTGATAATAATAACGATTTAAAATGTAATCTTCCCAATATTTAGAAGTTATCTGAATGGAAGTTCAATCAATTTTATTGTTGGGGTTGCAACATGCCAAAGCATGGCAAGTGTTGCCAAGGGGTTGTAATGCCAAAAAGGTTGAGAACAGCTGCATTACGCAATTACCACTGCATGCAGGCATGTAACCTGTTCAGGCAACCTGCACATGCATGATACATGTGTTGTTAACTCTCAGGTAGGAATTGTTGGACGAACAGGAGCTGGAAAAAGCTCCCTGATCAATGTCCTCTTCAGACTGTTTGACTTTGATGGAGAAGTTGAGATAGATGGAGTCAACCACAAGAATATCAATCTTCATTACTTAAGGAAGAATCTATCAATTATTCCTCAGGTTGCTAACCTTAAATTATGTATTTTAGATAGTTATGTTATTAGTATAATTAAGTCATCTGCAAGATAAAAAGAATAATTTAGTGAATTTGAATAATGTTGCATTAAATTTTGTCATCCTCTCATGAAAATACAGGATCCAATTCTGTTTGCTGGTTCAATTAGGAGCAATTTAGATCCACTTTCCAAATATTCTGATCATCAGATATGGGAAGTCCTCAATAAAGTAAATTTGTAGTTCAATTTTTTTTCAAATAATTTCTACTTATTGTTAATTAACATTAAAGCATTTGAAGTAATTTATTTAAGGTTGAAATGGATGGAGTCATCAAAGAAATGAAGGAAGGTCTTTATTACATGGTGCAAGAAGGAGGGACAAACATGAGCGTCGGTCAAAGGCAAATGCTTTGCATGGCCAGAGCACTCCTGGAGAACAATAAGATTTTCATAATTGATGAGGCTACTTCTAATGTTGATAGAATGTTAGTACTGCAAATTATTGCTATTATTGTTAATGTTAACTTGCATATTAATTAATTGATATTAAACTTATGTGATTGTAACATTGCACTGAACCTTTTTTTAATGATATCTAATATCACCATTTGCTAGCTTTAAAATGTTTCTAATGGGTTTGGGGCTCATTGTTTTTAAAAATTATTAAGGAGAGTTGTATGATTTTTAATATTAGTACAGACTCACAAATTCAGAAAAAGATAAAGGAGGAATTCTCTGACTGCACAGTTTTGTCTATAGCCCATCGACTAAGCACAGTAATTGATTATGACAAGATCATGGTTTGCCTGCTGATGCTTATTTGTGGCTTTTATCACTTTATAAACAGAGACATATTATTATAGATTTTGGAATCTGGTGAAGTAAAGGATTGTGGAATCCCATACATACTTTTGCAAGACTCGGGCAGCATGCTCCATAAACTGGCTAAAAGCAGTGGAGAAAGGGAGTTTCAGGACCTTTTTGAAGTTGCTGAGAAGGCTTACAAAGCTCACAAAGACTCATGCAGATCTAAGTCTGCAGATCACTAAATCCTAAATCTTTAACTTATTTTTTGCTAAATTTTTAATTTAGCTTTTGGTCAATAGTTATAAAGTGGACCTATAGTGATGTGTGATAACTGTGCTACTGCAAACACAGACCTCCACTTTTTTTGCTTGATTTTGCTTTTTGCTTGGCAGGTTGGTGGATCTCTGCCTAGACATATTTGTCCCTAGTCTGACCCCTTTTTGCTTGCTTTGCTTAATGATAATATCTCCCGATCAACATGATTTTTTAAATTCGAGGTCAACATGCACAAATCTGATTGAGTGTACCAATGACCGGTCTATTTCAATGCAACTCCATCAGGGCAATGATATTATATACTTTGATTTCAAAAAGGCCTTTGACTCAGTTTCTTACCTAAAATTGCTGATAAAACTTCAGGCTTATGGAATTTCAGGCAATCTATTTTTGTGGATAGAGAGGTTTCTAGCAAATAGAATTCAAGCTGTCACAGTGAATGGGCAATTATCCAACAGTAGAGATGTGACCAGTGGTGTGCTTCAAGCGAATATGCTGGGCCATATGCTTTAACTTATTGACATGAACGATGTTGTGGACGCATTTACAGGCAATTCTGTCAAATACAAACTATTCGCAGTTGACCTTGGTGTCCTCATTGATAGTAAACTTACCTTCAAAGCCCATATCAACAATATCATTCATAAGGCATTTGTCAGAACACGCCTAATCCTCAAATGCTTTTGCTCAAGGGACAAGCGAATATTGACCGGAGCGTATTGCACCTATGTTCGGCTAATCCTCGAATATTGCTCCCGGTCTGGAGCCCCCATAACAAGCAGCTCATAACAAAGATCGAGCGAGTCCAAAGGTTTTTCACAAGGGCCATACCAGGATTACAAAATCTACCTTATGTGAGCAGACTTCAGAAACTCGGACTCAAAACACTGGAACACCGACGCCTCATCCATGATTTATGCCTCTGTCACAAAATGTTACAGCTTCACTCACTGCATCATTCTCAAATTCTCAGATTTCCTGTTATCTCGCACACGTGGTCATATCCTCCGTCTACGCCATGAAAAGTACTCAACTATTCACATGCTCCATTTCTTCACCAACCGAATCGCGAAACCCTGGAACTCTCTACCCCCAGATATTATTATTATTAGCTCTACAACTCATAGTCGATTTAAGGCCTGCATTTCCAACACCCTTCTTGAGAAAGTTTCTAACAATTTAATTGACTTGAATTTGGCATATGTACTCTATATGTACAGATTATCTGACACCAATCTGTGTTATCGGTCACTTGTGACCCTCTTTTTGGTTTCAATAAACAAATAAAAATAAATAATGTTATTCTACCTCGACCACGTGATTTTTTGGATTAGAATTTAATATTTGTTGAGTTGAAAAATACTTTTAATTGTTTACAACGTCTAACTAAATAAACTTTTAGATGTTTGCCGAATGAGTTGCGTTGCTGCATGCGGCGGTAACTATTTTTGATCTGTCCGTTGAATATTTAGACTATTAATGGCTCGAATTCGTGCTGCCGTCAAATACTGGAACCTATATTTCTTAAGGTCTCTCGTAAACCTTCTGATGAAATCATAGTTTTTTCACAGCCATGTTGATTATTATTGTAGTTGAACCATTACAAAATTGTATTACAAAAATTATTTCAGGTTTTTTACATTCAAATTTATTTATTATATATGCAAGACGAGGTGAACCTAATCTATCAAAATTGTCAACTAATGCCTCTGCTTCCATATCTTGGTGTATGTTCATAAGAGCTAGCCCATTCAGTCGGTCAATCAGCATCGTAGATCGAAAGTAAGTTTTTAACCTTTTGAGAGTCGAAAAACTTCTTTCATTGCTAGTTGATGTGGACGGTCGGATAGCCGAAATGAATCATTCTAACATTTGGGTATAAATCAGTCTGCCCAATTTAGAGAATCTACCCAATTTGAGATTGTCAGTACCAGGGTGGAACTGGCTTAAAAAACCGGCCCGGAAAATTTGGTCATGGCGGCCCACTTCATCATTAGTTTCACATAAATTTTTTCAATAATTTAATATTTTACTTATTTTTAATTTAATTTTTATACATTTTTCTTTAATTTCTATAATTATTTCATATATAATAATGAAATTTTAAAGTTAATAAACACTACTTTAATTTGAAAGTATCTTTTTGTTTATTACATGATCAAATTCGTAATTATGGCATATTTGTAAGCCAGATACAAATTTGAATAAGCAAGACTATGCAAATTAAACTTCTGGAGAACAAAATAACAACAAACAATACATTTTTTGCAAGATTTGCATTTATTTCTGTGGTTGTTGCTGTTTTCAACTGTTGGGATGGTAAAGATATTTTCAAGCAGTTCTACTGATTCAGATTGTTGAATGTTGTCTGAGACAGAGTCCGATACTTCCATTTCCAAAATCAAATTATATTCATTTTCAAGAGTTGTTTTAAAAATTTCCCATTTCCTTGCAAAATCCAATAATTCAGTTTGAAGCTGATCTTTTGTTACAGTATCATCAAATTTTTTGAGCAACCCACTCAGATGCTGCAATGCATCATTAGGCATTCTTTTCAAAATTTCTGCAAAATTTCTTTGATCTAAACAAGATAAATCAGCGTAAAGACAACCATGCTCAGAGAATCTCTGTTTTAAACTATTAATAAGCAAGCGATATTTTTTTTTCTGTTCTTGGAGTTTATTAATCTAACTGCATCAAAAAAAAAAATGCGTAACATCAACCATGAACAGGAAACATCCTAAAGTTAAAAAAACTCCCGCTGTCGGATATCCATTTACAAATAATGTAATTTCAAAAAGCGGGTGAAGTGATTGTTGAATTATGCAGTTTATGGTGATTCAATAAGAAGTTATTTATAAAGACGCTTGAAAGAGTAAATATTTGATTGACCAGATATGTGAATTGGTATCTTAGAGTAGACGGTTGGACCTAAGCAAGTTATGGAGCGGCGTTTAACATTCAATTTAGCAAAAGCGGTCCTATAATCCCGAGATGAACGAATATTATATGAAGGGAAGGATGAGACTTTTGAGAACATACGTCCAAATGCAGTGATGGGCTTTAACTACTTAAAAAGTACTTAACTACTGTAGTTAACTACATTTATAAAAAAGTAGTTAGTAACTATTTTTAACTACTTTTTAAATAAGTAGTTAGTAACTACTCCTTAACTACTTGCATAGTAGTTAACTACTTTTTAACTACTATTTTAACTACATTTCCGTTGACATTTGATAAAATTAATTTTCTGGACTATTGAACAAGACATAATTATTAGCATATTTATTTACACTAGTGTAACATCTTCAACAAAATTTTATTATCCAAATTGATCAAAAACAGAAGTATTCAGTGGATGTTTCAGTCGATCTCTTAAAAAAATCATCATGTCAACATGATTATCCTATAATTTACATCGTCTGTTACATAAAACCTGCCCTGCTACACTAAAAAGTCTTTCAACTGCTGCCGAACTTGGTAACGTTGAATTAAGAATTTTTTAAAAGTAGTTAAAAAGTAGTTAACTATTTGTAGTTAATAACTACTTTAAAAGTAGTTAACTACTATTTTTTAACTACTTTTTTAAGAGTAGTTATTAACTACTTCCTAACTACTTTAAAGTAGTTATTAACTAGTAGTTAACTACTTATAGTTAGTAACTACCCATCACTGTCCAAATGATGCAGGCAACATGTGGTGATCAAGTTTGTACATGAAGATACCGGCACGGAAAAGATTTATCTGGTGAACTTTGAGTATTTTGAACTTTTTGAAAATAATATCTGTATGAGAGTTATGCGGTAAACATAAAGCTATAAAGACTGAAAATTTACACAAATGACTAAAATAATGTTTTGAGTACCTATGGAACGTTTTCTATGGAATTCACCTATAATTACAATGTCATTCATCTAAAATGTGAAACTGAATTATTCAAAGTTAATGAATAATTTTGAAAATTGTTAGAGAATTTGAAATTTTAAGCAACATCAAAATTGCAAGGGTGACCATTCTAAATTTTGGAAAATGTTGTAATGTTGACAATAGACATTTAAATATTGAAAATAAATATTAGATTTATAATTAATTAGTTTTACAACTTTGTCTAATTTCAGCAAAATCCAAAATGGCGTGGAATGACGATGGAATGGCTTATAATTTAAATATGCCTTTAAAATTGTTATTCTGGTTAAAAGCTAGAAAAGTATGCAAACTACTGAATCTCCATTCAACGGAACCAACATAATATTTGTAAAATAAATATTTAATATCCAAGAAACTATTCTACGAGGTTATTAGTGCACTTTTAAGACAAAACTCACAATAACTTCACTCTCTATTACAACAGATTACTCATATTTTGATATCGTTAAAAGCTAAAATTCAGTCATAAAATGTTGAAAAGATTCAAAATCGCAGTTTTAAAATGTTAAACATTCATATCAATATCACAAAGAACGCACTGTTGATATGAAAATTCACAGTCATCTAACCCTCCCCAACCGTTTACTACTTGAATGCAGAAGTCATAATTAACTTGGAAAGAATCTGGTTACCAGTCATCCATGGCATTGTGGATTTTAATGGTTTCAAAACACCTGGAAAAGGAATCCATTGAAATTTTTGACGTGTTCCGTTGACATAAGGACTGCTACCAGCTGACCAAAATGAGTACTGGCTTGAATCGATCTTATTCCGACATTTTGGAAAGACTGAAAATAGAGATTTATATATTACAAAATTAACAAACTAATAAACTAATATTATACTCTAAATCTATTAGTAAATAATTCTTACTTTTCAATGCTAAGTAGCTGGTGAACAGCTTAAATTCCTTTGCAGAATCAATAATCACAGGATGAGAGAATGGATGAGTTGCACACGTTTCTACCTACGTACCAATCCCAATAGCCAACCATCATTTGGACGCATTTATTTGCTTCGCTTAAATATTTAAATCCAACAGGACAATCTGTTACAAATAAACAAATTATTTTAGGGGATAAATGATTAATAAAATATCTAAATTTAAAAATAAAAGCTATGATTAACTACTGTTACCGAACATCTGGTAGCCCCTGCAACTCCCTTTGGCAAACTCATTGAAATCAAAGAAGATAACATCGTTATAAAGTGAACATTCCTTTCCGTGATATTTGAAATTTATGCATTTTTTTCCGAGCATGGTTAGACAAAAAGTAAAACACTCAATGGCTGATCTAGCAGGCATCTTGTAGGATGGAGGACTGTTTTTGCAAAGATTAGCTTTTGAATTCATTCCTTTCTGAAGACGAATGGAAACTGCCTCTGATCTGGTACACAAAAGTACGCCAACGCAAACAAGTGCAAAAAAGCATGAGTAATACATTGATTTAATGTTTAAATATCCAGTTGAAAATTAAATAAGTTTATTGGAAAACGTTTAATAAAATTATTTTACTATATCCAAAACTATATCCATACTACACCTTTCTTTTATTACCTAGACTTGCTTTTGCTATTGTTCGAGTGATAAGACAATAAGTTGAGCTTCTATGCCAACACGTCACCATCTGCTTATATTTTCTTAAGAACAAATAATTTGCAGTATTTGGAGTTAATGAAAATTGTGCATTTATCACAATTTATTGATAAATAAATTTAATTACATTATTAACTATATTTAATGAACTTTGAAGGTAAACATCGGCAATAAATAACGAATATAAAACATGGCTCTATCGATCATGATGTTAAAACAATTTCCAAATAGTGTTTAGATGTTATTACGTCTGAAGTCTTTTGGTATGAGTCAATTACATTACTGCTTTTCGGCGAATACGTTTTATTAATGACTTTTTATTTGACATTCCAAAAAACGTTGATGGAGTTCATTCTGCAGAAGTTCCAGCTGTAATAATTATTCATAATTGCGAATTGCATGCGAATTGGCTCAGAGTGTTGCGTTCCTGCGAGCGACGTTGAAAGTAACAGCCGTTACTTGTCGTATTCGCAAAACGCCCGCATCGCCGGAGAGCGATTTCGGACAGCGGCGCTATATAAATGGTGGATTGATTAAGAAGTGCCTTTCCTCAGGCATACCCCCAGGTGCTGATAGAAAGTGGCAAGAAGCCGGATCTGGTGCTCGTATTGCCGTCGACGGATGCCATCATTCTGGTGGAGCTCACTGTACCGTGGGAGGACAGGCTACAATACAGCAACGCGAATAGGAAGGCGGATAAGTATGCAGATTTGTCGATAGACCTGGAAACGAAAGGATACCGGACAGACCTCTTCCCCATCGAGGTTGGCTCAAACGGCATGGTCGGCAGGTCGACTTACTGCTTTCCTCACAAGATTTGATTGTCAAGCCGAGAGAGAACAAAGGCTATGACAAGGATGTCTGCTTCTGCGGCTTTATTCTGGTTTTGGCACATGAGGAGCCAGAAGTAGTCATAAGAGGCAACTATAGGAAAGCCGGGGAAAGCAGTCGGTCTCCAGTTTGAATGATTCACCGAACGACGGGGCCAAATCATTGGCCGACATTTAAAAAAATGTTTCTATCGATTATGCTGACAATTAAAGCAAGTTCTAAGTACTCGCCTGTTTCGATGTTATTAAGGAAGAAATATTTTTAGGTAAGTCGCTGAGTTTTGGTAAATATCATTTCTAATGACTATTGATATTTGCAAAACTTGCAAAAAATTCTTGCAAAACATTCTGGAGACTGCAATAATTCTAAGTAGTCGCCTGTTTCCATGTTATTAAGGAAGAAATTTTTCAGGTGAGTCGCTGAGACATTGTTAGACATTACTTTTAATGACTACTGATATTTGCAACACTTGCAAAAAATTGTTGCAATACATTCTAGAGACATTCCACCTGTACTGTTAAGCTGAAACGTTTGTTGCTTGGAATTGGTTAACGAGTTTGTTACCTTTCTTTGAAGTATTGCTTCACTTTTGTCCTACAAATTATTATGCGTGAACAATCTGCATTCCAAAGTAGGAAGTTGATGCAAATTTTGAAATAAAAAGTAGATTCGAGGAAAATTGAGAGAGAGAACGTAATACCGAAGCGACTCGTGACCAATTTTGGTCAAATGCAGCGAGCTCATGAATCGTTAATCAGTTCTTTGAAGTTATTAAACAATTTATTAACAGACTTAATTCACATTCAAAGAATCAATCAGAAAACCAATAATTATTCCTCATCATCAGCTAAGCCTTGAAATCCGTCAAAAGTCGAAGAATCTTCATATTCATTTTCGGCTCTTGCTGGATCGCACTCTGGTTCATCATCCGAGTGGTCACTGTCCTCCTCTCCTACAGGCTTAATGTCTTTCTAAAGCCACTCAGAATCAAATCCTGTGACACTTTGTCCATGCTCGTGCAACCCACGTGCATACCTCGGAATACATGGCCTTCCTGACGCGTCCAGATGGTGTGAAGTGTAGGTGCCATTCTGCATCCGTTCCTCCCACCCAGACCTGACAATTTGTCAACGATTTGTAGTAGCAAGATTTGTATATAACAATATGATCAAACAATTAAGTTAATTAAGGTACCTTATAAATTTGTTGAATGGATGATTTGTAGCAATATCCAGTGGTTGCAGTTTGGATGTTAGACTCCCCGGGATGATTGCAATGTGACATCCGCTCGAGTTGAGCATCTTCTTAACTGACTCCTCTTTATGAGCAGCCATTGCATCCATGATCAACAGCGAGCTCTTAGAAAAGAATCCGCCAGTCTAGTTGCAAACATTTCTGAATCCAGAGCTTCATTGCTGCTGTGTCCATCCAGCCTTTTTTGTTGCAGTGAACATCAATGCTAGCTGGGAATTTCTCGCGTGGCATTGTCAATCTTTTGAAGACCAACATTGTTTTTAACTTGGTGCCAGCCGCAGATCATCCAAGTACGACTTTCTGAACATGATGATTAAATACAAAATGATATTTAATGAAAATGTTCAGTTCCTGATTATTTAAGAAATAAAAGAAAAAAATGCGTCTATTGGTGCGTGTTATAATCGTTTGCGTGTTTTATAAGTGATTTCTTAAACAAATTGGAAAAAGTGCGTGTTATATTCGTAAAAATACGGTAATAAGCCACGAATTCCGTAAGCATCACATTTAATATAAACATTTTTAAAAAATACTTTGACATGGAGTTATCATGGGGCTATTTTGTCGCCGGGCTATTTTGTCGCCGGGTTGTTTTGTCCTGGGCTATTATGTCGTCGGGCTATTTTGTCGGGGCTATTTTGACAGAACCCGACAAAACAGCCCCGTCAAAATAGCCCGGCGTCAAAATAGCTCAAGACAAAACAGCCCCGTCGAAACAGCCCGGTGTCAAAATAGCCCCCTGATAACTCCATGTCAAAGTATTTTTAAAAAATGTTGTGAAACTGAATCAAAATTTAATTAGAAATTAATGGCTTGAATGCTTTGACCGTTTTGAGTATTGTTTGTTGTTATTATTGTTCTCCAGAAGTTTAATTTGCATAGTCTTGCTTATTCAAATTTGTATTTGGCTTACAAATTTGTGTTGACATTATCCTCATCACAAGTTGCTTGTGAGAGGTCGTTTTCAAAATTGAAATACGTTTTGAGCAGATTAAGAAATTTTCTGAACCAGTCAATTCTACGATCATTCATGCTGATGTCTTGTGAGAAAGACTCTTTTCCAAGAATCAATAACAATAACAAAGACTCTAGTGTTTCTTATGTTTAAATTGATCAAACTAGGAGTTAAATAAAATTTCCCGAGCCGGTTTTTTAAGCCAGTCCGACCCTGGTGACAGGGCTGTTTTGACGGGGCTATTTTGTCGCCGGGCTATTTTGTCGCCGGGCTATTTTGTCGCCGGGCTATTTTGTCGCCGGGTTGTTTTGTCCTGGGCTATTTTGTCGCCGGGTTATTTTGTCGGGCTATTTTGACGGGGCCATTTTGATGGGATTTTTCCGTCCTGGGCTATTTTGACGCCGGGCTGTTTCGACGGGGCTGTTTTGTCGGGGCGGTTTTGTCGGGGCTGTTTTGTCTTGAGCTATTTTGACGCCGTGCTATTTTGACGGGGCTGTTTTGTCGGGGCTATTCTGTCGCCGGGCTGTTATGACGGGGTGCCGTTTGTCTTATTTCAATTAGTTGTCGAAATAAAACAAACCTCCGTTGTTTAAAATCCAAGCAAGGAACAACTAACAAATTCTATTATGTAAATTGAATCATCATTCAATTGTACATTCCAAAGAGTCATAAAATTTTAAAATTGAAAAATCTCATTTCTTTCCATGCAAGCCATTGGAAATTTTATTTGGCAATCGTAGTATAATTTTTTAGTTATACAATATGCATTTTCATTCTGTTCATTATATACTATCATAGTATTACTATGTAAATAGATACTTTTAAGAAATTTCTTTTTTAGTGTGTTATTGATAGTTATGTGCATGCCATATATGTAGTAGTCATCCTTTAAAAGGAAAGTGCCGTCAATGTACGTAGCTTGCATATTAAAGCAATTGTTTTTATTTATAGTATATCACCCGATCACGCAAATAATCGTATTTTAACTGTGATCAGTTGATGTACAAATACTTTAAAATTATTCTACTGCTTCATTCAATAAACACCAAAGTTCAAATTATTTAAAAAATAAAGAATGAGGATGTTAAGCGTTATAAGAATAATGTTAAGTGTATCACTGATATATCAGTCATCACATGAAACGTACTTTCAAATTCAAAAGGGAACATATTCGAAAACTCAGTTGTGTAAAAACAGCACTCCAGTTTATGAAACTTCGACTAGATCTACCATCGAATGTTTCTCATTCTGTCAATTTCTGCTTAGGAACAAGTGCAGGAGTTTCAAGTATCGCTTGGCAGAGAGAAAATGTTCTGTTTATCAAGATGTTATTCGGTATGATTACATTAGCTTCCCCAGTAAAGAATGCATAGGTTACCAATCAATAACGGGTTAGTTTTAAATCTTAATAATTTTCAAAAATGTCTTAATATTATGTAGTTATTCGTGTTCATTACATCATGAAGGACATGAATTCCAAATAAAATTCAACTTAAATATTTATTAGAAATTTATAAATGTTTGCTTTCTACCACATTCCTTCAGATAAATTTCATTTTTATATCATCACATATTTTTATGAAAACAGATCGTGAATGTCGAATTATTTTTCATAGGAGAATGCAATTTAATTTAAAACCAGTTTTTTCCAAAATTTCTTAAAAACCTCGATGCGGAATGCATTCAAATATTTACTTCAAAGTTTAAGATAAAAAAAAGATATATATCTCCAATCGTTTTGTTTTTAGACACAAATTCACATTAAGCCCTTAGGCATGACAAAGTGCTTTTGTGATATAAATAAGATTAAAAAAATAAATGACACAGGTTACCTTGAGTAAGTTAAATAAAATGATTAATATTAATGTATCGCGGCTGATTTATCAACAGATTGTCCAAAAGGATTTAGATATTTAGTTGAAGGCAACAAGTGTGTCAAAACGCTTATTGGCAAATGGAATTGGTCCATGGCCAGAACAGCATGCAATGCACTGAATCCTAGCTGTCATCCTGTTATTTTGAAGGAATGATGAACAACTGTTTTCTCTTTACATCCAATCAGAGAGTAAAGCATTTAATTTGTATTTTTTGTTTACTTTTTATGTCGAAATTCATAAATGAACATTTTAAACAAGCACATGAATCTTTTATAAATAGATAATCAAACAAGTTATTAATAAGTCGCAAAAATATCTTGGCAGTTCTACCACATTGCTCGAATCCAGGAATAAATCCAGGCTGGAACGTTTTTTGGACATCTGGAATCAATTCCTACATTAACGGGAAGCGGCAGTTCCTATGGAATCCTTTTCCAGATGTCACACGACAATTGGAATCCACAACTCCTTGGCTTTCTGGAGAACCAAATTCTCCTACAAATGGCACAATTTATTGCATGGATTTCGTGTACAATATCGGGTTAGATGATGAACAGTGCCATATATTGGCTTGCGTCCTCTGCGAATTGGACTTGATTTGAGAATTTTAACTTAATTCGAATGGAATAAAACTAACTTTATCAATTTAACAATTGTTTTTGAATCTTTGTTTTGAAACAGATTTCTGTAATGACTATAATCGAGTCAATAAGTTTAAATCAGCTATGCTCATGACAAAATTAAAATAAGTTGTATTTCATACCTGATTTATGAATTAAACTTATTTCAACTATGAATTAATTTGCATAACGTTTTTTTGGTCACGATTTTGTTTATTGCTTGGATACGATTAATGCAGACAAATATGCTTTATTGCCCATAAAATCTTAATTTCTGGTTGATTTTTGTTAACTGGCATTTACTATGAAATGCAATTAGAAATTTATCAGCTTTCCAGTTCTAAGAAGATATATTTTCTTTAATTGTTTACATCGTCGTATTGTTTGAATCATTGATTCTTTAGGTTGTCTTTAGTATTTACAAACAAAACTTTTTCCGGGAAAGGTCACGCCTCTTCTTTTTAAAATTTAATGTGGCTTTGTTGACAAACATTCAAACATTGAGCTTTTTTGGGCATTGAGTGTTTTTTCGTGAATAAACATAATAAATAAGGTTTAAAGTCTAAACTTTAAAATTTTGGGTTCCTGCGAACAACTAAAAGTTGTGCCGCAATAGTGCCGATGGTGCAATATAAATACACTAATAATTGAAATTATTATTATATTAATTTTTTTAGCAAATCCGTGCAATATTTTGAAATATAAATCTAAAATAATGCGTCGTCGTTGAAGAGTTGGAAGTCCGAGAAGTTTGAGACGAATGAGATAGTGGTGGTTTCGAACTGCTGGAATGGATTTGATAAATCTTCTCTGCACATGTTCAATCAAATATACCCATCAAATGAAAAATATATAAAATAATAGAACTAGATTTAAAATGGTTTAAAGCAACTGAAATGACGATCAGCGCAAGCTCAAACATGACCATCGCTATTTTAACCTATAATTTAAATTTCTTCGGATGCACAAAATTTATTTTACCTCTGCAATTTTATGTTTTTTATTCCACCGTAATAGAAGTCTTTTCTTTCGACTTTTCTTTCACAAATCAGCATTGATCAAAAGCGCTTCTTAAAACTTCCTAAATTTTTGTCTAAATGTTTGGAAAATTATTGGTAACAACATTACAAAAAATTGTTTTAAATTTAAGCAGAATAAACCCCAAATAATTCTAATGTTAAATTAACAATTTTAAAATATGCATTAGCGTTTTAGAGCAACAGGTTTAAAATTTAAGAAATTATGATAACAATGACGTTGCGGGTCACATCAGATGGAGATACACGTTTTGAAATGTTTTTGACATGTTTTACATTGAATATATCTCCATTTTCGAAAAGAATGCAATGCATGCAGTGTCTACTTAAACCTGTAAGAGAATTTGGTTCCCCATAATTTCAAGGTGTTGTGGGCTTCAAAAGTAGAACCACACCTGAATTGATACTCCAGTGGAATTGCTGGTATTGTAATTGATTGTGAGCCGTTGATGTAAGGACTGAAGCAGGCTGCCCAATATGTGTACAGTCCTAGACTTGGTGTACTCCAAAGAAATGGTAGAACTGCTAAAGAAATGTTGATGTCTTTATTACTATTATTATTGCTATTATTATTAAGATCACCATTATTATCATTGTTATTATAATAATTCATATTATATCATCTCGAGAAATGCTTGCTTTTTTTCCCTAAGGAACGGGAGAACAGCAGAGAATCATTCTTGATTGAGATCCACAATAACAGGATGAGAACAAGGATACAAAGAGTTGAACACTTGTTTGCCTGTATACCAATCCCAATTGTCAACCGTCATTTTGATGCATTTGTTTCCTTCGATTAAATATTTAAATCCAACAGGACAATCTGGTTTTAAAGAACGGAAGAAATTAATTAGATGAGCCATACAATAATTTAAAAAGAGATTCTTTCTTTCATAGCATGAATAATTTACTTGTATTTGTACAACAAATTGGAAATTTATTAAGTGGCTCGTTATCACGAGTTATGGGAAAATAAATCGTCGGAGGGAGCAATTATTCTTTGCAGTTATTTTTTTAAATTTTATTTTAAATGTTTATTAAATTTGGTCTCAAGTGAGTCAAACTGAGATGCAGCTATCGGTCTAAATCTGTTTTGTTCACAATCCTCTGTATGAGCTAGAAACAATTCCTGAAGATCAGTGTTGCCGTAATTACTCCAAAAATGTACTTAATTATGCGTACACAGTACCTGGGCTGAAGGTACTTATAAGTACAGGTACAAGTACGTTGTAGGCAATGTATTTAAATACAAGTACAATTATTTTTGAATGTACTTAAGTATAAGTACAAGTACTTTTGGGGACCTTCATTGATCAGAAATAATATTTGTTATCTCCAATACAAATTTAATACAAGTATAACAGAATTTATATTTATCAATAAAATTGTTTATTCTTGTTTAAAAGAAGCATTGTTTCAAAATATTTGTCGCAGAGTCGGTTACGCTGAGGAGTCAGTGTAAGGACCAGCATGACTAAATAGTCTTTCAACAGGTGCAGATGATGGAATGGTTGTGTTGAACTTGAGAAATACTTTTTTGACTATTGGATACCTACAAATAGTCTTGTGTGTAATGTTGAAAGAATGAAACCAAAATAAGCTCCAGATGTCTCCTTGTAAATTGTCTAGAGCTTTTGCAATTGGTCTCATTACTTTAATCCATTCCTTCAAGAACGTGAAATCTTGAGAGCTAAACTTTGGCAGCTGCAAGCGTTCCAGTACGATATTAAGTTTGTCTTTCATATCATAGATGGCTCTGTAACTTTCAAATTCAGAGTTGAGTTTGGCTTAGGTATTGTTCTCCCAAGGACATCAAACACTGTTTCAGTTTTTGAACTCTGATGTGACGCATTGCTCAAACTGGAGCATTTGCCAGCCACTGAACGATACATTCACTTGAAAGTCGCATCAATCGGCAGTGCTTTATTGTCTTTCGGAACGTTCAAATAGTTCGGCCATCTTCCAACAAATGAGAACAATCAACAACACAAAGAGAACAAAGGAAACAAAGAGACAGGCATATAGTAAAGGAAGATTATAAATCAATTCAGTAGCGCTTTTATTTAAAAAAAAAAAAAATTTAAAAGTACTTGGCCATAATTACAATATACTTACTAATTAGTACATCAAAAATGTATTTAAAGTACAAGTACTAAGTACACAATCGTGAAAGAACTATATATAATAAATAATTCGGAGGAAAGATTTACTTTTAATCATTTTGGGCGGAGCTTAATTTGTTTTGGGGTGGAGCTTTATTATTTTTTCTGTGCATTTCACTAAAAGCCTGTGTTCGTCTCGAACGGTTTTACTAAACTGATAAAGAGCTTTTTCCAAGAGAGAAACATGAGGACTTTGAGCTGACCAGCTCGCCCTCCTGACCTTAATCCTATTGAAAATGCTTGAGGTAAGTTGTCCAGACTTGTTTACAAAGAAGGAAGACAATTTAACTCTAAATCAAGTTTGGAAGATGCCATCAGGACTGCCTCGAATCAGCTGGAAGCAGACTTTATAAAAAATTAATCTTGTCGATGGACAAAAGATGTTTTAAAATAATAGAAAAGAAAATAAACATAATTTCATAATAAAAAAACTTTTATGTAAAAATAAATTTGTATTGTTATTATTGACTTTTGACTTTTACTTAATATCAGTTTTTGGCACCGCAAAAACACATTCTTCGGATTTTTTACTAAGTTTGAAAATACTTCACCAAATTTAAAATACTCGCCTGTTTCGATGTTATTAAGGAAGAAATATTTTTAGGTAAGTCGCTGAGTTTTGGTAAATATCATTTCTAATGACTATTGATATTTGCAAAACTTGCAAAAAATTCTTGCAAAACATTCTGGAGACTGCAATAATTCTAAGTAGTCGCCTGTTTCGATGTTATTAAGGAAGAAATTTTTTCAGGTGAGTCGCTGAGACATTGTTAGACATTATTTTTAATGACTACTGATATTTGCAACACTTGCAAAAAATTGTTGCAATACATTCTGGAGACATTCCAACTGTCATAAGCCACGAATTCCGTAAGCATCATATTTAATATAAACTTTTGCAGCACATGAATCATCACCAAAAAAAATAGAAAATCTTGAATATGGTTGTCGTATAACGCAAAAAATTGTAAAAAAAATTTATTTTCTTGAGAGTGTCCAATTTTGAGTGACATTTTTAAATAATTCCGTTTAAGTAATTTTATTTTTTACTTTTAATGCGACACGATCGCTTTCATCGGAATACTTTCGCATTTACAACAAAAACCACCTCGGACGAACAACAAAAATTAATAATTTCGTAAATATTTTGTGAAATAAAATTATACTGTTATTTTTAAATTTCTAAATGTCAGTGTCCTTACTGTATTTGGTTATGCCTGGTCAGTACAACATCTTTATCTTCATGCCACTTCAACCACCATCGCTCATACTCTGATTGTAATCCACATGTCGATGGCAAGTCTGGAGAAGCGTCTACAATCATCCTTAGCTGATCACTGGACAATGCTTCAGGATTTTTCAGCATCTCGGATGGTACCAACTTAGAGGCCAATGCAATATCACCGTGTCTTGCAGTAAAGCGCTCTTGAAGTCCTTAAATCATATTATCAAGAAATGGTTTTAAACCCATCGTAAAATATGAGGAGAGGACCTTCTTCTTCTTGCGTTTAGTCTGAAATCAAATTACGTCCCTGAGTTCTAATTTTGAATGGGAAAAGATCATTATTAATGCCTTGCAAACTAAAATTTATTTTTTGTTGTTTACGATAATTATGCAACATGTAGTTAAACTGGTTCACTGGATTGCAAACAGCCTTGACTTACGTCTTTTTTTTTATGTTTATTGATGAATATTTGATCAAGTGATTTGTTTTGGTATGTTTATTTATTTTATTTTCGTTTTTTTCTAAATTTCATTTTTATATTAGTCGCTATTTTTTTTTATAGTTTTGTCCCATTATCAATAATTTTATTTTACATTTTATCATAATTGCAGTACTATTTGAAACATTGACGTTGTTACGTTAAATTAAATCAGTTTTATAAATATTTTTAATTCTATCACTAGTTGATCGCTATTATTCTAACAATGTCTGCCTTTGACCGATTTTGATAATAAAACTCAAAATGGAACAAATATGCAAACTGATATCCTTGAAATTTACTTGCTAGATACCGAATTATTATTAGTAGTAGTACAAAAAGCAAGCACAAATTGAAGTATGCAGTTGAAATAAAAACACGTTGTTCATATGGTAAGAGTTGATGTATGTTTGCAAACACCACTTTTACACACTCTGATTAGGCAGATAATAAATGTATGCAATTTTTCAATTACTGGACATTTTATTTTGATTACATGTTTTATTTGAAAGTGAAATGAGACATGGGAGGAACAATAATGCATTTTCAATGCTTAGTAGATCTATATTGATATGAGACATTGAAGATAATATAAATAGAAGAACACATTTGCACTTTGCAACTATATTTTCAGTACTGAAATGACTGTTGGTGATGGAAATGTAAAATCAAGCCATGTAAGCCAGCCGATTTTGGTTACTAAATCGTAAGTCGTGTGAACTGTTAAGCCATGGCTAGACAGCTAAAATTCTTACAAGCCGAGTTGGTTTCTTGAAAACCCTCGGCTCCCGGGTCTAATTTGAACCCAACCAAAATCAATTTCTAAATAAGGCCCTGTGCACTAAGGAGAACATTAAAATAGCTTTAATATTTTCTTATATTTTATGCTTAATTTTTCACATACGAAATGATATATTAAACGGATTCAAAAACATTTCAATTAAACTCGTCAAAAATTTTAATGTGCGTAAATGTCGTTTGCGCAATAATCTATTTCGGCAACAGTCTATGTGCGCATCTGCCATGTGAGCAACCGCCGTTTGAGTAACAGTCTGGTATCCTAATTTTTTTTTAATTTTTAAAGTTATATTTTTTGAAAAATTTTATTTTCAATAAATTGTAAGAAATTCGACCAGTGACACTTTAGAAATTAGATAATGGAGCATTTCAGGTTCAAAATGACAGCATTGTTATCAACATGATCTGTGTGGGTCCCTTATACAGATAGGATCTAGCTGCAGATGATTAAACCGGATTGTAACTCTTTCCAAAAATCCGACTGAAGGTGCAATGGAGCAGAAATTATAAACTCAAACAAAACCCTCAGCAGAACAATTTGAAACGGATTTGCAAAAGTTAAATAACCTACTGAAAACATGTCTCCTCTTCCGGACTGTTTTCCGCCATTTGTCTAATATGACTATGATTACTATAATATTATTATTATTATTTTTACCATTAGAATAATTATATTATTAATTATTGTAATGTTTTTTCAAAGTTATGTCAAGAATTAGTAATAAGCAAAATATAATACCGTATACAATAAGAATATAAGATAATAATCTTATATCAGGAACCTCAAATTCGCAAATGGGACAAGTCCGTTCATTTCGACGCTACTGCGACGTTAAAATAATAACTTTATAATAAGGCAATCAGTGAGGTGTAGTATTATATTTCAAATCAAATGAAAAAATCACGAAATAATATCTTTTATGTGATTGTTTTGATTTGCAATCATTGCTTTTTGCGTGATTTTCATCTTTGTTTCGGTTCATTTTTTTATGATGATTTATATCTAAAAATAATGAAACCATTTTGAAATATATAAATTTAAAATTTTTTAAGTTTTAATATTTCTATTGGACGAATAGTCCTGTCACAGCTGTAGTTGGGGTAACTGCTTCTACTGTAGACATTCAGGTTGTACATAAGTCTGGACGTGTCGGGTTCCCTAAACTTAACTTAAGGTTAAAGGCTTTCTTTTATATATTTTATTATATTTCTGGGGATGAAGAAAATGGTCTCTACTTTCCACCAGCATCGTATCAGTGCGATTGCTATGGCTTAGAATCAAACTATAAGGACAATGTTATATACATACAATTAATGCTGCTCAGAACTCATCCTGAACATGAACCCAATAATGGCTCAAATAAAATCTAAGAACACGTCATTTCAGCTTTATCCAGTAGTGAGTATCTCACAATTAAACGAGTTGACCTTTTTACTTTCTAGCCAACAGTCGGTGAAGGCGACAGAACTCGGAGAGCATGGAAAATAACGCCTCCTTTTATAAAACATCAACCAGACTATTAGCCACAGATAGTAAAAACACGTTTAATGCTTTTAGAATCGGGTACTGACAGTATTCGCAATTCAAATATTTTTTAAGCTTGAATGTATAAGTGAACTCATAAATTTTAATTAATTTAATGATTTTCATAAATTTAAAAATAAATTTTTAAATGATTCCTATTTTTATATTAAATTTGCCACCATATACATTTATTCGTTTTTTAATTTTGATTTAGCTTTAATACCACAAAAAAATAGCATATTAAACTCTAAAAGTCTAGCCGATGAAAAAAAATATCATATTTTTCTATTAAAAGTTCTTCGGAAATGATCACCAACAATTAAATTAAATTGGATATCATTATTTCCTAAATAATTAAAATTCATTTCTTAAATATTTTTAGACAAATAGTGATTGAGTATCAAAGATCTGAAAGATTACCGTATACTCGTGTCGCTTTGATGCGATTGAAACCACTTTTTTCAGAGATATCAGACATTTTTGATTAGAAATGGTTTTTTTTGTCGGATGAATATCTCAAAATGTTCTGCGCGCATTGTTTTCAGTTTACTCCGTCGCATCATTTCGATGTACGATACATTTTCGAGTAAAAGCGTTCAATGCAAGAGTAGTAGCACGTTCGACAACTGTAACAAGTATTGAGTATTAAGTATTAAGATCTGCTTCGTCTGCACAACTTTGATCGTTTCTAGAAATCAAAGAACAGAAACGAAAACGTGTTTAAAAATGAGAAAATCTTCGAATTTTTTTTCGTTAAAAAAACACTGGAAATTTTTGTTTGAATAACTTTGTACGAAATAACGACTGAAAGCGTTGTAAGAACTTTGATCTTTGCTAACTGATGTAATGGAACATTAGGACAAAGATTGGTCCGAGTTTGGTTGAAAAGCAAACAGACTCTATCCGTGGACTGAGACTGACAATCGTGGAACTTTGAAAACATCGTGAATGACGACCGATGAACGCAAAATCTGCAGATTAAAATCACGAAGAAACGCGAAACATGTGTCCGAGTCGAGGTGCGGACAAAACGGCATAGGACAAACCGACGCAACTCCAGGGTCCGAGTACGAAGGATGTGGTCGCTGCTATTGTTGTCTGCGTCATCAACCAGGAATTGAAAGCCGATGAAGAGACTGAAGTCTGTGGATCTGAAAAATCTAAATTTTAATTTCTCTAACATCTTTCAAAACAACATCCAGGGAATGAAAGGACAAAGTTTTGCTATTAGTCTAAGGGGCCGTCTATAAATGAAGTCATTTTTGTTTTCTCTAGCCTTTTCACCACCCGCTCTTCGTTACATTTCATCACAAGTTTTTCACCCTCCCCGGGTGTCTAGGTGCATGACGTCATTTATGGTTGATCCCCAAAAAGTTGTTGACTTACTATGTCGCTCGAAGTTGCTGACTGGTCTGTAGGCGTAGTGATTTGAGTGATAGTAATCATGTTTCGGTATCTTCAGTGCAGGAAGGATTTTTGGCGGCCCGGTGCTCGTGTGCTGCCTGTACGATTCTGGTTCGATGTATTCTTGAGCGGCCAAGCGGAAGTGGGAACGAAGGGAGAGGAAAAATCAAAACTAATTTGCATAAAAAAGTCAGGAAATCCACAAGTTGAATTTCAACATGTCGCGAGACAAATTTCTTTTTGAAATTCGCCGAAAAAAAAAAAACACAACTCACACTCGCACAACGAACGCGCGCGTACGCATACAAACACAATTCGGAAGTAGAAATAGAAGAAGAAATTAAATTCAACGTCATCACAATGGAAAGACTGGCAAGTATAATGAGGTTACCGAATAATTCCATCGCCTTGCTATCTGATCCTAGGGCATTTTCGGCCACGCACCTGTACAATCCGTAATCTTCGTGAGTTACGTTCATTATCCTGCATTGGAATGAAGAAAATGCTTACCTTTCAAAAGTGCACTGGCGGTCCTAAGCAACATTTCTTGTTCATCAATACGTTCGGCACTGTGTTCGATTCCTAAGTCCCAAAGACTACTCCGTAAGGATGGTCACAATGTATTTAATTTAGGACATTCTATTTATTCTATGGAATTAGTTTACTTAATAATTAAATTAATGCAAAATAATTTATTTATTCTAGTAACTTTATAATTATTATCATTATTGGTTGTAATTTTTACATAAAATGTACCATGTCTTATGTCTGCTATTAATGGAGTCTTACAACGAAATAAAGTCTTAATTGCTCTAGTAAGTGGCCAAACATCATCTAACCGCTTGACCCCAGGTTCAATCACCCACTCAACCACTCAGCTCCCTATGTTGTTAAGGAGATTTGTCTCCTCAATCGGAAATTCCCACAACTCAAAAGCTTCCCTTTCTTTTACTCCGGTTAATTATTCAGCGAGCGATGTCTCGAGACAAAGAGGCCGAGGGACATGGAAGTATGGAGAATCAAATGGAGAGACGTGCATCCAACGAGATCGAAACCAAGACAAGCACCAAGACAAGATCGGAGAAAAGGAATCCAAACAAACCCAGAAAGCGCCCAAAGTTACAAAGGTGAATCCAAAGAGAAATAGATTAAAACACCAAAGCACCTAAAAAAGACTAAGCGAATGTTGGACAGACAAATGAAGCCAGATAGGCTGATAGACACAAGTGCATTTACAGAGGTCGAAGCATACTTAAAAGTACAAGAGCAGAGGGAAATTAAATCCAACAAGACTAATAAAGAAAGAAAGAAATACATCTTACAGTAAATAGTGAATCTAAAGGGACAAGGTTGGGCAATCATAGAAAAGACAAACACAAGTGGAAAACAAATCAAAGCAAAACAAAGAAAATCTCGAAAGATGAATGCAAAATACAAGAACACAAAGTCAGACAGAGAGAATAAGCAAAGAGTCCCCATACAATCGCGATCAGCAAGCGAGTTCTTTGTGTCCTGAATTTGTATGCGTGAGAGCATGCCGGGAGATCTTCTTAAGATCCGGACGAACGTCTTTCCACTGGAAGTTTTTTTGTTTTCCTTGGCATTCCCGGTTGCTCCACGGTTTAGATTTACAAACACTCTTTGATGCCCCGGTCTTCTTAGCGCCACCGGAGACGCGCGAAAAGAAGAAAAGGCCGGCAGACGAAAAACGTATTAGGATCGAAATCGAATTAGGATTTTTAAGGGGAAGATTTTTAAATAAATTATTCTTAAGCAATAGTAATTTCCGAAAATTTGTTATTTGTTTGCAATGAGACTCGAAAGACAAATTGCAGGTTTTTAGAAATTAATTCATAAAATAATTGAACGCGTCCTCCATCGCTTCAGCATTTTTCGGCCGAGATGCTAAAGCCAGTCCGATGCATCACTCGACAAGTCAATGCTTGTTTAGCTTTACTTCTTTCATCATTTTAAAATAAATTGAAGGCAATGATGCATGGATTGAATTTAAGAACTCGCTCAGATCTAATCGTGGATGAGAGCAATGCAGGGTTAGGGTTTAGGGTCAGGGATAGAGGTTTCGGTAAGGTTACGGATAGAGCTATGGATAGGGCTATGGATAGGGCTAGGGATAGAGGTAGGCACCTAAAAATCTCAGAAGCTAAGTTACTTTTTGCTCGTCACTTGACCAACAATCATCCCATAACTTCATAAAGCGCCCAAATTTATATGTGAATAAGAATATGTTGATTTGTATAGCGCCATAAGCTTAAGCATCAGGGGTGCTCAACCAGTTGTGTAATACCGCATCCGAAGAGCGCTTCGTGGCGTCGCAAGCTGGCTCGCGAACACGACACGTAAAGACTGTTGCTTTTACCGTCTACCCTCTGAGCTAACTTGTAGGCCAAGCAGTTCATATTTATATACGAAATACAATTTACAAATCACATGGCACAAGAACAAAGTCTGGCTATCATTAAAACCTACCTTAAACTAAGTGTAATGGTGTGCTCCTTTTCTTCATAGGCTTCAATGAGATGCCTACCACTGGTGACAATCCTTGTGCTGTTTTTCTGCCAGTAGTTGACCGCATTTGGAGAGGCAGTGATGGTACACTCCAGTATCGTCTGCTTGCCCGGGGTCTGCCCTATCCTCTTATTGGCCAGTTTGATCTCAGGACGGACTGAAGGTGAAGGTGAGGTGAATGCTTTGTTGTTGTTATTAATAATAGTAACCAATAATTATTGTTGGTATTGTAACCATTATTAATAACATTATTATTATTATTATTATTATTATTATTATTATTATTATTATTATTATTATTATTATTATTATTATTATTATTATTATTATTATTATTATTATTATTATTATTAGATTATTATTATTATTATTATTATTATTATTATTATTATATATTATTATTATTATTATTATTATTATTATTATTATATTATTATTATTATTATTATTATTATTATTGTTATTATTATTATTATTATTATTATTATTATTATTATTAATTATTATTATTATTATTATCATTATTATCATTATTATGATTATTATTATTATTATTATTATTATTATTATTGTTATTATTATTATTATTATTATTATTATTATTATTATTATTCTTATTATTATTATTATTATTATTATTATTATTATTATTATTGTTGTTGTTGTTGTTGTTGTTGTTATTATATAAATAATGTTTATAAATAACCGAGGCAATGTAATAAATAAAACAATGCTTTACATATATTAGTTTATGATACATATATTAGTTTATAATACAAATATTAGTTTATGATACAAATATTAGTTTATGATAGATATATTAGTTTATGATATGTTATTATTCGATTTATAATTAAAAATAAATCAGTAGCATCATTAACGAAAAAGCTTTCATTGGTACCAGTGATGACGACGACGACGATGACGGTGGTGATAATGATGATGATGATGATGATGATGACAAATGCATTTAATGACAGCAATAATGAATGAATGAATGAATACATCGACGGACGCATCACAGCTTGCAGTCCAGCGTTTCATTCCATTAAAATGGAGCGATTTATGCCTAATGGCTGGAACGCCAGTCAGCCAACAAGTTGGAAATAATAATTTATACAAAATATTATTGTTAAACGTATTATTATGAATAATGTTATAATAATATTAATAATAATATATCATAATATTATATTATAATAATTATAATTATTGTAATAATAATATATACTATAATAATATTATAATAACATAATTTATTATAATAATTATAATTATATAAACATATAATTGTATGTATTAAATATTAACATTAATTATTATATTAATAATAAAATTATTATATTAATAACAAAATTATTATATTAATAATAAAATTATTATATTAATAATAAAATTATTATATTAATTATTTCCATGATGATTTTTATGTGTTATTATTTTATAGCATAATTATCATCACCGTAGTTGTTATTGCTGCTGTTATTGTAGTAATATTTCAGCATATACAATAATTATTAATAAGTTATAAAATAAATAAAATGTCTTATTTGATAACATTAATAATATTAATAAAATCGTCATAACGTCATGTATGAATACTAATGACCTTGATAATTAGCATAATTATTATAATTAACTAAACCTTACAGAGGACAGTGAGCTTCATCTGCCTTGAAGAGACCGGTAGTATGCCGTTGAATGCTCTGCATTCGTACAGACCCTCGCAGTACCTTGACACGTTCCTTAGCGCCAGAACTGGTCCCCTCCACAGCACACCTGAGCCAATCAGCGGACGTTAATTAGCATTTCTAATTAATTATTCAACGTGCGCTTTCATTTACGAATGGATTGATCGACTGACGGCCGATGTATGGATACTGAGCTAATTGGTTCGAGTAATTAATATTGATTAGCTGTCATTATGATTGATTCGTCAGACCTGTTAGCTGGATTAATTAATATTC